>CM037631.1:89115098-89137598 GCA_015227895.2 Colaptes auratus | reverse complement strand
TTTAGGAAGGGCAGGTCCTGCCTGACCAACCTGATCTCCTTCTATGATCAGGTGACCCACCTGGTGGATGTGGGGAGGCCTGTGGATGTAGTCTACCTGGACCTCTGCAAGGCCTTTGATACCATCCCCCACCGCAAACTCCTGGCCAAGCTATCAGCCCATGGCTTGGATGGGAGCACACTGCATTGGGTTAGGAACTGGCTGGAGTGCTGAGCCCAGAGAGTGGTGGTGAATGGTGCCACATCCAGCTGGCAGCCAGTCACAAGTGGTGTGCCCCAAGGATCGGTGCTGGGCCCCATGTTCTTCAACATCTTTATTGATGATCTGGATGAGGGCATTGAGTCCATCATCAGTAAATTTGCAGACGACACCAAGCTGGGGGCAGGAGTTGATCTGCTGGAGGGCAGAGAGGCTTTGCAGAGGGACCTCGACAGGCTGGACAGATGGGCAGAATCCAAGGGCATGAGATTTAACACATCCAAGTGCTGGGTTCTGCACATTGGCCACAGCAACCCCATGCAGTGCTACAGGCTGGGGTCAGAGTGGCTGGAGAGCGGCCAGGCAGAGAGGGACCTGGGGGTGCTGGCTGATTGTAGGCTGAACATGAGCCTGCAGTGTGCCCAGGCAGCCTATTCTATTCTATTCTATTCTATTCTATTCTATTCTATTCTATTCTATTCTATTCTATTCTATTCCTTAACCATATCAAGAACACATTCAAAGACAGCAGCAGCAAAGCAAAAGCCAGCTAGTATCTGTGAAGGAAGCTGAAAAGGGAGAAAGTTAGTTTACAAATCTAAACTTATGTTGGTAGTCAGACCGATGGACTTATTTAGCCCTTATTGTTATTTTCCTTTTTACATCCAATAATGATTTATTTACGTTCTATCACTTTCTGCTCAGGATTTGTGGTTTTCTAGGCACAGTGTAAAACTACCACAAGAACTGATCTCAAAGCCACAATACTGTATCCTGTACATCATACAGACAACTCCTTGATTGTCATTACTTTTTTGCAAGGCAGATTTGACTTATCTCAGATACTTCTGTGTGTATTTTCAGACGTCTTTCCTCCCTTTCCTGCCAATTCTTTGCAATTGGTTATCTGATGACCTATTTTATACTGCTATTTCTCTCACCCACTATTGTTTATTTTATTTTTTTTCCCTTCTGTGCAATGTGATTGAGTGAATGTAAGGTATTTTGTAACTGTGTACCAAAATGGACCACGGCAAAGGCTGAAATGTATCTTATTATGTAAGCTTGTTCAAACACCACCTTTTTCCATTAATAACAATGGAATTTGTGTTAAGGGCAATCCTTTTTAAATCTTCATAGAACTCCACTTTAAAATGTATTAACTGAACAAGATTATAAGGACATGGTGATGATATTAAATAAAGATCTAGGATTATGGGCTACTAACTTCTGGTTCTTTTTCACCTATGAGAAATGTCACTGATTTCAGTTTGGGGGATTTCCCCTCCCCCCCTCTTTTTTTCCTTCTTTAAGGGGTTCGTGAAAAATGGTAAGGGAAATAAACACAATCTTTGTCAATTCATGGCATAATAATATGAGCTTCAGCTTTAATGAATAACTATTTTGGAATGCCTGAATTGAGATGAATGCTATCTTTACACCGAGTTTGGTGTAATTATTTAATTAATGGAAATGAAGTATTGCAGCACTGAAGGATTTGAATGAGTGTTGAAGGACACTGTGGATAAGACCCATGGCTTGGCTGCAGCTCAGTGTAATTCATGTATTAGAATAATGAAATGGTGAATTTTCATTGCTTGTCTCTCTCCTCCTTCTTTCAGCTTTGCATCATCATGGAACCAAAGAAATCTGCCTTCTGCCAGACAGTAAGAACCTGGGTTGCTGTGGCAACATGCTGACCACAAAAACTCCTTAAAATAAAGGTGGCTCATTTCCAAGTCACCATTTTTCAAGGGTTTGGGGCTTTTTTTCTTACGTTTTCATAGAAAAGACACACACTGGCAAGAATGCCTTGCAGGAGGTTTTATAATCAATAAACCTGTTGTTTGTAGAGGGATTATGAATAAGAAATTAATGCTAAGCAGGTGAGAAATGCATGCCAGTATTCTCAATTTTAAAATATGAAACCCATAGAAGAATTACATAAAAGTTTTAAAGAACCTATTTATAAAGCATCTGCTTAACTAAGAATTGGTTGCTAGGATTTACAGAGATTGCCACAAAGTTGTTCCCAAGTCTGTTTCACTGAAATCCTGACTGGGTAAAAAACATCTTCTTAATGTTAAATGAATTGCATAGCACTCAGTTGCACACTTCCCATTGAATCAAATAGAATCAGTGTGGTTAAATTTAAGTTCAGTCTTTTAGAAACAGTCATTGTGCATCATGAGTGCATTAATGTTTAAAATACAGAGAGGAAAAAACCTTAGTAACAAAGATCTGACTCAGCATAAAAAGGAAAAGGAAAAGGAAAGGAAGGAAAAGGAAAGGAAAGAAGGAAAGGAAAGGAAAGGAAAGGAAAGGAAAGGAAAGGAAGGAAAGGAAAGGAAAGGAAAGGAAAGGAAAGGAAAGGAAAGGAAAGGAAAGGAAAGGAAAGGAAAGGAAAGGAAAGGAAAGGAAAGGAAAGGAAAGGAAAGGAAGGAAAGGAAAGGAAAGGAAAGGAAAGGAAAGGAAAGGAAAAAGGAAAGGAAAGGAAAAGGAAAGGAAAGGAAAGGAAAGGAAAGGAAAGGAAGGAAAGGAAAGGAAAGGAAAGGAAAGGAAAGGAAAGGAAAGGAAAAAGGAAAGGAAAAAAAGGAAAGGAAGGAAAGGAAAGGAAAGGAAAGGAAAGGGAGGGATAAAAAAATATAGCAAAAGAAAAGAAAAAAATTTAAAAGAGAACAGATCTGTGTTACCATTTTCTTGCATCAGAACAACTAAATTCATTAGCAGTAATGATGTTATGGTGAAAAGGTGTTTGCAGAAAATAAAGTCCACTATGATGAGGTGTTGAAAAGCTTTCAGTTTTTCATAGAAGTATTAGTCTGCAGAAGACACTACGAAGCAATTAGACAGGAAAATCTTTCTTGAAATACAACACAACACAATGTGAGTGACTTTTTTGGGTCTGATAATAATCCAAAGGCTGTGTTGCAGAATGCATGCTATCTAGTTTAAGCACATAATTCTGTGGTCAGTGCTGAAAATGAAAGGAAATTTCAGGAGAATATGTCCACTTGAAGGCAGTTTGCTAAGTGAACATCGTTCAAAGCCCCATGCTGCATGGAAAAGGGCACTTGGTAATTGCCTTTTTTGAGTACGATACAGGAGTTAGAGCGCTAGTCAGAAGAGATGAAGCTTGGGCTTTATTTGATTTATAAATCATTAAACTCATTGTTGAGTGAGGCACGAATCATCACTATGGTCACATACACACCACAATTGACACAGTAGGCAAAACTAGCCAGAGGGGGGAAAATTGCTCTGGTACAAACTCAGTATTCTTCCCTTTTGGAGACAGGGATCAACTAATCTATGTAGAGAGCAGGTCTCATCACTGTATATCTGTAAAAGAAACAACCTAGGTTAAAAAATGGTGATGGTTTGTGTAATAAACTGGAGCACATTATTCTATCAGGTTATATGATTCTGTCACTCACACAAGTTCCGGCTTCATTAGGTGCTACGCAGCATGGGAAACCTGGGAATGGACAAAAGGAATATGCAGCTGCTCTAAAAATTCAGCACACTGGGATCCCTAAGCCTGAAGAAATGTCTGTGAAGGTTTAAAACTGAAAAGGCAGATGCCAAGGAAGTGTGAATAACTGGACATGTAAACAATGAATTCTTGTTCAGATGCAGTGCATGATGGATCCCTGCCTGTGCCTTGTGGGGTTTCATCCATAATGAACCATCTTACAGAAGAGATCTTATGGGGTCTTAAATTTGATAGGTTGTTTCTTGTGCACTTTTCTCCAACGGTTTTCTTGTATTAGACATGAAAGTGCTCACTGATTCATTTCTAAAATTGAGCAATTCACAGAAATGTCTGTTTTGTTAATTCTGCTGGGACTTGATGCTGAGCAGTTCAGCAGTTCGGACTGGTATAAATCTGGAAATCAGGAAAAAATTGGAAATTCCAGTGCTCAGTAGTTGAATCAGGGATATAATGAATAAAAGGACAACTGAATGCTAGACTTAAAAAAAAAATAACGGGAAGTATTTACATCTGTAAGGTCAAATCCACCACAGAAATTAGCAGAGTTTTGAGACTGCAAATTAATGTAGGCTCAGGCAGTTAACACTGCATAAATGCAGTCACGGTGCTTTCAAGCCTAAATTGTTTCATGCAGAGCCAGAACAGTTGTCACCACAGTGTGCCTTTTCCCTAATTTTACACTGTCAGCCTATGTGGGGCTGGTATCTTCAAGAGAACCCATGGGTAACAAAGAAATACTGTGAACAATTTAGGAAGTAAATAAGAGTTCCTAGTTCACAAGCCCTATGAGGAGAGGCTGAGGGAGCTGGGGTTGCTTAGCCTGGAGAAGAGGAGACTCAGGGGTGACCTTATTGCTCTCTACAACTACCTGAAGGGAGATTGTAGGCAGGCAGAGGTTGGTCTCTTTCCCAGTCAGGCAACACCAGAACAAGAGGACACAGTCTCAGGCTGTGTCAGGGAGGTTTAGACTAGATGTTAGGAGGAAGTTCTATACAGAGAGAGTGATTGCCCATTGGAATGGTCTGCCCAGGGAGGTGGTGGAGTCACCATCATTGGAGGTATTCAGAAGGAGACTTGATGGGGTACTGGGTGCCATGATCTAGTTGTTTAGGTGGATTGGATTGGTTGATAGGTTGGGCATGATGATCTTGAAAGTCTCTTCCAACCTGAATTTATTGTATTGTATTGTATTGTATTGTATTGTATTGTATTGTATTGTATTGTATTACCTGTCTCTGCTTTTAATGGAAACCCACTATTATGCTAACTGGATTAAAATATTAAATGTATTTTTAACAATTGCATTTGTATCTTTTCTGTAAACCTTCCTTAGCATCTTTAAAAAAAAATAAAAAGTGCTGTCTTAAAGTGAGAACACTGTTGACTAAAGTTAATTACTTTGAAGTAGTAAACAACAGATACTACCAATGTATAAGAATAATTTTTCTAAGAGACATAAACTCTGTGGGAATTTGCTTGCATCACTACTTATTTTTTGCAGTGGAGTGAAGAGAGAAACATAATTTTATCTAATCATATCTCTGTTAGTCTTCCCAGAAAAATCAGTAGATAAAAATTTTAGGACAGTGAAGAACTCATGAGGACTAATGTAGGAGTATAAATTGTAAGAGGTTGCAATCCTGAGTGATGCTACAAATGCAGGATGTTGTATGGCTTTTTACCGAATACTGGAGAGTAGAATAGAATAGAATAGAATAGAATAGAATAGAATAGAATAGAATAGAATAGAATAGAATTAACCAGGTTGGAAGAGACCTTTGAGATCATTGAGTCCAACCTATCATCCAACATTATCTAATCAACTATACCATGGCAACAAGTGTTCCCTCCAGTTTCTTCCTAACACCTCCAGTGATGGTGACTCCACCACCTCCCTGGGCAGCCCCTTCCAATGGCCAATCACTCCTTCCATGAAGAACTTCTTCCTAACATCCAGCCTAAACCTCCCCTGGTGCAGCTTGAGACTGTGCCCTCTTGTTCTGGTGCTGGTTGTCTGGGACAAAGAAAAAAAATATATACAGTAGACATAGCCTTCAACCCTCTGGGCAAGTGACACTGCAACAGGAAGAATGAAATTATGAGAAAATGAATGCTTCTCCGACTTTGAAGCAGCTGCCTTTGGTGTAGACTATCCTTTGTATCAGAAGAGGAAAAAAAATTCTTAGCTATCCAACTGGATTCTTACTGGGTATGCTGGGCATAGAGGGTCTGTGACAGAAGGGCTGATTGTCCTTATGTTTTGTGAGTCATCCTCTGATACTGTACAGAAAATATATCAAGCAAAGTTGTTTAGAGCAACTGATCGAAATGAGAAATATATCATGCAGGCAAAATGGACTTTCAAGAGAATCCTGTCTCAAAATATTATACAAACTTGAAATTCTCTCAGGAGAGCAGCATTCAACAAAGCCTGTGCGTAGAAGTAGGCAACTTAAGGATTATTCTGAAATCATACTGCTGGACGTCTCACCATCATTTATTTCTCAGTTGAAAACTCCTCCTTGAAACTGCTTCAGATTCAGGAAACCATTACTAGCATTACAATCCTCTTAAATAACTTTAATTATATATTGGGTAGGAATTCTTGGTTAGCAGGACTGGTTGAGCATACTACCCAGGCCCCAGTTTCATTTTGGAAGCTAAAAGCCCAAGGAAGGGATGAGACGGAAGGCTGATGGTGTGGCAGTGTGAAAAGTTAGGCAATGTCTTCCCTGCGTTGGGGTGTTTTAGCAGTGTAGACCTTGTTTGCATGGACTGACAGTACTGAAGGGGGACCTTTTGGCATGTGCACATCAATGCAGAATGGAAAATGAGTCATACTGAGATGGCACTATAGTGTGACTGTTTGCATAGTATTCTCCATCATGGTATAGGCCTAGTGATACTGCTGTGATATTGGTGTATTTTCTTATCTCCTGGTGCAGCTACTGTAAGAACTGTGGGAAGCAGATGGGTTTATCAGAGCAATATAGGAAATTGAGGCACAAATCTTAGTAGAATTATATAGCCAAAAACATTTTTGCTGAACTAAGTGTGTGTCAGCTGTCCCATAATTCTATGCATTCTGGTTTTTTTTGAGCTTTATAGTACTGTTTCTTAATCTAAGAGTAGCCACATAAAATACTCATTCTTGTTCATGTGTCGGATTTGATTGTCTCACTTTAATTTCCTATTATATCCACTTTTTCCCAAGATTTTTTGAATTTTTTCCCCAAAATTATTTCAGGATGTTCTTTCTTTTTAAAGTCACAGACAAAACTGCTAGTTTCAGACATTTCAACACACCTTAGTATTCTCCCCTTTCAGAACACCTGAATCTGTGCTAAATAAATGAAGATGAAAGAGAAACAAAATCACATTTGTTGCAAATGAAGATAAATATAGTGAAAGTTGGATAACTCTTGAGCTCCAGTAGTCACTCCAGGACCTGGTTGAACTGTGTACCTCAAGCATTGTTTCTGTGTTGTATAGTGAGTTCTGTTTTCTAGGCAGAGGTCTTTGTCAGTTGATCTCAGCATTACAAGAGGAACATTGATGTACATTTTAGCTTTTCATCAGTGAAAAGGTGCTTATTTGTTTCTGCCCTTTAGAACATGTTATCACAGTGCTATCACAGCACTGGCACTGGATATAGGTAAGGTAGGATTTGGAAGCAATTAAAATTCCAAGTTATACTATTACATAGTGACAGAAACAAAACCCAGTAACATAATTCACTCACAATGTGACTTTGCAACTGAAAACCAGAAAGCATCAAAAACTCTATTCCTTTTCCTGGCATTCTACGGTACAGTTCTTACAACCTTATCTGCACTGTAGTATCACTCTGGCTGTTACCTGAGGAATAGTTCCTCTAGGCTAGGCTAGAAAATATGCATATGAGACATGGAAACTGCTAAGATGAACTAAAAAGGAAGGAAGTTTTCACATAGTTGCAAAGGAAGAAAACCTGTCTAAGTAAGCTGGAAGATTTGGCGGGAGCACACATACATCACAGCAGATCACTTAGCATGCTTAGAGCAAAATAATGCCAAGGCTTTGAAAATCATTTTAGTACAGTTATTTGTTTAATCACACTTTGCAAAACCCCAATGAACAATCAGTTCTTACACGTAATTATTTCTTTATCTGGAGTTTCTAAAAATCTCTGTTGTTCAATACACAAATAAGAAACAAATAAAAAACTTATAGTAGTTTTTCTGACAAGCAGCACAGAAAGAGACTACTTTGTGCTAAAGGCAGTTAAAAAACTCTGTGGAGGGTAATTTATTTCATTCAATGATGAACTTCACTTACTTTTATGAACTTCATCATGTGATAGAATGTCTGATAAAACAGATATCTTAGCACTTAGGAGACCAATGCCTTTCATTGTAGTGCAGACAGACTCACATGAAGATATCTAAATTTTATAGTGTAAAGTTAGGTGGGATGAATCTAGCATTCCTACCCTTCTTACTTAATGGCATCAAGTGAAATTTTAAATTGGATGACCCTAAAGATCCATTCTAGCTTGTGTTTTTCTTTTTTCACTCTTAGTTTCATTTGGACAGGATATTCACTTGTGATTATCTTGGAGAAAAGAAAGAACAATAGACCTAACATAATTAGCATAGGGAAAGAGAACACTTCAAGATTTTTATCAAGAGGCAAAAAAGGAGGAGAGGAAAAAGGGGTAACAAGAAGAAACAAAAGAACATTTGGAATAACAAAATAATGTATGAATACCGTACTTATAGCTGTCACATCCTTGAATAATTCCATTTGTTGTTTATATTCCTTACTTGAACAAACCCAATTGAACCAAATATATAAGACAAATGTTTTCTTAACTGTTGTTGTTTGTAGTTACTTACTAATCTGATGCTTTGCTACCTTGAGAAGAGCAGACACCAAAACTTGAAAACATATCCACAGTGTATTGCAAAGCTGTCTGGTATGTATCGTATGGGATACACCTGTGAGCCAGTGCAGATCAGCTGTCCTCTCTGACTCAAAACTGCTAATAGCATTCATCCCACAGCTGGCCTGGGATTCTGTCCCAGCAGAACCAGACACTTTTGTATAATAAGTTTGAATCCAATGTACATAATGAAATTGTACTTATATAGTCACTATGTATAAAACTGTTCCTTTACAATATATTGGTTTACTTGTTATCAACTTAGATTTCTGTGATTTGTTTTGGTTTCTTTTTTTCCTTAATACATCTAACCATAGGCATAACGTGCACTGAAATAGATTTTTATTTTATTTTAGGGATTGGGTCCATACTCCCAATCACTTCACAATGAAGGGATTATACATTATAAAGACTGTATGCAACAAGGAGAAAATTTAATTAATCATAAATAGAACTGGTTTTGTGGAAATAATTTGACCTGACAGTTCAAGGTTTGATCAGCACATCACAGAGATTAAGAATACTTTTGACTTGAACAGACAGAGTCCCAGAGAGTCAGTGCAGCCTGAAATACTTTAGGAAAGCTAGTGTGTACAGATCACACAATGTCATTGTTTCTCTTAGTGTTTCCATTCCATTAGGGATCAATGCGGGACTCTTTTAACTTCCGAGAAACCTTCCAATATCATGCTGTCCTGGTCAACACTGAAGCAACAAAGATTACAAGACATCAAACTACAATCCTTTATCCCATGTTCTGTGTGTATAAAACAAGGAGTCAGCTTCCCTTTGAAGTACTAATTGATTGTCTGTATCAATCAGCACCTAATCCCTTTCTTGCGTGCATTTATGTCTCCACAGTAACTGAGCTGGCCTTCTCTGGGGTCTAGGCTGTGAAGCATTTACAGTAAATGTGTAGTATGCAAAGAGAGTAACTGATCTCAGTCTTAGAAAACCTGCCTAAAAGCAACTATATCTCCTAATTCATGCCTTAGTCTAATAGCGAGAAGATGAATATGAGTTAAGAGAAAAAAACTCTAGAAGACATTAACAAATTAGCAGTGAAATAATAGGCTTATGATCTCTTATTTCTATCCCACACTCTCCCACCCCCTCCTTTTTTCTTTTTCTTTTTTAAAGATTATCCAAGAACAGAGGACACCAGAGATTTACTGATTGTTCTGGTTCCTTACATTTTAAGTTGGAGATATAAACATAAAGAATTTGCTTGATGTTGTTAGGCACAACTCCAATCACTACCTTTCTCATTACGAGAATTGTTGGTACAAGACACCAGAGATGCATTTTACCCATTGCTGGAAGCACGAGCCACACACAAGTGATCTTTTAGATCTGATAGCTTCGTAGTCTAGCCAGGCGGCTGAAGTGATTTGCACTTGATTGCAATCTCTACTCCTCCCATGAAACAGAGATCAGGAAGGAGCCCACTTGGAATGTCAGTTTGTAATAGGTACAAGGAGAATGAAAGGGACATAGTCCTTGAGATTTAAGGGACAACCTCCAGCAGGTACTGGCTTTGTTAATTAGAAGGAAAAAACTCCAAAAATGTAAGTCTTCAGGTTTACAGTCAAAGTCCAGCAACTCATGTAGGAAGAACTCTGATGAGTAGTAGAAGCTTGATCTTAATCAACCTCAGTTATTCAAAGAGTATTTTATTTTCTTTGAGTAAATTACTAGAATCATCTATATTTTGGAATGTTTGTTCTACATCACAAATGTTTTTTCAAAGGATGAATATTTCCTCAAAAGGAAATAATAAACTAGTTAGTATTAATTCCCAGCATGTAGCACTTAATGCAGTATTTACTCACTAACATAAAACAGGAACACAATATTCTGTGTGTTCTTTGTGGGTTTTATCTCTATATTATTAACTTTTCAGATCCAGGCATTAAGATAAGGAGGTTTTGTATTCTCTCAGACAGGACATGCAATACAGCCATGTTTGCCCAAGAGGAATCATGACTTCACTACAGTTGCTGATAAACTCATAGCTTGGATCTGAGACAGAATATTTTTAAATATAGAATGAAATCTCCAAAAAATTCTTATGTTTGTTAGCTTTCAGATTTCCTATCAAGTATGATGATCATCTGTGTAGAGTTAAAACTTCTAAAATAACCCACAGCCTTGAGTGCCTCTATTTGGAGGGTATCTGTCTTGTATCACCATAGGGAAAAGTTATTAGGGAGCAACATTTTCTGAAAAAATAATTCTAGTCCCTTTTTAAAAAATATATATTTTCCAGCTTTTTTGTTACACAGTCACACAGTTTGATTAAATGTTAACTGAAATGTTGCATTTGCTTGTTATTAAGCAATTATTTTAAAGTGGCACAGCATATCGCCGTTTTCAAGGACTTTCTATTTTTGTCTTTGTATAAAGTACAGTTCTTAAAGGCAAATTAGATTTTCTGGTCTCATGGGTGGTCACTTAAAACAGGTCTGGCTACGACCAGAACTGCCATAAAGACAGTTAGAGGGGGTCAAGACAAAGGGGATTGTAGAAAAGTAAACAAATCAAAGAAAACAAACTAATTTGTGCTAAGGCTGTGTACACCTTAGCAGCATTTTTTCTCCTGTTGCTCCCTGAGCAGCAACTGCCTCATGTCAATCCATGAGACAGTTTCTTCCCCTTTCAGAAACTGTCTAAATTTTCTGTTTAGAAAATTTGAAGCCACTGTCATCCCCACCTTGCCCTGACCCTGACCCAGTACTATGGCTTTCCTGACTACTGTTAGTTTAGGAGAAGAATTTGGAGGTACTCCTGGTTTGGTAGAAGGGAGTCCATCCACATAAGAAGAACTCAGTCAGTAGTAGAGCTTCCTATAAGAAACTGAGCTAGAGAGAATTACTGCCTTTATGTCCTTCATCCTAGCTGCTAGATATTTGTTGTTTCTGACTGACTTCTCTGACAGCTGTGCTTTTGTGAAGGACATGATGATTGCTCATGGAAAGTAGGAGAGGGGAAGAAATGATCAAATATGTGCTCAGTGAATGGACATTTATGATTCTTCCCCTGTCCCATATCCATATAACTACTCCATTTGGGGAGTCCTGACCTTCATAATATCTGCCTGCATCCTTCAGGAGCTCTAACTCATGCTTCTTCCAGGGGGTCAGGAAATAGGGGACTCACTTTCAGATTCTCAAGTACATCAAGATTGTCCATTTTGGGATGATCATGGTAATCTGTAAATTTCCTAGGGCAACTCCAATATTTTTTAAATAAAATCATAGTCCTTGATATAAGTGGGGTTTTAATAAAAAATTATTTAATTGAAATTATGTAAAAGAGTGAGAAATTCTGATAGCTACAGTAAGAAGTGCCGCCTTCTGCTCTGGATTAGGAACTGGTTACAAGATAGAGTTCAAAGTGGTGATCGATGGTGCCAGGTCCAGCTGGAGAGCTGTAACTAGTGGGTCCAGGGCTGTTCAACATCTTCATCAGGACACTGATGAGTGAACAGACTGTCTGATCAGCAAGCTTGATGATGACACCAAACTGGAGGCTTGGCTGATACAGCTGAAGGCTGTGCAGCCATTCAGTGAGACTTGGACAGACTGGAGAGCTGGGCACAGATGAACCAAATGAGATTCAAGAAGGGCAAGTGCAGAGTCCTGCATCTGGGGAGGATAATAAACTGCACCAGTACAGGTTAGGAAGTGATCTGCTGGAGAGCAGCCCCATAGAGAGGGACCTGGGAGTCCTGGTGGATAACAAGTTATCTGTGGGACAGCAATGTGCCCTAGTGGCCAAGAAGGCCAATGGGGTCCTGGGGTATGTTAAGAGGAGTGCATCCAGCAGATCGAGGGAGGTTCTCCTCCCCCTCTACTCTGCCCTGGTGAGACCTCATCTGAGTACTGTGTTCAGTTTTGGACTCCCTGGTTTAAGAGGGACAGGGATCTGCTGGAGAGGGTCCAGCGGAGGGCTGAGAGGATGATTAGGGGACTGGAGCAAGTGCATTATGAAGGGAGGGCTGAGGGACCTGGGGGTCTTTAGTTTGGAAAGAGAAGACTTAGAAGGGATTTAACAAATGTTTAAAAATATCTGAGGGCTGTGTGTCAGGAGGGAGGGGACAGGTTCTTCTCACTTGCTCCCTGTGATAGGACAAGAAGCAATGGATATAAGCTACAGCACAGGAGGTTCCACCTCAACACAAGGGAAACTTCTTTACTGCAAGGGTCACAGCCCACTGGAACAGGCTGCCCAGAGAGGTTGTGGAGTCTCCTTCTCTGGAGACTTTCAAGGGATGGCTGGATGTGTGACCTGTGCTAGATTGTATGGTCCTGCTGTGGCAAGGGGGTTGTACTCAATGATCTCTTTGGGTCCCTTCCAACCCCTGACATCCTGTGATCCTGTGACTCACAAGGCAGACTGATAAAATAGTATTATTGATAAATGAGTATAAATGTTATAAAAAAGAGAACCATGCACAGTTTGGATTAGAGTGGACCCAAGGTTAGTCTGAGGCAAATTCTTTAGGCAAAGAATTACCTCTTGCAATGCGAAGGAAAGGAAAATCCAAATGACTTTGAGATAAAATAGCTAAAGCATTAATGGGAAAAAATCAGACCTTAGTTTATTGCTTTAGGAATTTAATTTATAATCTCTATGTTAAGTGAAAAATCATCACATTTTACAGCCAGAAGTATCCATTATGAATTGTTCCCCTGGGTAGTGATATTAATGATTTCACTAGGAGTAAAAATACTGCTCAACCAGTAGTAAGTAACTAAATGACTTTCTGGTACAGTCACACATAGTTCATATACTTGTAGTTTGGTATTTTACTCCTTCATAGAAGCTTCTAATGCCAGCATTTCAAAAAGCTATTTTAATTTAGATTTCTTTGGTTATTGCGATTTTCTCCTCCACTCATACTGTAGTTAAAAAACAAAACAAACCAAAAACCACAGTCTATCACTACCCAAAGTGTACATCAGTTTGGTTGCACTAAGAAGTAAAATAGCTACATTCCTTCATTTGAAAAAGCGCTTGTCTTCACTGCTGCTGTTGCTGTGCCAGAGGAAAAGGCCCCTTTTATTATTTACTGTTTTCTGCCTGTAACTAATCTAAGTTTGAACAGGAAAAGCTGACTTCCTGTGAATGTATTGAAGAGTGGTATGAAGGACTCACTAATCAGTGCTTTATAAATACAATGAACAATTTAAATGTTTTAAGAATTGTCCCATAGCATTTCCAGGAAATAAGCCAAATATTTCTATGAGCAACCTTCTCTTAAATATTTTATGAGCAGATATGATTTAAATCATTGTATGAATTCCAGCTTCTAGTGTCATGATGGGTCTCATGCATGAGTCTGGCATACTTCACAACAGACTGGGGCTCTCAGAAGAGAGGATAATATTAAATGTTAGATGGTATTGAGAGACATTGCCTCTTTGAGACAGGTTTAAGAGAAAGTTCAAGGACTTGTAGAAGATAGACTTGGAGACTTGGGTGGGCCTATGAAGGAGAGACAGCAACTGTGGATTCTTCTTAGTCTAACTTTTCAAATTTGCAGAGGAGCTGTAAAGTGACAGGCTGCTTTTTGCATGTTGCCCTCCTTCATGCGATGGTAGTAGGAAGTCATTCAACTGTTGGGAAGGCAGCCTCTTTGGAAAACGATTGTGAAAATCATCCAGTGTGAATGATCAACTTGAGGTATTGCTGTCAGCCAGGCTGTGCTCTGGACATGTATCTAGGCTGCTGTTGGGGAAATCAGTGCAAAGGAGTTAGGAAGTGCCCTTTTTACTTTGCACACTGCTGTACTCTTGTGAATCACATAAAAGTGTTTCCTTAAAGAAAGCTTTTTCTAAAGGAAACATCTGCCTTTGCAGTGTATATAAGGATCAGCAAGTTTTGCATTTCTTGTGGTGCTATTGTGTCCTTTCATCAGCTAACCAGCTAATTTACACCACCACAGCCTTCCTGTTAGAGATAGAAGGAAGGATTTTGTGTAATCTGAAACTCTAACTCACTCATTACCCACAGAGGGTCACTGATAGAGTAGGGAATGTAGTGAATATAAAAGCATTTAAATTAAAACCTTCCTGCAGCTGGAGAACATCATTCTGTTTGAAGAATTTTTGGTAAACAGGCATTTTCCAAAACATAAACATTTGGGTTTTAAATGAATATTTATTCTGTTTCACTCTACATTTATTTGTAAAGAGGAATGTCTGTATAAATATGATTAAGATCTAGAGTGCATATTACCAAAGAAGGATTGTAGCTTATTCCTGATCCCTGCAAGAAGAAAACATTCTGAACCTATGATGGTCAAAGGAAACACAATATTGAAGGTACTTTTAGCATGTTTAGAGAGTGGAAGAGTGCACCATTTCACATTAGAGCTTTATGTTTTTTTCTGATCTTTATGGTACATAGGACACATGCATAGCCACAGACCAATAGCCAGAATAATTTGTAAAGCCAAAGAGCTCATGTTTGCTTATAGCTGTCCTGGAGGCTAGCTTGTAAAGTAGGGGAGAGGAGATAAATCTTCCTTGCCTATCACTTGATGCTTTCAGTTATTACTCTTGCTCTCCTTGAGTACAGCAATAAAGGGAGAACTAATCCAGCAAGGCACTTAGTATTGCTTTAGTTACATGAACTGTCTCACATACACTTTTCCATTTGTTTGTGGTCCTCTCTATAAAATTTGATGGTAAGATGATGTTTCAACTAAGGGACAACCAAGTTTTGGTTCACTTTCCTCTGCCTTTGTGCAGCAGAGGGTTGCTGGAGGTGAAGACATATAAGCTGACCATTGACTGAAGACCCTGTTAGAGTATTCTGACTAGAAAATTCTGGTCTACTCCTCTAAGTCCATACTTTTGCTTTGCACAGGTCAGCCTAACAATGTCAAAATAAAACTATTCTTAATCTTCTTCCTGGTAGTTTTGAAACAGCCTGTATCTTTATATGCTCCATTAGATCAAAAATAAGTGCTTGGATAATCATGCAGATGTCCAGATGATGTTAATGAGTCAAGGTCAATATTGATAAAGCCTATTTCATCTAGGCATGATTACATCAAGTAAATGATGATTTCAAATAATTCTGTATGCATTTTTTTGAGAGTAACATTTGCTCCTTATTTACAGGTGAGGTTACCTGTAAGGACAAACAGTAAGAACAAAGGTATGTATCCTCCAACTCCTGCCATGATCTAAATACATTTTTTCCCCCAAACTTGCACTTATATTAAACTTGCCGAGAGCAAGTAAGATAACAAAATAATGAGGTGATGATTGCTTTCAGAGAGAGTAGGTAACTGCATTTGGATTAATCTCTTCCTGTTGTTATTTCAAACTTGATTCCCACCTGTTGATTATTTAAATCATCTGTATTGCAGGTTGGTCTAATAACAAGAGACCCTCTATGGCTCTCTATGATTCCTTTTATTTGAAGTTTCCTTTCCTTGAACTCCTTGAAGGAGTTCAGGAATCTCTGGCAATCCACATCGGAGCCTTTCTTGCTTTATTGTACTGTATTTTGCAAAGTAAATGGGATTAAGGATGGACTCAGAAGAGGAGTTTTCCTTGATTTGTGTTGTATAATACATTTAATGTGTTTCACTTGGATGGTTGTCTTCTGTTAATAGTTCAGAGGCTTTATTGAAATGTTTGCAAGAAGGTATCACTGTTTGATACTCTGGTTATTTTCTTTATATCTGTTAAATTGATGTACTTCTTAAATTGCAATTGACAGTAATATCTTTGTCCAGTACTTTGGTCACCCTTCTTGATTGTTCTTAATTACCTTCTGGGAAGACATTTAAAACCAAACTAAACCCATAATGGGCTCTAGAAGCTCAAAGCCAAAACTTTCTAAATGCAAGATGAATTTCTCTGAATGAACGCTTAACTGTTTAAACCTATAACCGTAATGTTAACCTCTGTTTCACCAGAATATTTTGAATTCTGTTTATCATCACAGAAAGTACATAAAAAGGATTTATTTCCTTATGAACAGACCATCCTGTTGAACATTGTTTTTTTTTAAAAAGTTGTAATATATAGAGTCATATGCTAATAGATATAATTGTGCAGCAAAAAAACCTGAAATGGAATTACTAAATTTCTTACCTGTGTTTTTTAACTCAGAACCCAAAAGATCACAAGAAGGAAAGGTATAGAAAATGTGGAAGTGAATTTAGAAGGCAGTAGGAGCTATGACACTGATTATTTCTAAATTTCCATTCTGTAAAGGTCAAAGCAAAAAGAGAACATTTCTTGAAATGGGAAGTGAATGATCCCTTCCAAGTTGCTATTATTCTTCATTCTAACATGATAGAGGGTACACCTGTATTTTTAAGAAAAAAAAAAAAGATGCAGGAAATAATCTTCAATACCTGATTTACTTAAAGTATTTACTCTCTTCTCTTTTTTTGAACCAGTAAAAGTCCTCCTGTTCTGACCTGTGTATGTACACCAATTGGTGTTATTTGGCCTGAGGCCCGGAAAACAGGTCCTGTTCCCTCTATTACTTAGTTGGAGAGACATAGGTATAGTGAATGGAAATAAAAAGTACTTACCAGGATTGTGTAGGTCTTGGGCAAACACAATAGACAGTCCTCACTAAGGCAGCTGAGAATATAGATATAAGTAGACCTGTTGATACAGGCTGTGGAACTGGACATAATTCTCAGAAAGACGTTGGTGTGTATAAACCAGTCATATAGCACTGAAAACTTTTAGTGTGCTTCAGAGAAAACGTGTTATAAAGAGGAATTAAGAAGATTTGTCTGTTGTTAATCCGCATCTTACTACTGTCTTAAAAAAATATTGGGAGGATGAGTACAATAATAATTTTCCTACAGCTATGCAAAAGGTGAAAAACTTTGGAATTCTACACAGAATAAGGCTTTACTTCCTATCACTTAATCATGCAGTGTAAGCTTAAGAGAGAAAGAGTTTGAGGAGCAAAGAGGAACGAGATCATCACTCTTGATGACAGAAAGAGTGAAGAATTAATCAAGGGACATACAGAGCAGTGATGATGTTCAAATTGTTAAGGGAGATAGGCATTCCAGAGGGATATTATGTTACACTGAAAATCCAGTTCGTAAAAGGAAATTTCCCATGCATACAGCTAAAATTTTATCATTAAAAACAAACAAACAAAAAACCACAACAGACCACCAACCAAAACAAAACAAACACCAAAACCACCACCAACACCAACAACCCACAAAGCAAAAGAAACAACAGACATTATTAGTGGTACAGGTACATTAATAACAACACTGCAATATTCAATCCATTGGACACTTTTTATAAGTCACCATAGACTATTTTTTCATCTGATCTCAATTAAATTTAAAAGTTGCATAACAGCCAACTCTCTTCAATGAACTTAAGTGTTGCTATTTTTGAAGTGATTACTAGCTTTGTTGTCCCTTTGGCATGCATTGTGTTTTCAGACCTGCACTAAACCAGGATATCCACTAGTCACTAACCACTGGGCAACAGTTACAACTAAAGCCCATTTATAGCAAGGCAAACCCAGGTAAGTTTTGAGACTCTAAACTTGTAAGGTTTTGATAGTCATGGTAGTTTGTGTGGTTTTTTGTTTGTTTGTTTGTTTTAACTGGGCTGGAGTGGGCAAAGCATGAGTATGTTTTATAGACATATAAATGTCTGTTGCAGTAGTGATGGTGAGAGCCTTTCATGACATCCGCACTTAAGAGGACAGACATATGCTAGATATAAACCTAGAGAAAGGCCCATGATGAATATGGTGATAAGATTATGGGCTTGAACAGCAGACATAAAGATGCTGCTGTTACTGAGGAAAAGGTAACAGAGGTGGTGTATAGGAAATGGCATATAACATGGTATCACCGTTTCAGTCCAAACAAAACTGGAGATCAATGTGTTTCTGGTAACATCAACTGTTTAATTTGTGACTGTGGGAGAGTTCAGCTAAAGGTTGTTATAAATTCTTTGAAAACGGTGTGAACAATATTGGAAGCACAGTCTGGTGACAGAACTAGACCAGCAAAAGAAAAAGGAAAACTAGACTAAAGAATTAAAGGGTGCAGAAAATATGAAGTAAAAATACACCTTGCTGTTTTCAAGTTAATGTATCGAAGAGATGACTACAAAGCATTAATTTTGCTCTTTGGCAAAACAAGATCATGCGAAATTTCTGATGAGAACCTCAACTGAGTAGAAGTGACAGAAGTTCTTTTGGAGAAGCTGTTAAATTTTCCTAAAAATGAAAACAGACCTGAAGTGAATGATCTATGGGTTTTGATTTGTATTCTTGAGTTTCTATTGCTCAGTTTGGTGGAAATGGCATTGCATCAATATATGCTTGTAATGTATGAGCTAAATGCTATTCATCTGATACCAAAAGTTCACAGAATCACCAAGGTTGGAAGAGACCTCAGAGATCATCAGATAATTAGATACATGTTCACCTTTACCTTATATATAGTCTTATTAGGCTGGTAGGAACTAGTAAATAGAAAAGCTTTGATATTTTTTGACCAAAAAAAAATCAGAAAATGCTGGTTCATCAACATTTTTTGTTGTTGTTTTGGTAACATTTGAATGAAATTTTTGTCCGAGTTGTATTCAAACTCCAGACTGAAGGTAGAACTAAGACACCGTTATCATGTCAGACTAGGGGCCTAAACCAGGATCTGGAGCACACAAATATCTTCTGCAGGTCCTCCTAATAGCTGATTTAGGGACACTAAATCTGAGCCTTTTGCAGCTTGAAAGAGTACCCCAGGATCCCTGTCTGGATCTCCATGTTTTTGTTTGTGAAATACAGAAATTATCTTGGAGACTGTCACATTGAAGAGTAATACAACTTGCTTAATTTGTTCGTTCTTTTTTGATTGTCATATCATCTGCACATTTGATCACCTTCTTACACATTCCCCATCAAGCCAGTAATTAGGTAGATTTAATGTCAGTAGTGTTTTAACATTGACAGAATTTTGATACTTAATCTAGGATCATTTATAATTTGGCCTTAGTTTCTCAGCAATGTTTTCAACTATCTGGGATTTGTTCATCAATATCATATTATCTAAACCACTTACACCAGTCAGTACTGTATCAAAAGCCTTCTTAAAGTTCAAATGCGGACTACATCTGCTACTTTGACTTTATTAGTTTTTATTTTATTTCCTATAACAAGTATTTAGATTTGTTAAGTGTGACCTCTTTAAAATCTATGCTGTTTCCTATCTTTAGTTATTCAGATTCTGTTCTCTGTGCTTCTGCTGCTTTATTCTTATGCTTAGTTCTTTTACTTGAATGTAGAGTTTAAAATCATTTTCATAGAAGAATTTTAATGTTAGTTAATCTTTGTCCTGGTGTTTATGAGACTGATACTGTATTTAGTTAACAATTTACATCTTTTGGGTCAGGGAAAATAATAGAGCTGTATTTAACTGGTTTTATTCACATTAAGGCTACCATGGTGCAGCTTTGCTGGGTTAAATTCATATTAATGACAATTTCTAACACTTCAGTTAGTGCTGTTGTCTAGCAATTACTTTTCACAAGATGAGACAGGCACCTGAATACAGAATTTGAGAAGCGATATCTTGTACATAGCATTTCACAGAAAGTTTCACTAGAGCTAGTTTGTTATTCCCATGAACACACCCCAACTCCTCAACTCTCACCTCTATATACCTAACCAATCCAGCAGCAAATCCTTTAGAACAAGTATAATTATTTGGGCAAAAATAATCCTTGAAGTCAAGAAGGCCTTGTATTAAGAACAGAGCCCCTTTATTAATGATTTTTTTTTAACCGAGGTCTGTTTTCATTCACTCTGCTGATTAGATTTTTCTCTACCCTGTATTTCATATTGTACCTGTACTATGAGTTTTGCTCCATCTCAAGTGAAAAAGAGGAAAAAAAAAGCAGCATCAAATAAAAAAAATATTACAGGAGCCTGTTTAGGTCTGCTTTTGTTTTTGAAGCAGAAAAGGTCTGCATGAAGTATAATAAATCACTTCCTTCACCTGCATGTCTCTGTGCATAGCTACATTTGCTCTTTCTCTTTATATGCTTTCACTTAAGAAACAGATGTTACTTCAACAGGAAGAGAAAGGTGCTAGCAGGCTCTCTGAGACCAGCTGGGTAAGTAGAGTTTATTATATTCCTGGAACAGTTTATTCCTCAGGACTGACTTATTGCTTTCCGCTTCTTCATATACAAAGCTTCCTGTAGCCAAAGGAATATAACCCGTCATAAAATGTCAGCTTAAGGCATCAGATCACATGGCTTTAGCTCTTTCCAGGTTTCTAAGTTTTTCTCTGCTCAGGTATAATACATTTAAAATTGGGGTCATTCAAAAGACTTTGCAATGACAACTTTGGCATTTACAGGAATTAGGAGCAGTAAATGAATATATTCTTCCATAGGTCATTTGAATTCTTATCATATTTGCAGTCCTTATTGCTGTCTACAACTACCTGAAGGGAGGTTGTAGCCAAGTGGGGGTTGGTCTCTTCTCCCAGGCAACCAGCACCAGAACAAGAGGACACAGTATCAAGCTGTGCTAGGGGAAGTTTAGACTCAAGGTGAGGAGAAAGTTCTTCACAGAGAGAGTTGTTAGATGTTGCAATGTGCTGCCCAGGGAGGTGGTGGAGTCACCATCCCTGGAGGTGTTTCAAGAGGGGATGGGATGTGGCACTTGTGACAATTGGACTGGATGATCTTTGAAGTCTCTTCCAACCTTATTAATTCTATGATTCTGTGATTCTAAAGGTCTTTTCCATTGATACACATTCAAGATCATGCTTAAAATAACATAAAAGCACTATCAAGTAACTTTCTCAGGCAATTTCCCCCGATGACCAGCAACCAAATGGTAAAGCTGAATGTCACTCTTGACATTTAAAGTGGTCAGAGGTGAGGAAGAAGCCTGGATTTTCATATGCTTTTCCATGCAAATAGGAAAACTGGAAAACAGCTTCATACTTTATGGTGACTGAATAAACTGAGATAACAAGATTTCAGTTTGGTCTAGGTGCAAGGAGAAAGATTTTCTCAAGTGTCTGACTCAAGAGTTTAAAAAAAAAAAAAGGGATTTTGGTACAGCTTTCTTGTTGAAATCTGAAATACTACCCGTCTCCTTAACATAGAGATATTATTACACTGATCCAGTCTTCTTTTCTACTGACAGTGGAAGACGACCATCTTCCTGAACGGTCCCAACTTCTGTGTTGCTTTCGCTGTGTTCATAGTACAGAGACAAATCTAACACTATCCCAAAATTGCTGACATGGCCCCCACATGCAGTATTTATACAGCATCTAATCTCCAGCTGTGACATGATCAATGTCACATTGTAAAGGTAGATTGTGCTTCTAAGACCAGTCGGGAATTTTATGATTAATAGGACAATCTAAAAATAAGACACTACAAACAATATGCACAGACTTATTTTGTCTTTTAGGATGTGTCAATCTTCCATATTTAAAAGAATAAAGGTTAGAAGTTGTGCCCTCAGTATTAAGAATCTGACTTAAAACAGGGAACTTGAAATTAAATGAGTCAAATATTAATGATGTGGCATGGTAGTGGCATCAGAAGATGAGGAGAACTGCTTCAGTAATTTTGATATTAATTATGTGTACAGCTTGCTTTCTGTGGGATGAATAGGTAGTGAAAATTTAAAGCAAGCAAACAGGCACTCAGAAAGCAGTTAGACATTAATGAAGTGGTAGAATCAAAAGTTCAGCTTCATACCAAAATGGTTTTTGTATTAATATATAAAATTATATAAACATTTATGTTTCCAGATTCACACATATATATTCATATAGTATTTTTCTGATTCAACATTTTGTTCTGGTCTGTTTCTGTTTTCACAA
>CM037631.1:89067305-89115088 GCA_015227895.2 Colaptes auratus | reverse complement strand
GGGAAAAAAAGGGAAAATCTTACAGCATACCAACATACTTCAGGGTATTTAATTTCATAATCCTGTTGGAAATGACTGTTGATTTGCTCATGACACAGTTCAACCTTTCATCCCACTCAGTAACTTCTACAGTATTGACAAGTTTCACCAACATTGTGCCATCACTCCATTATTTTTTTCACAATAATACTATACAAGACATATGCCAAAGCCTCCAGATTTCTCTTAGTACAAAGAATTTTCCAGTGTCTCATGATTTGCATGATAGGAGGAAATGCGCCCCTCTTTTTCTGTAGTCTTTGTAAGACTTTGAACACCACATATTGGTGTTCACACCTGGTATCACAGATGGTGTCACAGTGTGTATTACTTCTGAGTTTCCTCAGAACTAAATTTACCAAATTGCCTATAAATGTAATGTATATCTTATTTTAGGTTTTACTGTCTCCCATTTCTATCAAAATCTCCATTTGCTCATAGACACATCAAGTAGCAAAATGTGGTGTATAAAATGTAATGCTGTAATGACTGAAAAGTACTTCCTTCTCTGTTTGGACATCAGTTCTCCATCTTCAGTCTTGTGGCTGATACTTGTGGGTTAGTATACAAACTTTCCTGATTATGTATTTGCAAGCCATGCTGCTGTGATGTCTACTGTCTGATGCCTTCGATCTATGTTTTTCCATCTAAACAACAATGTCTTGGCTGCCTAGTGTCTGTATCATATATAGAGATGAAGGATCATGTTGGAGACTAAAGAACTGTGGTGAGGCGAAAAATTCCCCCCAACATAAAATTGTCAGACCATCTCAGCTGAAAGCAAATGAAGCTGTGCTTACAAGCAAAACTGCAATCTAAAAAAATGAAATGCAAGGATTATGTACAAAATATATGATATTTACATATATTTACAATTTATAAACAACACATGACCCCCCCTGGACAAAACCAGGAGGTTACCAACAGCTTTCTCCTCCTGCTCCATTCCCTTCTCCTGGTACACGGGAGAAGGAAGGAGAAAAGCAGAGAGAGTTGCTGTTATCATAGCAGGAGGAAGTAATTAGTGCTCTCCTCAGCCGCTTGGATCCCCACAAGTCCATGGGACCGGATGGGATCCATTCTAGGGTGCTGAGAGAGCTGGCAGATGAGCTGGCCAAGCCACTCTCCATCATTTTTTAGCAGTCCTGGCTCACTGCAGAGGTCCAGAAGACTGGAAGCTGGCCAACATGGTACCCATCCACAAGAAGGGCCAGCTGGAAGAGCCAGGGAATTATAGGCCTGTCAGCCTGACCTCAGTGCCAGGCAAGATTATGGAAGAGGTCATCTTGAGTGCAATCACACAGCACTTACAGGATGGCCAAGGGCTCAGGCCCAGCCAGCATGGATTTAGGAAGGGCAGGTCCTGCCTGACCAACCTGATCTCCTTCTATGATCAGGTGACCCACCTGGTGGATGTGGGGAGGCCGGTGGATGTGGGGAGGCCTGTGGATGTAGTCTACCTGGACCTCTGCAAGGCCTTTGATACCATCCCCCACCGCAAACTCCTGGCCAAGCTATCAGCCCATGGCTTGGATGGGAGCACACTGCATTGGGTTAGGAACTGGCTGGAGTGCTGAGCCCAGAGAGTGGTGGTGAATGGTGCCACATCCAGCTGGCAGCCAGTCACAAGTGGTGTGCCCCAAGGATCGGTGCTGGGCCCCATGTTCTTCAACATCTTTATTGATGATCTGGATGAGGGCATTGAGTCCATCATCAGTAAATTTGCAGACGACACCAAGCTGGGGGCAGGAGTTGATCTGCTGGAGGGCAGAGAGGCTTTGCAGAGGGACCTCGACAGGCTGGACAGATGGGCAGAATCCAAGGGCATGAGATTTAACACATCCAAGTGCTGGGTTCTGCACATTGGCCACAGCAACCCCATGCAGTGCTACAGGCTGGGGTCAGAGTGGCTGGAGAGCGGCCAGGCAGAGAGGGACCTGGGGGTGCTGGCTGATTGTAGGCTGAACATGAGCCTGCAGTGTGCCCAGGCAGCCTATTCTATTCTATTCTATTCTATTCTATTCTATTCTATTCTATTCTATTCTATTCTATTCTATTCCTTAACCACATCAAGAACACATTCAAAGTCAGCAGCAGCAAAGCAAAAGCCAGCTAGTATCTGTGAAGGAAGCTGAAAAGGGAGAAAGTTAGTTTACAAATCTAAACTTATGTTGGTAGTCAGACCGATGGACTTATTTAGCCCTTATTGTTATTTTCCTTTTTACATCCAATAATGATTTATTACGTTCTATCACTTTCTGCTCAGGATTTGTGGTTTTCTAGGCACAGTGTAAAACTACCACAAGAACTGATCTCAAAGCCACAATACTGTATCCTGTACATCATACAGACAACTCCCTTGATTGTCATTACTTTTTTGCAAGGCAGATTTGACTTATCTCAGATACTTCTGTGTGTATTTTCAGACGTCTTTCCTCCCTTTCCTGCCAATTCTTTGCAATTGGTTATCTGACGACCTATTTTATACTGCTATTTCTCTCACCCACTATTGTTTATTTTATTTTTTTTCCCTTCTGTGCAATGTGATTGAGTGAATGTAAGGTATTTTGTAACTGTGTACCAAAAATGGACCACGGCAAAGGCTGAAATGTATTCTTATTATGTAAGCTTGTTCAAACACCACCTTTTTCCATTAATAACAATGGAATTTGTGTTAAGGGCAATCCTTTTTAAATCTTCATAGAACTCCACTTTAAAATGTATTAACTGAACAAGATTATAAGGACATGGTGATGATATTAAATAAAGATCTAGGATTATGGGCCACTAACTTCTGGTTCTTTTTCACTTTTTCACCTATGAGAAATGTCACTGATTTCAGTTTGGGGGATTTGCCCTCCCCCCCTCTTTTTTTCCTTCTTTAAGGGGTTCGTGAAAAATGGTAAGGGAAATAAACACAATCTTTGTCAATTCATGGCATAATAATATGAGCTTCAGCTTTAATGAATAACTATTTTGGAATGCCTGAATTGAGATGAATGCTATCTTTACACCGAGTTTGGTGTAATTATTTAATTAATGGAAATGAAGTATTGCAGCACTGAAGGATTTGAATGAGTGTTGAAGGACACTGTGGATAAGACCCATGGCTTGGCTGCAGCTCAGTGTAATTCATGTATTAGAATAATGAAATGGTGAATTTTCATTGCTTGTCTCTCTCCTCCTTCTTTCAGCTTTGCATCATCATGGAACCAAAGAAATCTGCCTTCTGCCAGACAGTAAGAACCTGGGTTGCTGTGGCAACATGCTGACCACAAAAACTCCTTAAAATAAAGGTGGCTCATTTCCAAGTCACCATTTTTCAAGGGTTTGGGGCTTTTTTTCTTACGTTTTCATAGAAAAGACACACACTGGCAAGAATGCCTTGCAGGAGGTTTTATAATCAATAAACCTGTTGTTTGTAGAGGGATTATGAATAAGAAATTAATGCTAAGCAGGTGAGAAATGCATGCCAGTATTTCTCAATTTTAAAAATATGAAAACCCATAGAAGAATTACATAAAAGTTTTAAAGAACCTATTTATAAAGCATCTGCTTAACTAAGAATTGGTTGCTAGGATTTACAGAGATTGCCACAAAGTTGTTCCCAAGTCTGTTTCACTGAAATCCTGACTGGGTAAAAAACATCTTCTTAATGTTAAATGAATTGCATAGCACTCAGTTGCACACTTCCCATTGAATCAAATAGAATCAGTGTGGTTAAATTTAAGTTCAGTCTTTTAGAAACAGTCATTGTGCATCATGAGTGCATTAATGTTTAAAATACAGAGAGGAAAAAACCTTAGTAACAAAGATCTGACTCAGCATAAAAAGGAAAAGGAAAAGGAAAAAGGAAAAGGAAAGGAAAGGAAAGGAAAGGAAAGGAAAGGAAAGGAAAGGAAAGGAAAGGAAAGGAAAGGAAAGGAAAGGAAAGGAAAGGAAAGGAAAGGAAAGGAAGGAAAGGAAAGGAAAAGGAAAGGAAAGGAAAGGAAAGGAAAGGAAAGGAAAGGAAAGGAAAGGAAAGGAAAGGAAAGGAAAGGAAAGGAAAGGAGAGGAAAGGAAAGGAAAGGAAAGGAAAGGAAAGGAAAGGAAAGGAAAGGAAAGGAAAGGAAAGGAAAGGAAAGGAAAGGAAAGGAAAGGAAAGGAAAGGAAAGGAAAGGAAAGGAAAGGAAAGGAAAGGAAAGGAAAGGAAAGGAAAGGAAAGGAAAGGGAGGGATAAAAAAATATAGCAAAAGAAAAGAAAAAAATTTAAAAGAGAACAGATCTGTGTTACCATTTTCTTGCATCAGAACAACTAAATTCATTAGCAGTAATGATGTTATGGTGAAAAGGTGTTTGCAGAAAATAAAGTCCACTATGATGAGGTGTTGAAAAGCTTTCAGTTTTTCATAGAAGTATTAGTCTGCAGAAGACACTACGAAGCAATTAGACAGGAAAATCTTTCTTGAAATACAACACAACACAATGTGAGTGACTTTTTTGGGTCTGATAATAATCCAAAGGCTGTGTTGCAGAATGCATGCTATCTAGTTTAAGCACATAATTCTGTGGTCAGTGCTGAAAAATGAAAGGAAATTTCAGGAGAATATGTCCACTTGAAGGCAGTTTGCTAAGTGAACATCGTTCAAAGCCCCATGCTGCATGGAAAAGGGCACTTGGTAATTGCCTTTTTTGAGTACGATACAGGAGTTAGAGCGCTAGTCAGAAGAGATGAAGCTTGGGCTTTATTTGATTTATAAATCATTAAACTCATTGTTGAGTGAGGCACGAATCATCACTATGGTCACATACACACCACAATTGACACAGTAGGCAAAACTAGCCAGAGGGGGGAAAATTGCTCTGGTACAAACTCAGTATTCTTCCCTTTTGGAGACAGGGATCAACTAATCTATGTAGAGAGCAGGTCTCATCACTGTATATCTGTAAAAAGAAACAACCTAGGTTAAAAAATAGTGATGGTTTGTGTAATAAACTGGAGCACATTATTCTATCAGGTTATATGATTCTGTCACTCACACAAGTTCCGGCTTCATTAGGTGCTACGCAGCATGGGAAACCTGGGAATGGACAAAAGGAATATGCAGCTGCTCTAAAAATTCAGCACACTGGGATCCCTAAGCCTGAAGAAATGTCTGTGAAGGTTTAAAACTGAAAAGGCAGATGCCAAGGAAGTGTGAATAACTGGACATGTAAACAATGAATTCTTGTTCAGATGCAGTGCATGATGGATCCCTGCCTGTGCCTTGTGGGGTTTCATCCATAATGAACCATCTTACAGAAGAGATCTTATGGGGTCTTAAATTTGATAGGTTGTTTCTTGTGCACTTTTCTCCAACGGTTTTCTTGTATTAGACATGAAAGTGCTCACTGATTCATTTCTAAAATTGAGCAATTCACAGAAATGTCTGTTTTGTTAATTCTGCTGGGACTTGATGCTGAGCAGTTCAGCAGTTCGGACTGGTATAAATCTGGAAATCAGGAAAAAATTGGAAATTCCAGTGCTCAGTAGTTGAATCAGGGATATAATGAATAAAAGGACAACTGAATGCTAGACTTAAAAAAAAAATAACGGGAAGTATTTACATCTGTAAGGTCAAATCCACCACAGAAATTAGCAGAGTTTTGAGACTTGCAAATTAATGTAGGCTCAGGCAGTTAACACTGCATAAATGCAGTCACGGTGCTTTCAAGCCTAAATTGTTTCATGCAGAGCCAGAACAGTTGTCACCACAGTGTGCCTTTTCCCTAATTTTACACTGTCAGCCTATGTGGGGCTGGTATCTTCAAGAGAACCCATGGGTAACAAAGAAATACTGTGAACAATTTAGGAAGTAAATAAGAGTTCCTAGTTCACAAGCCCTATGAGGAGAGGCTGAGGGAGCTGGGGTTGCTTAGCCTGGAGAAGAGGAGACTCAGGGGTGACCTTATTGCTCTCTACAACTACCTGAAGGGAGATTGTAGGCAGGCAGAGGTTGGTCTCTTTTCCCAGTCAGGCAACACCAGAACAAGAGGACACAGTCTCAGGCTGTGTCAGGGGAGGTTTAGACTAGATGTTAGGAGGAAGTTCTATACAGAGAGAGTGATTGCCCATTGGAATGGTCTGCCCAGGGAGGTGGTGGAGTCACCATCATTGGAGGTATTCAGAAGGAGACTTGATGGGGTACTGGGTGCCATGATCTAGTTGTTTAGGTGGATTGGATTGGTTGATAGGTTGGGCATGATGATCTTGAAAGTCTCTTCCAACCTGAATTTATTGTATTGTATTGTATTGTATTGTATTGTATTGTATTGTATTGTATTGTATTACCTGTCTCTGCTTTTAATGGAAACCCACTATTATGCTAACTGGATTAAAATATTAAATGTATTTTTAACAATTGCATTTGTATCTTTTCTGTAAACCTTCCTTAGCATCTTTAAAAAAAAATAAAAAGTGCTGTCTTAAAGTGAGAACACTGTTGACTAAAGTTAATTACTTTGAAGTAGTAAACAACAGATACTACCAATGTATAAGAATAATTTTTCTAAGAGACATAAACTCTGTGGGAATTTGCTTGCATCACTACTTATTTTTTGCAGTGGAGTGAAGAGAGAAACATAATTTTATCTAATCATATCTCTGTTAGTCTTCCCAGAAAAATCAGTAGATAAAAATTTTAGGACAGTGAAGAACTCATGAGGACTAATGTAGGAGTATAAATTGTAAGAGGTTGCAATCCTGAGTGATGCTACAAATGCAGGATGTTGTATGGCTTTTTACCGAATACTGGAGAGTAGAATAGAATAGAATAGAATAGAATAGAATAGAATAGAATAGAATAGAATAGAATAGAATTAACCAGGTTGGAAGAGACCTTTGAGATCATTGAGTCCAACCTATCATCCAACATTATCTAATCAACTATACCATGGCAACAAGTGTTCCCTCCAGTTTCTTCCTAACACCTCCAGTGATGGTGACTCCACCACCTCCCTGGGCAGCCCCTTCCAATGGCCAATCACTCCTTCCATGAAGAACTTCTTCCTAACATCCAGCCTAAACCTCCCCTGGTGCAGCTTGAGACTGTGCCCTCTTGTTCTGGTGCTGGTTGTCTGGACAAAGAAAAAAAATATATACAGTAGACATAGCCTTCAACCCTCTGGGCAAGTGACACTGCAAACAGGAAGAATGAAATTATGAGAAAATGAATGCTTCTCCGACTTTGAAGCAGCTGCCTTTGGTGTAGACTATCCTTTGTATCAGAAGAGGAAAAAAAATTCTTAGCTATCCAACTGGATTCTTACTGGGTATGCTGGGCATAGAGGGTCTGTGACAGAAGGGCTGATTGTCCTTATGTTTTGTGAGTCATCCTCTGATACTGTACAGAAAATATATCAAGCAAAGTTGTTTAGAGCAACTGATCGAAATGAGAAATATATCATGCAGGCAAAATGGACTTTCAAGAGAATCCTGTCTCAAAATATTATACAAACTTGAAATTCTCTCAGGAGAGCAGCATTCAACAAAGCCTGTGCGTAGAAGTAGGCAACTTAAGGATTATTCTGAAATCATACTGCTGGACGTCTCACCATCATTTATTTCTCAGTTGAAAACTCCTCCTTGAAACTGCTTCAGATTCAGGAAACCATTACTAGCATTACAATCCTCTTAAATAACTTTAATTATATATTGGGTAGGAATTCTTGGTTAGCAGGACTGGTTGAGCATACTACCCAGGCCCCAGTTTCATTTTGGAAGCTAAAAGCCCAAGGAAGGGATGAGACGGAAGGCTGATGGTGTGGCAGTGTGAAAAGTTAGGCAATGTCTTCCCTGCGTTGGGGTGTTTTAGCAGTGTAGACCTTGTTTGCATGGACTGACAGTACTGAAGGGGGACCTTTTGGCATGTGCACATCAATGCAGAATGGAAAATGAGTCATACTGAGATGGCACTATAGTGTGACTGTTTGCATAGTATTCTCCATCATGGTATAGGCCTAGTGATACTGCTGTGATATTGGTGTATTTTCTTATCTCCTGGTGCAGCTACTGTAAGAACTGTGGGAAGCAGATGGGTTTATCAGAGCAATATAGGAAATTGAGGCACAAATCTTAGTAGAATTATATAGCCAAAAACATTTTTGCTGAACTAAGTGTGTGTCAGCTGTCCCATAATTCTATGCATTCTGGTTTTTTTGAGCTTTATAGTACTATTTCTTAATCTAAGAGTAGCCACATAAAATACTCATTCTTGTTCATGTGTCGGATTTGATTGTCTCACTTTAATTTCCTATTATATCCACTTTTTCCCAAGATTTTTTGAAATTTTTTCCCCAAAATTATTTCAGGATGTTCTTTCTTTTTAAAGTCACAGACAAAACTGCTAGTTTCAGACATTTCAACACACCTTAGTATTCTCCCCTTTCAGAACACCTGAATCTGTGCTAAATAAATGAAGATGAAAGAGAAACAAAATCACATTTGTTGCAAATGAAGATAAATATAGTGAAAGTTGGATAACTCTTGAGCTCCAGTAGTCACTCCAGGACCTGGTTGAACTGTGTACCTCAAGCATTGTTTCTGTGTTGTATAGTGAGTTCTGTTTTCTAGGCAGAGGTCTTTGTCAGTTGATCTCAGCATTACAAGAGGAACATTGATGTACATTTTAGCTTTTCATCAGTGAAAAGGTGCTTATTTGTTTCTGCCCTTTAGAACATGTTATCACAGTGCTATCACAGCACTGGCACTGGATATAGGTAAGGTAGGATTTGGAAGCAATTAAAATTCCAAGTTATACTATTACATAGTGACAGAAACAAAACCCAGTAACATAATTCACTCACAATGTGACTTTGCAACTGAAAACCAGAAAGCATCAAAAACTCTATTCCTTTTCCTGGCATTCTACGGTACAGTTCTTACAACCTTATCTGCACTGTAGTATCACTCTGGCTGTTACACTGAGGAATAGTTTCCTCTAGGCTAGGCTAGAAAATATGCATATGAAGACATGGAAACTGCTAAGATGAACTAAAAAGGAAGGAAGTTTTCACATAGTTGCAAAGGAAGAAAACCTGTCTAAGTAAGCTGGAAGATTTGGCGGGAGCACACATACATCACAGCAGATCACTTAGCATGCTTAGAGCAAAATAATGCCAAGGCTTTGAAAATCATTTTAGTACAGTTATTTGTTTAATCACACTTTGCAAACACCCAATGAACAATCAGTTCTTACACGTAATTATTTCTTTATCTGGAGTTTCTAAAAAATCTCTGTTGTTCAATACACAAAATAAGAAACAAATAAAAAACTTATAGTAGTTTTTCTGACAAGCAGCACAGAAAGAGACTACTTTGTGCTAAAGGCAGTTAAAAATACTCTGTGGAGGGTAATTTATTTCATTCAATGATGAACTTCACTTACTTTATATGAACTTCATCATGTGATAGAATGTCTGATAAAACAGAGATATCTTAGCACTTAGGAGACCAATGCCTTTCATTGTAGTGCAGACAGACTCACATGAAGATATCTAAATTTTAATAGTGTAAAGTTAGGTGGGATGAATCTAGCATTCCTACCCTTCTTACTTAATGGCATCAAGTGAAATTTTAAATTGGATGACCCTAAAGATCCATTCTAGCTTGTGTTTTTCTTTTTTCACTCTTAGTTTCATTTGGACAGGATATTCACTTGTGATTATCTTGGAGAAAAGAAAGAACAAATAGACCTAACATAATTAGCATAGGGAAAGAGAACACTTCAAGATTTTTATCAAAAGGCAAAGAAGGAGGAGAGGAAAAAGGGGTAACAAGAAGAAACAAAAGAACATTTGGAATAACAAAAATAATGTATGAATACCGTACTTATAGCTGTCACATCCTTGAATAATTCCATTTGTTGTTTATATTCCTTACTTGAACAAACCCAATTGAACCAAATATATAAGACAAAATGTTTTCTTAACTGTTGTTGTTTGTAGTTACTTACTAATCTGATGCTTTGCTACCTTGAGAAGAGCAGACACCAAAACTTGAAAACATATCCACAGTGTATTGCAAAGCTGTCTGGTATGGGTATCGTATGGGATACACCTGTGAGCCAGTGCAGATCAGCTGTCCTCTCTGACTCAAAACTGCTAATAGCATTCATCCCACAGCTGGCCTGGGATTCTGTCCCAGCAGAACCAGGACACTTTTGTATAATAAGTTTGAATCCAATGTACATAATGAAATTGTACTTATATAGTCACTATGTATAAAACTGTTCCTTTACAATATATTGGTTTACTTGTTATCAACTTAGATTTCTGTGATTTGTTTTGTTTTGGTTTTTTCCTTAATACATCTAACCATAGGCATAACGTGCACTGAAATAGATTTTTATTTTATTTTAGGGATTGGGTCCATACTCCCAATCACTTCACAATGAAGGGATTATACATTATAAAGACTGTATGCAACAAGGAGAAAATTTAATTAATCATAAATAGAACTGGTTTTGTGGAAATAATTTGACCTGACAGTTCAAGGTTTGATCAGCACATCACAGAGATTAAGAATACTTTTGACTTGAACAGACAGAGTCCCAGAGAGTCAGTGCAGCCTGAAATACTTTAGGAAAGCTAGTGTGTACAGATCACACAATGTCATTGTTTCTCTTAGTGTTTCCATTCCATTAGGGATCAATGCGGGACTCTTTTAACTTCCGAGAAACCTTCCAATATCATGCTGTCCTGGTCAACACTGAAGCAACAAAGATTACAAGACATCAAACTACAATCCTTTATCCCATGTTCTGTGTGTATAAAACAAGGAGTCAGCTTCCCTTTGAAGTACTAATTGATTGTCTGTATCAATCAGCACCTAATCCCTTTCTTGCGTGCATTTATGTCTCCACAGTAACTGAGCTGGCCTTCTCTGGGGTCTAGGCTGTGAAGCATTTACAGTAAATGTGTAGTATGCAAAGAGAGTAACTGATCTCAGTCTTAGAAAACCTGCCTAAAAGCAACTATATCTCCTAATTCATGCCTTAGTCTAATAGCGAGAAGATGAATATGAGTTAAGAGAAAAAAAACTCTAGAAGACATTAACAAATTAGCAGTGAAATAATAGGCTTATGATCTCTTATTTCTATCCCACACTCTCCACCCCCTCCTTTTTTCTTTTTCTTTTTTAAAAGATTATCCAAGAACAGAGGACACCAGAGATTTACTGATTGTTCTGGTTCCTTACATTTTAAGTTGGAGATATAAACACAAAGAATTTGCTTGATGTTGTTAGGCACAACTCCAATCACTACCTTTCTCATTACGAAAATTGTTGGTACAAGACACTAGAGATGCATTTTACCCATTGCTGGAAGCACAAGCCACACACAAGTGATCTTTTAGATCTGATAGCTTCGTAGTCTAGCCAGGCGGCTGAAGTGATTTGCACTTGATTGCAATCTCTACTCCTCCCGTGAAGCAGAGATCAGGAAGGAGCCCACTGGAATGTCAGTTTGTAATAGGTACAAGGAGAATGAAAGGGACATAGTCCTTGAGATTTAAGGGACAACCTCCAGCAGGTACTGGCTTTGTTAATTAGAAGGGAAAAAACTCCAAAAATGTAAGTCTTCAGGTTTACAGTCAAAGTCCAGCAACTCATGTAGGAAGAACTCTGATGAGTAGTAGAAGCTTGATCTTAATCAACCTCAGTTATTCAAAGAGTATTTTATTTTCTTTGAGTAAATTACTAGAATCATCTATATTTTAGGAATGTTTGTTCTACATCACAAATGTTTTTTCAAAGGATGAATATTTCCTCAAAAGGAAATAATAAACTAGTTAGTATTAATTCCCAGCATGTAGCACTTAATGCTCAGTATTTACTCACTAACATAAAACAGGAACACAATATTCTGTGTGTTCTTTGTGGGTTTTATCTCTATATTATTAACTTTTCAGATCCAGGCATTAAAGATAAGGAGGTTTTGTATTCTCTCAGACAGGACATGCAATACAGCCATGTTTGCCCAAGAGGAATCATGACTTCACTACAGTTGCTGATAAACTCATAGCTTGGATCTGAGACAGAATATTTTTAAATATAGAATGAAAATCTCCAAAAAATTCTTATGTTTGTTAGCTTTCAGATTTCCTATCAAGTATGTGTAGACTTAAAACTTCTAAAATAACCCACAGCCTTGAGTGCCTCTATTTGGAGGGTATCTGTCTTGTATCACCATAGGGAAAAGTTATTAGGGAGCAACATTTTCTGAAAAAATAATTCTAGTCCCTTTAAAAAAATATATATTTTCCAGCTTTTTTGTTACACAGTCACACAGTTTGATTAAATGTTAACTGAAATGTTGCATTTGGTTGTTATTAAGCAATTATTTTAAAGTGGCACGGCATATCGCCGTTTTCAAGGACTTTCTATTTTTGTCTTTGTATAAAGTACAGTTCTTAAAGGCAAATTAGATTTTCTGGTCTCATGGGTGGTCACTTAAAACAGGTCTGGCTACGACCAGAACTGCCATAAAGACAGTTAGAGGGGGTCAAGACAAAGGGGATTGTAGAAAAGTAAACAAATCAAAGAAAACAAACTAATTTGTGCTAAGGCTGTGTACACCTTAGCAGCATTTTTTCTCCTGTTGCTCCCTGAGCAGCAACTGCCTCATGTCAATCCATGAGACAGTTTCTTCCCCTTTCAGAAACTGTCTAAATTTTCTGTTTAGAAAATTTGAAGCCACTGTCATCCCCACCTTGCCCTGACCCTGACCCAGTACTATGGCTTTCCTGACTACTGTTAGTTTAGGAGAAGAATTTGGAGGTACTCCTGGTTTGGTAGAAGGGAGTCCATCCACATAAGAAGAACTCAGTCAGTAGTAGAGCTTCCTATAAGAAACTGAGCTAGAGAGAATTACTGCCTTTATGTCCTTCATCCTAGCTGCTAGATATTTGTTGTTTCTGACTGACTTCTCTGACAGCTGTGCTTTTGTGAAGGACATGATGATTGCTCATGGAAAGTAGGAGAGGGGAAGAAATGATCAAATATGTGCTCAGTGAATGGACATTTATGATTCTTCCCCTGTCCCATATCCATATAACTACTCCATTTGGGGAGTCCTGACCTTTCATAATATCTGCCTGCATCCTTCAGGAGCTCTAACTCATTGCTTCTTCCAGGGGGTCAGGAAATAGGGGACTTACTTTCAGGTTCTCAAGTACATCAAGATTGTCCATTTTGGGATGATCATGGTAATCTGTAAATTTCCTAGGGCAACTCCAATATTTTTTAAATAAAATCATAGTCCTTGATATAAGTGGGGTTTTAATAAAAAATTATTTAATTGAAATTATGTAAAAGAGTGAGAAATTCTGATAGCTACAGTAAGAAGTGCCGCCTTCTGCTCTGGATTAGGAACTGGTTACAAGATAGAGTTCAAAGAGTGGTGATCGATGGTGCCAGGTCCAGCTGGAGAGCTGTAACTAGTGGGTCCAGGGCTGTTCAACATCTTCATCAGGACACTGATGAGTGAACAGACTGTCTGATCAGCAAGCTTGATGATGACACCAAACTGGAAGGCTTGGCTGATACAGCTGAAGGCTGTGCAGCCATTCAGTGAGACTTGGACAGACTGGAGAGCTGGGCACAGATGAACCAAATGAGATTCAAGAAGGGCAAGTGCAGAGTCCTGCATCTGGGGAGGATAATAAACTGCACCAGTACAGGTTAGGAAGTGATCTGCTGGAGAGCAGCCCCATAGAGAGGGACCTGGGAGTCCTGGTGGATAACAAGTTATCTGTGGGACAGCAATGTGCCCTAGTGGCCAAGAAGGCCAATGGGGTCCTGGGGTATGTTAAGAGGAGTGCATCCAGCAGATCGAGGGAGGTTCTCCTCCCCCTCTACTCTGCCCTGGTGAGACCTCATCTGGAGTACTGTGTTCAGTTTTGGACTCCCTGGTTTAAGAGGGACAGGGATCTGCTGGAGAGGGTCCAGCGGAGGGCTGAGAGGATGATTAGGGGACTGGAGCAAGTGCATTATGAAGGAGAGGCTGAGGGACCTGGGGGTCTTTAGTTTTGGAAAAGAGAAGACTTAGAAGGGATTTAACAAATGTTTAAAAATATCTGAGGGCTGTGTGTCAGGAGAGAGGGGACAGGCTCTTCTCACTTGCTCCCTGTGATAGGACAAGAAGCAATGGATATAAGCTACAGCACAGGAGGTTCCACCTCAACACAAGGGGAAACTTCTTTACTGCAAGGGTCACAGCCCACTGGAACAGGCTGCCCAGAGAGGTTGTGGAGTCTCCTTCTCTGGAGACTTTCAAGGGACGGCTGGATGTGTGACCTGTGCTAGATTGTATGGTCCTGCTGTGGCAAGGGGGTTGTACTCAATGATCTCTTTGGGTCCCTTCCAACCCCTGACATCCTGTGATCCTGTGACTCACAAGGCAGACTGATAAAATAGTATTATTGATAAATGAGTATAAATGTTATAAAAAAGAGAACCATGCACAGTTTGGATTAGAGTGGACCCAAGGTTAGTCTGAGGCAAATTCTTTAGGCAAAGAATTACCTCTTGCAATGCGAAGGAAATGGAAGAATCCAAATGACTTTGAGATAAAATAGCTAAAGCATTAATGGGAAAAAATCAGACCTTAGTTTATGGCTTTAGGAATTTAATTTATAATCTTTATGTTAAGTGAAAAATCATCACATTTTACAGCCAGAAGTATCCATTATGAATTGTTCCCCTGGGTAGTGATATTAATGATTTCACTAGGAGTAAAATACTGCTCAACCAGTAGTAAGTAACTAAAGTGACTTTCTGGTACAGTCACACATAGTTCATATACTTGTAGTTTGGTATTTTACTCCTTCATAGAAGCTTCTAATGCCAGCATTTCAAAAAGCTATTTTAATTTGGATTTCTTTGGTTATTGCATGATTTTCCTCTCCACTCATACTGTAGTTAAAAAACAAAACAAACCAAAAAACCAACAGTCTATCACTACCCAAAGTGTACATCAGTTTGGTTGCACTAAGAAGTAAAATAGCTACATTCCTTCATTTGAAAAAGCGCTTGTCTTCACTGCTGCTGTTGCTGTGCCAGAGGAAAAAGGCCCCTTTTATTATTTACTGTTTTCTGCCTGTAACTAATCTAAGTTTGAACAGGAAAAGCTGACTTCCTGTGAATGTATTGAAGAGTGGTATGAAGGACTCACTAATCAGTGCTTTATAAAATACAATGAACAATTTAAATGTTTTAAGAATTGTCCCATAGCATTTCCAGGAAATAAGCCAAATATTTTCTATGAGCAACCTTCTCTTAAATATTTTATGAGCAAGATATGATTTAAATCATTGTATGAATTCCAGCTTCTAGTGTCATGATGGGTCTCATGCATGAGTCTGGCATACTTCACAACAGACTGGGGCTCTCAGAAGAGAGGATAATATTAAATGTTAGATGGTATTGAGAGACATTGCCTCTTTGAGACAGGTTTAAGAGAAAGTTCAAGGACTTGTAGAAGATAGACTTGGAGACTTGGGTGGGCCTATGAAGGAGAGACAGCAACTGTGGATTCTTCTTAGTCTAACTTTTCAAATTTGCAGAGGAGCTGTAAAGTGACAGGCTGCTTTTTGCATGTTGCCCTCCTTCAGTGCGATGGTAGTAGGAAGTCATTCAACTGTTTTGAAGGCAGCCTCTTTGGAAAACGATTGTGAAAATCATCCAGTGTGAATGATCAACTTGAGGTATTGCTGTCAGCCAGGCTGTGCTCTGGACATGTATCTAGGCTGCTGTTGGGGAAATCAGTGCAAAGGAGTTAGGAAGTGCCCTTTTTACTTTGCACACTGCTGTACTCTTGTGAATCACATAAAAGTGTTTCCTTAAAGAAAGCTTTTTCTAAAGGAAACATCTGCCTTTGCAGTGTATATAAGGATCAGCAAGTTTTGCATTTCTTGTGGTGCTATTGTGTCCTTTCATCAGCTAACCAGCTAATTTACACCACCACAGCCTTCCTGTTAGAGATAGAAGGAAGGATTTTGTGTAATCTGAAACTCTAACTCACTCATTACCCAACAGAGGGTCACTGATAGAGTAGGGAATGTAGTGAATATAAAAGCATTTAAATTAAAACCTTTCCTGCAGCTGGAGAACATCATTCTGTTTGAAGAATTTTTGGTAAACAGGCATTTTCCAAAACATAAACATTTGGGTTTTAAATGAATATTTATTCTGTTTCACTCTACATTTATTTGTAAAGAGGAAATGTCTGTATAAATAGATGATTAAGATCTAGAGTGCGTATTACCAAAGAAGGATTGTAGCTTATTCCTGATCCCTGCAAGAAGAAAACATTCTGAACCTATGATGGTCAAAGGAAACACAATATTGAAAAAGTACTTTTAGCATGTTTAGAGTGGAAGAGTGCACCATTACACATTCAGAGCTTTATGTGTTTTTTCTGATCTTTTATGGTACATAGGACACATGCATAGCCACAGACCAATAGCCAGAATAATTTGTAAAGCCAAAGAGCTCATGTTTGCTTATAGCTGTCCTGGAGGCTAGCTTGTAAAGTAGGGGAGAGGAGATAAATCTTCCTTGCCTATCATTTGATGCTTTCAGTTATTACTTTTGCTCTCCTTGAGTACAGCAATAAAGGGAGAACTAATCCAGCAAGGCACTTAGTATTGCTTTAGTTACATGAACTGTCTCACATACACTTTTCCATTTGTTTGTGGTCCTCTCTATAAAATTTGATGGTAAGATGATGTTTCAACTAAGGGACAACCAAAGTTTTGGTTCACTTTCCTCTGCCTTTGTGCAGCAGAGGGTTGCTGGAGGTGAAGACATATAAGCTGACCATTGACTGAAGACCCTGTTAGAGTATTCTGACTAGAAAATTCTGGTCTACTCCTCTAAGTCCATACTTTTGCTTTGCACAGGTCAGCCTAACAATGTCAAAATAAAACTATTCCTTAAATCTTCTTCCTGGTAGTTTTGAAACGGCCTATATCTTTACATGCTCTATTAGATCAAAAATAAGTGCTTGGATAATCATGCAGATGTCCAGATGATGTTAATGAGTCAAGGTCAATATTGATAAAAGCCTATTTCATCTAGGCATGATTACATCAAGTAAATGATGATTTCAAATAATTCTGTATGCATTTTTTTTGAGAGTAACATTTGCTCCTTATTTACAGGTAAGGTTACCTGTAAGGACAAACAGTAAGAACAAAGGTATGTATCCTCCAACTCCTGCCATGATCTAAATACATTTTTTCCCCCAAACTTGCACTTATATTAAACTTGCCGAGAGCAAATGTAAGATAACAAAATAATGAGGTGATGATTGCTTTCAGAGAGAGTAGGTATACTGCATTTGGATTAATCTCTTCCTGTTGTTATTTCAAACTTGATTCCCAACCTGTTGATTATTTAAAATCATCTGTATTGCAGGTTGGTCTAATAACAAGAAGACCCTCTATGGCTCTCTATGATTCCTTTTATTTGAAAGTTTCCTTTCCTTGAACTCCTTGAAGGAGTTCAGGAATGCTCTGCAATACCACATGCGGAGCCTTTCTTGCTTTATTGTACTGTATTTTGCAAAGTAAATGGGATTAAGGATGGACTCAGAAGAGGAGTTTTTCCTTGATTTGTGTTTGTATAATACATTTAATGTGTTTCACTTGGATGGTTGTCTTCTGTTAATAGTTCAGAGGCTGTACTGAAATGTTTGCAAGAAGGTATCACTGTTTGATACTCTGGCTATTTTCTTTATATCTGTTAAATTGATGTACTTCTTAAATTGCAATTGACAGTAATATCTTTGTCCAGTACTTTGGTCACCCTTCTTGATTGTTCTTAATTACCTTCTGGGAAGACATTTAAAACCAAACTAAACCCATAATGGGCTCTAGAAGCTCAAAGCCAAAACTTTCTAAATGCAAAGATGAATTTCTCTGAATGAACGCTTAACTGTTTAAACCTATAACCGTAATGTTAACCTCTGTTTCACCAGAATATTTTGAATTCTGTTTATCATCACAGAAAGTACATAAAAAGGATTTATTTCCTTATGAACAGACCATCCTGTTGAAGATTGTTTTTTTTAAAAAAGTTGTAATATATATATAGTCATATGCTAATAGATATAATTGTGCAGCAAAAAAAAACCTGAAATGGAATTACTAAATTTCTTACCTGTGTTTTTTAACTCAGAACCCAAAAGATCACAAGAAGGAAAAGGTATAGAAAATGTGGAAGTGAATTTAGAAGGCAGTAGGAGCTATGTCACTGATTATTTCTAAATTTCCATTCTGTAAAGGTCAAAGCAAAAAGAGAACATTTCTTGAAATGGGAAGTGAATGATCCCTTCCAAGTTGCTATTATGCTTCATTCTAACATGATAGAGGGTACACCTGTATTTTTAAGAAAAAAAAAAAGATGCAGGAAATAATCTTCAATACCTGATTTACTTAAAGTATTTACTCTCTTCTCTTTTTTTGAACCAGTAAAAGTCCTCCTGTTCTGACCTGTGTATGTACACCAATTGGTGTTATTTGGCCTGAGGCCCGGAAAACAGGTCCTGTTCCCTCTATTACTTAGTTGGAGAGACATAGGTATAGTGAATGGAAATAAAAAGTACTTACCAGGATTGTGTAGGTCTTGGGCAAACACAACAGACAGTCCTCACTAAGGCAGCTGAGAATATAGATATAAGTAGACCTGTTGATACAGGCTGTGGAACTGGACATAATTCTCAGAAAGATGTTGGTGTGTATAAACCAGTCATATAGCACTGAAAAATTTTAGTGTGCTTCAGAGAAAAAGTGTTATAAAGAGGAATTAAGAAGATTTGTCTGTTGTTAATCTGCATTCTTACTACGTCTTAAAAAAATATTGGGAGGGATGAGTACAATAATAATTTTTCCTACAGCTATGCAAAAGGTGAAAAACTTTGGAATTCTATACAGAATAAGGCTTTACTTCCTATCACTTAATCATGCAGTGTAAGCTTAAGAGAGAAAGAGTTTGAGGAGCAAAGAGGAACAAGATCATCACTCTTGATGACAGAAAGAGTGAAGAATTAATCAAGGGACATACAGAGCAGTGATGATGTTCAAACTGTTAAGGGAGATAGGCATTCCAGAGGGATATTATGTTACACTGAAAATCCAGTTCATAAAAGGAAATTTACCATGCATACAGCTAAAATTTTATCATTAAAAACAAACAAACAAAAAACCACAACAGACCACCAACCAAAACAAAAATCAAAACCAAAACCACCACCAACAAACAACAACCCCCAAAGCAAAAGAAACAACAGACATTATTAGTGGTACAGGTACATTAATAACAACACTGCAATATTCAATCCATTGGACACTTTTTATAAGTCACCATAGACTACTTTTTTCATCTGATCTCAATTAAATTTAAAAGTTGCATAACAGCCAACTCTCTTCAATGAACTTAAAGTGTTGCTATTCTTGAAGTGATTACGTAGCTTTGTTGTCCCTTTAGCATGCATTGTGTTTTCAGAACTACACTAAACCAGGATAGCCACTAGTCACTTAACCACTGGGCAACAGTTACAACTAAAGCCCATTTATAGCAAGGCAAACCCAGGTAAGTTTTGAGACTCTAAACTTGTAAGGTTTTGATAGTCATGGTAGTTTGTGTGGTTTTTTGTTTGTTTGTTTGTTTTAACTGGGCTGGAGTGGGCAAAGCATGAGTATGTTTTATAGACATAAATAAATGTCTGTTGCAGTAGTGATGGTGAGAGCCTTTCATGACAGCCACACTTAAGAGGACAGACATATGCTAGATATAAAACCTAGAGAAAGGCCCATGATGAAAATGGTGATAAGATTATGGGCTTGAACAGCAGACATAAAGATGCTGCTGTTACTGAGGAAAAGGTAACAGAGGTGGTGTTATAGGAAATGGCATATAACATGGTATCACCATTTCAGTCCAAACAAAACTGGAGATCAATGTGTTCTGGTAACATCAACTGTTTAATTTGTGACTGTGGGAGAGTTCAGCTAAAGATTGTTATAAATTCTTTGAAAACGGTGTGAACAATATTGGAAGCACAGTCTGGTGACAGAACTAGACCAGCAAAAGAAAAATGAAAAATAGACTAAAGAATTAAAGGGTGCAGAAAATATGAAGTAAAAATACACCTTGCTGTTTTCAAGTTAATGTATTGAAGAGATGACTACAAAGCACTAATTTTGCTCTTTGGCAAAACAAGATCATGCGAAATTTCTGATGAGAACCTCAACTGAGTAGAAGTGACAGAAAGTTCTTTTGGAGAAGCTGTTAAATTTTCCTAAAAATGAAAACTAGACCTGAAGTGAATGATCTATGAGTTTTGATTTGTATTCTTGAGTTTCTATTGCTCAGTTTGGTGGAAATGGCATTGCGTCAATATATGCTTGTAATGTATGAGCTAAATGCTATTCATCTGATACCGAAAATTCACAGAATCACCAAGGTTGGAAGAGACCTCAGAGATCATCAAGATCATCAGTTCGATTGATAATTAGATACATGTTCACCTTTACCTTATATATAGTCTTATTAGGCTGGTCGGAACTAGTAAATAGAAAAGCTTTGATATTTTTTTACCAAAAAAACAATCAGAAAATGCTGGTTCATCAATATTTTTTGTTGTTTTTTTTTTGGTAACATTTGAATGAAATTTTTGTCTGAGTTGTATTCAAACTCCAGATTGAAGGTAGAACTAAGACAACTGTTATCATGTCAGACTAGGGGCCTAAACCAGGATCTGGAGCACACAAATGTTCTTCTGCAGGTCCTCCTAATAGCTGATTTAGGGACACTAAATCTGAGCCTTTTGCAGCTTGAAAGAGTACCCCAGGATTCCTGTCTGGATCTCCATGCTTTTGTTTGTGAAATACAGAAATTATCTTGGAGACTGTCACATTGAAGAGTCAATACAACTTGCTTAATTTGTTCATTCTTTTTTGATTGTCATATCATCTGCACATTTGATCACCTTTTTACACATTCCCCCATCAAGCCAGTAATTAGGTAGATTTAATGTCAGTAGTGTTTAACATTGACAGAATTTTGATACTTAATCTAGGATCATTTATAATTTGGCCTTAGTTTCTCAGCAAGGTTTTCAACTATCTGGGATTTGTTCATCAATATCACATTATCTAAACCACTTACACCAGTCAGTACTGTATCAAAAGCCTTCTTAAAGGTCAAATGCGGACTACATCTGCTACTTTGACTTTATTAGTTTTTATTTTTATTTCCTATAACAAGTTATTTAGATTTGTTAAGTGTGACCTCTTTAAAATCTATGCTGTTTCCTATCTTTAGTTATTCAGATTCTGTTCTCTGTGCTTCTGCTGCTTTATTCTTATGCTTAGTTCTTTTACTTGAATGTAGAGTTTGAAATAATTTTCATAGAAGAATTTTAATGTTTGTTAATCTTTGTCCTGATGTTTATAAGACTGATACTGTATTTAGTCAACAATTTACATCTGTTTGGGTCAGGGAAAATAATAGAGCTGTATTTAACTGGTTTGTATTTTACTGTATTCACATTAAGGCTGCCATGGTGCAGCTTTGCTGGGTTAAATTCATATTAATGACAATTTCTAAAACTTCAGTTAGTGCTGTTGTCTAGCAATTACTTTTCACAAGATGAGACAGGCACCTGAATACAGAATTTGAGAAGCAATATCTTGTACATAGCATTTCATAGAAAGTTTCACTAGAGCTAGTTTGTTATTCCCATTGAACACACCCCAACTCCTCAACCTCTATATACCTAACCAATCCAGCAGCAAATCCTTTAAAACAAGTATAAATTATTTGGGCAAAAATAATCCTTGAAGTCAAGAAGGCCTTGTATTAAGAACAGGAGCCCCTTTATTAATGATTTTTTTTTTTACCGAGGTCTGTTTTCATTCACTCTGCTGATTAGATCTTTCTCTACCCTGTATTTTCATATTGTACCTGTACTATGAGTTTTGCTCAATCTCAAGTGAAAAAGAGGAAAAAAAAAGCAGCATCAAATAAAAAAAATATTACAGGAGCCCGTTTAGGTCCTGCTTTTGTTTTTGAAGCAGAAAAGGTCTGCATGAAGTATAATAAATCACTTCCTTCACCTGCACGTCTCTGTGCATAGCTACATTTGCTCTTTCTCTTTATATGCTTTCACTTAAGAAACAGATGTTACTTCAACAGGAAGAGAAAGGTGCTAGCAGGCTCTCTGAGACCAGCTGGGTAAGTAGAGTTTATTATATTCCTGGAACAGTTTATTCCTCAGGACTGACTTATTGCTTTCCGCTTCTTCATATACAAAGCTTCCTGTAGCCAAAGGAAATATAACCCTGTCATAAAATGTCAGCTTAAGGCATCAGATCACATGGCTTTACCTCTTTCCAGGTTTCTAAGTTTTTCTCTGCTCAGGTATAATACATTTTAAAATTTGGGGTCATTCAAAAGACTTTGCAATGACAACTTTGGCATTTACAGGAATTAGGAGCAGTAAATGAATATATTCTTCCATAGGTCATTTGAATTCTTATATTTGCAGTCCTTATTGCTGTCTACAACTACCTGAAGGGAGGTTGTAGCCAAGTGGGGGTTGGTCTCCTCTCCCAGGCAACCAGTACCAGAACAAGAGGTGTGCTAGGGGAAGTTTAGACTCAAGGTGAGGAGAAAGTTCTTCACAGAGAGAGTTGTTAGATGTTGCAATGTGCTGCCCAGGGAGATGGTGGAGTCACCATCCCTGGAGGTGTTCAAGAGGGGATTGGATGTGGTACTTGTGACAAGTTGGACTGGATGATCTTTGAAGTCTCTTCCAACCTTATTGATTCTATGATTCTGTGATTCTAAAGGTCTTTTCCATTGATACACATTCAAGATCATGCTTAAAATAACGTAAAAGCACTATCAAGTAACTTTCTCAGGCAATTTCCCCCGATGACCAGCAACCAAATGGTAAAGCTGAATGTCACTCTTGACATTCAAAGTGGTCAGAGGTGAGGAAGAAGCCTGGATTTTCATATGCTTTTCCATGCAAATAGGAAAACTGGGAAAACAGCTTTATACTTTATGGTGACTGAATAAACTGAGATAACAAAGATTTCAGTTTTGTCTAGGTGCAAGGAGAAAGATTTTCTCAAGTGTCTGACTCAAGAGTTTAAAAAAAAAAAAAAGGGATTTTGGTACTGCTTTCTTGTTGAAATCTGAAAATACTACCCATCTCCTTAACATAGAGATATTTTTTACGCTGATCCAGTCTTCTTTTCTACTGACAGTGGAAGACTGACCATCTTCCTGAACGGTCCCAACTTCTGTGTTGCTTTCGCTGTGTTCATAGTAACAGAGACAAATCTAACACTATCCCAAAATTGCTGACATGGGCCCCCACATGCAGTATTTATACAGCATCTAATCTCCAGCTGTGACATGATCAATGTCACATTGTAAAGGTAGATTGTGCTTCTAAGACCAGTCGGGAACTTTATGATTAATAGGACAATCTAAAAATAAGACACTACAAACAATATGCACAGACTTATTTTTGTCTTTTAGGATGTGTCAAATCTTCCATATTTAAAAGAATAAAGGTTAGAAGTTGTGCCCTCAGTATTAAGAATCTGACTTAAAACAGGGAACTTGAAATATTAATGACGTCAAATATTAATGATGTGGCATGGTAGTGGCATCATAAGATGAGGAGAACTGCTTCAGTAATTTTGATATTAATTATGTGTACAGCTTGCTTTCTGTGGGATGAATAGGTAGTGAAAATTTAAAAGCAAGCAAACAGGCACTCAGAAAGCAGTTAGACATTAATGAAGTGGTAGAATCAAAAGTTCAGCTTCATACCAAAAATGGTTTTGTATTAATATATAAAATTATATAAACATTTATGTTTCAGATTCACACATATGTATTCATATAGTATGTTTTCTGATTCAACATTTTGTTCTTGGTCTGTTTCTGTTTTCACAAGCGTAATCAATACATGGCTCTCTTTCTCAGTGCATACTGTTTTATCTAGTTTGGCCCAAGAAAATGAATAGCTACGCAATAATTATTGTTTTAGCCACCTCAGAGTTATGGGTAGCGTTCAATTTCCATTGCAGACACATAGAGAAGTCTTAATTTAGACATGCACAGAGTAGAGGTTTACATTTCATACTGGGACCTAAACTCACATAGGATCTATGCTGAATTTTAGAAAACGCTATCAAATCTTGGGTGTGTAAATTTTATATGGGAAGGTAATAAGTTCATTTCCTCATTCACTGCTGTCAAGTGCTCCTTGTGGCTAGGTATCCTGTCTGTATCCCACCTGTCACTACAAGAAGTAGTAGCTTCCCATCAGTACTCGAATCTCATAGCACCATGTAGATTTCTTGGATACCTAAGGAATCTCCAGTGGCACTACACACTGATATGGGGGAAAATGAATCAAGGTGTTTTAGCTAGGTGAGGTGAATCCACCCAGTTGTGGTAAACAGTTCAGCAACCAAGAAACCCATTCTAAGTCATCTCTGCTTTGAATGAGGAGGATGATTTCCAGAACTCAATACTAACCTGTTATTCAATGACTATGGACTGTATGAAATATAGTGGCCAGCAGAGATATCTATAATTTATTTGAATACTCCCCAAAAATCCATTGAAGAGTCACTGTCTTTTGTGTTTGATTAAAAACAAAGCAAAACAGAACCATCAAAAGCAATCAAAACCCAGACAAAAAGAAAAACAAGAACAAAACAAAAAATGAAAACCAAATCACAAAACAAAATAAGAAAGCAAGACCTTAATTTTTATAATGTGTCATTTACCAGCTGAATGCCTCAAAATAATCTGGACTATGTCAGGATTTTTGATAATGAAGTATATTTTTGTGAAATAATGAGCATATTAACTCTTGCAGAACATAATCCCTTTCACATGTGAATGTCATCATCCTAATGGCTTTTTCTCAAGTACCCTTAGGGTCTGGTTTTCAGGAACAGCATTGCACACCAAAGGCATTTTTCTGGTGTAAACCTATTGGATGAAATCACTGCCACATTTGACCCCAACCTAAGTGATACGTAGTTGACCCTGTGATGCTGCTCTCATAAATTTCATATTGCCTTCAGTAATGTCATAGAAGATACTTTGGTCAGTAGCACCAAACTGATATACTTGCTAAGAAGTATGGTATTTAAAGTGACAGCCACAGCTCCAGTAAAAATATGATCACAAAATTTTTGTGGTGAAATGATCCTACCATGTTATATTTTTCTTCTTCATTTTAAAAACCACGTAGGAATTTGACTGACAGAAATTTGAAAAAAAATACACCTTCCTGTCTCCCACATTTACTTGTCACATTATAGTTTAGATTATTTTGATGTTCATAAGAAAAACCACATAGAACCTCAGCAAATACATCACAGTATCAGAGTATCACAGTATCACTAAGGTTGGAAGAGACCTCGAAGATCATTGAGTCCAACCTGTCACCACAGACTTCATGACTAAACCATGGCACCAAGTGCCACGTCCAATCCCCTCTTGAACATCTCCAGGGATGGTGACTCCACCACCTCCCTGGGCAGCACATTCCAATGACGAATGACTCCCTCAGTGAAGAACTTCCTCCTCACCTCGAGCCTAAACTTCCCCTGGTGCAGCTTGAGACTGTGTCCTCTTGTTCTGGTGCTGGTTGCTGGAGAGAAGAGACCAACCCCTTACTGGCCACAATCACCCTTCAGGTAGTTGTAGAGGTCTCCCCTGAGCCTTCTCTTCTCCAGGCTAAACAATCCCAGCTCCCTCAGCCTCTTCTCATAGGGCTGTGCTCAAGGCCTCTCCCCAGCCTTGTTGCCCTTCTCTGGACACGTTCAAGTGTATGCCATGTAATTATGGCATATTGTGTTTGCCATTCTTTAGTATTTATGTAAAAAAGGAAAATAGCACATAGAATCACAGGATTACAGAATGTTAGAGCTTGGAAGGGACGTCCAGTTATCATTGAGCCCACCTTCCCTGTCAAAAGCAGGGTTGCCTAGGGTCCACAGAAGAATGCTTCCAGACTTGCTGGGAAAGTCTCCAGAGAAGGAGACGGCACAACTCTCTGGGCAGCCTGTTCCAGTGCTCTGTCACCCTCACTGTAAAGAAGTTTCTCCTCATGTTCTTTGTCTTATTCCTGTGCACCACCAAAAAGATCTTGGCCCCCTCCACTTGACACCCACCCCTCATGCTACAGAACTGTTCAGTTAATGCTCTATATGACTTCTGTGTTAAAGATACACTTTTCATGCTTGATTCTTTGGAATCTCTTCCCTGCTGATCAGTACTGCATGAAGGACAAACTGATTGAAGTCCATAGGGTATCTACCACCTATTCATGCTGAGAAACCCTGAATTACCTAAAATAAGGAGAATAAAGAAGAAAACAGGAAAAATCTTCCTCTTTTTGTAGTACTGATTTGACTATGTGAAAGTATTTGCAGCAGCATAAAACTGCATATATGACTCTGTGATATGAATGAATGTATCATAGAATAATAGAATGTTTGGGGTTGGAAAGGGTCTCCAAAGGTGAGACCCTACTTGAATCCACCTACGGTGAGTGGGAACATCCTCTACTAGTGAGCAGGTGAAGGATGAGGTCTAAGCTAAATGGCAAGAAGCACTGAAGAAAATTGTGTTTGAGCTAGATTTTCAGTTGAATTCAGATGCTTATTTCCAAACTGCAGAAACCAGGATTCATGCATTTAGAGATAAAATAATTGGTATGTTTATATCAAAGTTTAGTTTCTACCATTCCCCCCCCAATCTTAATTTCTTTGTTTAAGATTCCATCTCTGTAAACTGCATGAAAATGCACTGTAAAGCCAGGAAAACTAGTTTTTATTGTTTTTTACACAGAAATAAGAAGAAATAAGGGCACCCTGCCACTACTTACACTGAAAGACAGTGAGTTTTGTGATAAGAACTATACATAAAGAAGATCAAATATAGCAAAAAAATAAAAAGTTTCTAAGCACTGAAATAAATACACAATGGTGCACAGACATTTCTAAAGTTTTCTGTTCTCAAACCTGGTAGTGAGATTTTATTTCAAGGGCTTTTAAATAACAGAATCAAAGCTATGATATTAAATTGGTAACTAAGTTGCATTTCTACATTTAAAAAGCTTGCTTTTACAATTTAACACTTTTTTTCCAAGCTTAAAATAGTCATGTTGGTAAAAATTGTTTCAAATTAAGACAAAGACATGAGGAATACTCAGGCTAGCAACATGAAGCATTTTATAATGGTTCAGTATAAGTATTTGAAAGTACAGTGCAAAGTATAATTATATCTCCATTTGGTGGATCAGGAACTCCTTCTTAATTCTTATTTGATCACTTATGCCAATTTCTGATTTCTCCCATTTAAAAGTTGTGCCTTAACAGATGCCAGAAATAGAATAAACCAGGTTGGAAGAGACCTTCAAGATCATCACGTCCAGCCTATCAACCCATCCAACCCACCTAATCAATTAAACCATGGCACCAGGCACCCCATCAAGCCTCCTCCTGAACACCTCCAACAATGGCGATTCCACCACCTCCCCAGGCAGCCCATTCCAATGGGCAATCACTCTCTCTGTATAGAACTTCTTCCTAACAGCCAGCCTAAAACCTCCCCTGTGCAGCCTGAGACTGTGTCCTCTTGTTCTGGTGCTGGCTGCCTGGGAGAAGAGACCAACATCCACCTGTCTACAACCTCCTTTCAGGTAGTGTAGAGAGCAATAAGGTCCCCCCTGAGTCTCCTCCTCTCCAGGCTAAGAACCCCAGCTCCCTCAGTCTCTCCTCATAGGGCTTGTGTTCCAAACCCTCAGCAACTTTGTTGCCCTTCTACGGACACATTCCAGCAAGTCAACATCCTTCCTGAACTGAGTGGCCCAGAGCTGGACACAGGACTCAAGGTGTGGTCTAACCAGTGCAGCATACAGGGAGAGAAAAAACTCCCTGCTCCTGCTGGCTACACTGTTTCTGATGCAGGCCAGGATGCCATTGGCCCTCTTGGCTGCCTGAGCACACTGCTGAATACCAAAAATCTTGTAAATGTTGCTAAATTTACAGTTATTTCCAAATCCAGGGAGTATAACATGATGATGAACGCAGCTTAGTTAGCCTTGATGAAGCATGTCAAGCTTTTACAGGGCTATATCATAAAACTGCCATACAGTTTTCACCCAGGCCTGTAAAGGTTGATAATAATGAAAGTTGCATAAAAAACCCAAACTTTGCCATCCTGTGGAATTATTACAAAGCAACAATCACAAGACACCATTTAAAGTAACCTCTGAGTTTGTGGCTTCATATGGTTGGTTGACTCACTAGGATCAAAAGTAGGAAATAAGAAATCATTCCCATTAGAGAGAGAGCTCTGCTTGCCTGTAGCATGGGGTCAAATGAGGCCTTGATTTTTATCAAGACAGCAATGAAAGAAGTGAAGTAATTGTTTTTTATGGTAAAGAACATCAGAATGAAGGATGAATAGGATCTGGAATTTATTTCATTGTCCTTTGCCAATAGTGCATCCGTTAACTATGGGAAGCATTCTAACTAAAAGCAGCTGCCAAACAGTTGCAAATCACATCTTTCATAACTATGCTAATTCAGCTTGAAATCCTGATGACTTCTTTCTGAAGTATTTGTCGCTAAATAAATGTCCATTTTATTATGTTATTGCAAAACTGATGAGCATACTGGAACATTTGCTTCATCTCCAGATTGTAATAGAACGTTGTGTCACCACATTGGGTTCTCATGCCCACATCAAATCTGCCTTCTGTGGTATGGCTCGACTTTCTTCAATATGGTGATTTGAATACAAGATCTGGTTTTTTTTTTTCACATCCCTGGAAGTTTTTAAGGCCTGGCTGGATGTCGCTCTGGGCAACCTGATCTATTGGAAATTGTCCCAGCCCATGGCAAAGCGGTTGGAACTAGATGATCCTTGAGGTCCCTTCCAACCCTGACAATCTGTGATTCTGTGACTGGATGACCTTGAGCCGTGGCTTTAGGAAGAGAGCTATGGCACATAGAAACTATCTGTGAAAAAGACAAGCTATGGACTAAAAGGTTTTTTTTGGTGGCTATCTCAAATTTTGGGATGAGGTCCTATAGGAACAAAGGACAACTATTCTGCTCACTACAGTTTGTGAACTGCCATTCCCAATGTAAGCACCAATTCTTCAGTGTATACTACAAAATAAGAGAAAAAATGTAAATACTTTAGTGAAGCTGGAAGGACAAGAACCCATATGAAATACTTCAATGACTCCCAGTGATGGTGCACCCACAATTTCTCTGGGTGATCTGTTTAAGGGTGTCATTGTAGGGCCAAACGAGCCCCAGCACAAACCCAGACAGACCCTGATGTATCTAAGACATGATCTCCCTTTCCCCACCCCTGCCCCCGCCTTCTTGCAGAAAGTTTAGGTAACACAGGAAAATGAACAAAGGAGACAGGACCATGCATGTCTGGTAAACAATCCTGTATATGGAGTAAGAACATGTGTACTGGCCACTGCTCCTGCTTGACCAGGGCTATGTTTCTGCCTTTTATGACCACAGACTGGCAGAATCCCTTTACATTGGGTAACTATGTGCTGGCCCAATTGAATCTCTGGCAAGATATATATAGAGGTTGATTTCTGGTTTCCTTGCCTTGCCTTGCTTGAACCTGTCTGGCTTGAAGTTGCCTCAGGTTGCATTGCTTCAAGTGCCCAGTTCAGATCTTGAGATAAAGCCACGAGCCTACACTGCAAGCTAGAGAAGCCATGAACCTTGGAGCCCGAGCCAACCTTCCTTCCCCTTGCAACTAGAATTTTGCCATGCCTCAGTTTTCCAAGGACAAAGCAAGTGTTCGTCACGAGAAATGTCATGAACAGCTTGCCATCTGCTGAAGCCAGACCAGCCATTGAAGACTGCATGGCATTCCTGCCAGCAACCTGCCATGCCTGGTGCACGAGACCACCCTTAGGCCTCAATGCTAATACACAGCAGCAGCCTTCCCCACCAGCTGTGAGTAATTAATTCATTGCCTCTTTGGCTTAATGGTTCTTGTTGAGTCTCCCCCGATGTGGTCAAGCGCCATTTCGCTCTGTGGATTTTATCTTCCTATTATTTCCTCCTGGTTTGCATAAAATTGTTGATATTGTTGAATTTGTCTAAATACTGTATATTCCCATTATAAACACATATTCTAAGTGTACATTGAAACTATTTAATAAGTTTTGGGCAATTTTTCATATTAATAAAAGGTTATTAATATTTTTATTAATATTTGTCATATAGCTTATAAATTAAAGAATATTCTTTATCAAAGTGTTTCTACCAGCACTGTAAAAAATGTCCAAATGTCTAAACCTTTCCTCTTTCAGCTTAAAGCTATTGCCCCTTTCTCTGTCACTACAGGTAAAGTCTTCATCTTTCACACAAGGCCTCTGTATATAATGAAAGGTCAAAATAAGGTCCTCCCTTTCATAGCCCTCTTCTAGACCTGCTCTAGCATGTTTATATCTTTTGGTCCTGCTACAGAAGCTAACATCAGTGGAGGTGTGGAAGCCTATACATTTGCATCTCTAGAATGAAATAATTATTCCCTTTCTACTACCGACTTATTCCTAGTTTCTTTCCTACCTCCTTAGATACCCTTCTGCTCAAAGATGGTTTTTTTTTGGTATGTTTTCTATGACTAGTCTTTTCTAATTCCTATGCCCTGTCTGGATGCGTCATAGTTTTGTGTATTTTGGGTTGTTTTCTCTTAAGCTTGCCACTGCATATCTGGCTCAATCTCCTTTATCCTTCCCCCATTCTTGATTAGAAGAACATAGAATGGGACAGTGTCCAACAAAATACATCTGGTATTTTTTTAAATTTTGGCTCAGGCATCCGATCAGAAGTTGAAGAACGGAAGGACTGAAGCCATCTGGCAGCAGCAGTGTGAGGAGATACTGATGTTTTATTTTTCAATGCCTCCCTCCCTACTTTGCAAACCACTGATTCTGCTGTTGCCTTCATTTAAGTTATTCTCACTACTATGGCTAGATCTTTGGTTTCTTATCTCCGTACAACATAGTAAAGAAATTATGAAATTATTAATTATGAAATCATCCTATCATTGATTTTTTATATTTATAATCTTATTTCACATCTGATTAAACTGAATTCAGGGAATTACAGTATTTTCTTGTGTATACCTCTGCATCAAGAATAGTGTGGCCAGCAGGAGCAGGGAGGGACATTGTGCCCCTGTACTCTGCATTGGTTAGGCCACACCTTGAGTCCTGTGTCCAGTTCTGGGCCCCTCAATTTCAGAAGGACATTGAGACTCTTGAACGTGTCAAGTGAAGGGTAACAAGGCTGGTGAGAGGTCTCAAGCACAAGCCCTATGAGGAGAGGCTGAGGGAGCTGGGATTGTTTAGCCTGGAGAAGAGGAGGCTCAGGGGAGACCTTATTGCTCTCTACAACTACCTGAAGGGTGGTTGTAGTCAGGAGGGGGTTGGTCTCTTCTGCCAGGCAACCAGCACCAGAACATGAGATCTGTGGTGACAGGTTGGACTTGATGATCAAGAGGACACAGTCTCAGGCTGTGCCAGGGCAGGTTTAGGCTGGATGTTAGGAAGAAGTTCTATACAGAGAGAGTGATTGCCCATTGGAATCGGCTGCCTGTGGAGGTGGTGGAGTCACCTTTGTTGGAAGTGTTCAGGAGGAGACTTGATGGGGTGCCTGGTGCCATGGTTTAGTTGTTTAGGTGGGTTGGATTGGTCGATGGGTTGGATGCGATGATCTTGAAGGTCTCTTTCAACCTGGTATATTGTATTGTATTGTATTGCATTGTATTGTGTTGTATTGTATTGTATTTTTGAGGTCTCTTCCAACCTTGGTGATTCTGTGATTAATGCTAAGAGACAAATAGAAAAGTTTCAGATGTTTGATTTTTTTCTTTTTTTAAAATGCACTTTGGAAAAGCAATGTCATGTCACTTTCATCATTCATGGTGAGTATGCCATCAGTTTTAGTGAGAGAATGATCTAATCTGAATTTACTTTTTCACAGGAATAATTTCATAGCTGATCAATTGAAGCTATGTAATACCTGCCTAGCAAAAGTTCAGTGTAAAGCAAGATAGAGGAATTTTTATAATCCGAAGCACAGATAGGTCTTGCAGTTCATCTGGCAAAATACCTCAATAATATATATATATATATATATATATATATTAAAAAAAGAAAGGAAAGAAAAAGGCATTAAGAAACAGAGAGAGAGGCCTAGTCTTAATCTTAGTCTTAGTCTTTGTCTCCAGGCTTGTAATTTATTTCTTTCAAGCAAAAAGTATGGCTTACAGGTGGCTGAATGTCAAAGATCATACTGTGTCTGCATGCTTCATAAGGCATGGGACAAATATATGAAACATGCTGGTTGAAGAGAAAAATCACAAGTGACCCAAGTCAAAGGTTGCAGTTTCAGTGACCCAAGTCAAAGGTTGCATTGCTTTTGGTGTTTTACAAATGTTTGACAGATTAAATGCTCACCTCCCATGGTTAGCAAATAGCCATGCAAATAAGAGTATTCATAAGAAATACAACTCCATTCAATATTCTTATTGTGAGTGATCAGGGTCAAGTAGCCTGAGCATGCTCTCAGTGCACACATGCATTATCTTGGATTTTTGGAAAATACACATTAAACTACATTTGTATTGGTGAAATTACACCCTGGTGAAGGATAAAAATTATAAGTAGGAAGGTAGAATATTTAGATATCAATATCAAAGAAAGTAATAATTGTATAATTTCCTACATATATACAATACAATACACCAGGTTGAAAGAGACCTTCAAGATCATCACGCCCAACCCATCAACCAATCCAACTCACCTAAACAACTAAACCATGCAACCAAGAATTCCATCAAGTCTCCTCTTGAACACCTCCAATGAAGGTGACTCCACCACCTCCACAGGCAGCCAATTCCAATGGGCAATCACTCTCTCTGTATAGAACTTCTTCCTAACATCCAGTCTAAACCTGCCCTGGCGCAGCCTGAGACTGTGTCCTCTTGTTCTGGTACTGGCTGCCTGGAAGAAGAGACCAAGCTCTGCCTGTCTACAACCTCCCTTCAGGTAGTTGTAGAGAGCAATAAGGTCACCCCTGAGTCTCCTCTTCTCCAGGCTCTTTGATATCACAGAATCACAGAATCACCAAGGTTGGAATAGACTTCAAAGATCATCAAGTCCAATCTGTCACCACAGACTTCATGACTAAACCATGGCACCAAGTGCCATGTCCAATCCCCTCTTGAACACCTCCAGGGATGGTGACTCCACCACCACCCTGGGCAGCCCATTCCAATGGCGAATGACTCTCTCAGTGAAGAACTTTCTCCTCACCTCGAGCCTAAATTTCCCCTGGTGCAGCTTGAGACTGTGTCCTCTTGTTCTGGTGCTGTTTGCTGGAGAGAAAAGACCAACCCCTTCCTGGCTACAACCACCTTTCAGGTAGTAGTAGAGAGCAATGAGGCATCCCCTGAGCCTCCTCTTCTCCAGGCTAAACAATCTCAGCTCTCCTCATAGGGTTTGTGCTCAAGGCCTCTCACCAGCCTTGTTGCCCTTCTCTGTACATGTTCAAGTGTCTTGATGTCCTTCCTAAACTGAGGGGCCCAGAATTGGACACAGTACTCAAGGTGTGGCCTAACCAATGTAAAGTACAGGGGCACAATGACTTCCCTGCTCCTGCTGACCACACTATTTCTAATGCAGGCCAGGATGCCACTGGCCTTCTTGGCCACCTGGGCACACTTCTGGCTCATGTTTAGGCAGCTGTCAATCATCACCCTCTCTATTTGGCAGCTCTCCAGCTGTTCAGAAGAGTATGTTCAGAAGAGATGAGACTTCTGTAGGGAGAATAGAGAGAATAGGTTTTACTACCTCTGAATTGAATTCTTTGGTAACACTTGTACAAAGAGTGTAAAGCAGCAACATTTCCTCTTGTTGTCACATATATTTGCTGCTTCATTTCATGGACTGCAATGATTGAATCACTAAGCCTCTGAGTCTCAAGTCCAGGTGTGAAGAAAGTAAGATTTCACAGCTGCCTCTCCCTGTTTCCACATTTTCTTTATACTGTGCATAAGAGAAATTCAGCCCCTAAGAAGTTAGACCTCTTTTCAGATAGCTGCTCCAACATCCCTTCTGCTTGGTTTAGCTAAAAAGCCTTCTGCCTAAATGAACTGCAAATTCATCTTTATCTTTGACAGCAGAATAACAATTCCTAAGAGGCTGTAAATTCTAGGTAGTCATGTGCTACATCTAAGCTAACTAGCAGTTACGAGGTTTTGATGTTGCAAAGCCCTGTTCTCCTAATTCTTCATGTTACAGATACAGCCAGAGCACACTACACCTGCCCTTCATCATGCTTTCTTGATTCTTTTTTTTGCTGAAGTGGGTAGGAGTAGGTATGATATATATCCTGAACTCTCTCTAGGATAATGTTGGAATGCATGGGATGTAGTTGAGGTTGCCATTTAAACTCAGCTCTTTGGAAGTGTTCTGGTTCATGTTTTGGACCAGCCTCTCCATTCCTCCCTCCTTTCATGTTTGTTTTCCCCAGTTAGCAGGTTTTCAGCTAGGTTTTCAGCTGGTTTGCAGCCAGTTTGCATGCTTTCTCCAAGGAGCATCCCCTACTACCAGTCCTGAAAGAATAATGGCCTGGGTGGGCCATAGAGCTAAGCTTATCAGATACTTTTATGTTCTCTGCTCAAAAGCTTGTGGAAACTGCTGTATCAGGGTAAATTAGAATAAGTATACTATGTAATAGAAAGACCTGAAAGATACTTTTTGAGGCAAAGCAGGCATCATCTACTGGATGGTTGTGTTGCACCTCAACTAAAAGTAGCCTCCAAGAGTTGTATTACAAATGAAAAGCTTCCCAGCTCTTTCAGTTTTGTTCTGTATTCAACTGTAGCCTAGTGACTCCTCTGTCCGTTTTCTTGCTTTTATCTCTTAGTGATTCAAAGAATTATAATATACCAAGATTTGGAAAAATTTAAAGTTAGAAATAGGTCTGAAAGTAGACATAAATAAAATACTATACCAGCATGTTAGGTGTCAAGCAGCAAGAATGAAAACTGGTCCATAATGCAGGGCTGAAAGTTTAATGCTAGGCTAGAGAAGAGAAATTTAAGGAGACACCACCACTCATGTACTTTAAAGGCTGTTGCTGCCTGCCCTGGATACAGTTACAAAAAGGAATAAAAAACAGTGGAATGATATTCTGTGATACCTCTGAATATAGAAAATTATATTTGCTAAAGAAAATGCCTTTGTGTAAGGTTGTGGTAGAACACAATGCTTTCCCCCTATGAAACTATACATATAAAAGCAAAAAGCTTTTCAAGTGTGTTCTCTGAATTTCAGAAGCAGCATGTGTAGCTCAGTATGTGTAGAGAAGTGCTGTCAATATAAACACTTTTTTACCCTCCAATATAAAGCCAAAAAGAAACTATCCACATAAAATCCAAATAAATCATCAGTCTTCACATTTATTAGCTAGTTTGAGAGGCTCAGTTTTCTTCTGAAATTTTTATGTGTACGTATCCTTGTATGCTTGAGTATATAGGCATATTATAGTATCATAGTATCAGTCAAGGTTGGAAGGGTCCACAAGGATCACCTAGTTCCAACCCCCCTGCCATGGGCAGGGACACCTCACACTAGATCAGGCTGGCCAGAGCCTCATCCAGCCTGGGCTTAAACACTTCCAGGAACATGGACGGGGCCCCAACCACCTCCATGGACAACCCATTCCAGGGGCTTCACCACTCTCATGGTGAAGAATTTTCCTCCTCACGTCCAGCCTGAATCTCCCCACCTCCAGCTTCATTCCATTCCCCCTAGTCCCATCACTACCTGATAGCCTGAGAAGTGCCTCCCAGCCTTCTTGGAGGCCCCCTTTAGATACTGGAAGGCCACAATGAGGTCACCTGGGAGCCTTCTCTTCTCCAGCCTGAACGGCCCCAACTCCTTCAGTCTGTCCTCACAGGAGAGGTACTCCAGCCCTCTGATCATCCTCGTGGCCCTTCTCTGGACACCTTCCAGCACCTCCAGATCCCTCTTGTGATAGGGGCTCCAGAACTGGAGGCAGTACTCCAGGTGGGGTCTCAGCAGAGCTGAGTGGAGGGGGAGAATCACCTCCCTTGACCTGCTGGCCACACTTCTCTTGATGCAGCCCAGGATCTGATTGGCCTTCCAGGCTGCAAGTGCACACTGAGAGCGCATGTTGAGTTTCTTATCCACCAGCACTCCCAAGTGTCTCTCCTCAGGGCTGCTCTCCAGCCAGTCACTGCCCAGCCTGTATTTGTGCCTGGAGTTGCCTTGAACCAGATGCAGGATCCTGCACTTGGTCTTGTTGAAGCTCATGAGGTTGGCTTGTGCCCACCTCTCCAGCCTGTCAAGGTCCCTCTGGATGGCATCCCTTCCCTCCAGCGTGTCTGCTGCACCACACAGCTTGGTGTCATCAGCAAACTTGCTGAGGGTGCACTCAATGCCACTGTCCATGTCACCCACAAAGATGTTGAACAATATTCATATCTATTTGGGCATATATGGAAGTAAGGACATTTATAATTTGTGTATTGATGTTTGAATGGCAGTGAAACAAAGTAGTCCTGCTATGACTTGGGAATGGTGCACTTCAGTCAGCTGGTGATAAAACACTATTTTTTCCCTTTCTTTCTCTTAAGCACACATGTGCATATTTATGTGGGTTTTGTTTGGTTATTGTTTTGTTTTGGTTTTTTGTAGGTTTGCTTTTTAAAAGTAAATTAACCCCCCCCCAAAAAAATATTTAACTTCAATATCCTGAAAACAAAACTCTGAAAAAGGGAAAGCAGGGTTTTGTGTATAGAACACAGTAAGAACACAACTTAATTTTTAGAACACTAGGAATTTTGCAGCGGTTTGTTTGAAGCAGGACAGAAGGAAACAAGGGGTAGGATGTAATATGGGCAACACTGGTTATTACTCTAAATAATGTGAAGATACTAGATGTATATAAGAAAATACACAGTACTATTAATGCGTTTGCTGGAAAATATAGAAGGTGAATAGGGAGAGAAACTAAGAAATCTATTATAAAGTGGCAAAAGAATATTTTACATTAAACAATTATTTTTAAGCTTGGTAATTACATTCCTAAACAACATGTAAATAATGTTCTTACTAAATAATTATTTTTATTGGAAAAAAAAAAAAACAACAAATGCCAGAGGCATAAACTGATAGAAGAAGAAATCTCTGGAAGTCTTTGGGTCCAGCCTCCTGTTCAGAGCAGAACCTGCTTAGATCAGACTGCTTGGGACCTGAGCAAGGTCAATTTATAAATAGTGACAGGTATCTCCCAATTTCCTTGGAATATCTCTCTGCAAATCCTCTCTGTGAATTAAATAATAATAATAATAATAATAATAATAATAATAAATCTTTACATATAATCAGAGTTTCTCTTGTGCCAGCTTCTGTCCATTTCCTCTTCTTCTGTTGCTGTGTATCTCTGAGAACAGTTTGGGACCATCCTTTCTCCACACCTTTGTAAGGCAGTTGGAGAGAGCCGCAAGTTCGCCTTTCACCTTGGTCTTCCCCAGGCTGAAGAGATCCAACCCTCTCTGTCTTTCTACAACTTGAGCTCAAGCCTACTCAGCTATTTGGCCCCTTTGCTCCAGTATGTCTACATCTTTCCTGTACTGAAGACCCCATTACCAGACACAGTACTGAAGACTCAGGCTCACATATGCTGAATAGAGTGAAACAATCACTTTCCTTCAACCTACTGCCTGCACTCTTGCTAGTACAACCCTGTATTAATTTTCTTCATGATGGAACACTCATCCACGAGGACTCTCAAGTGGTTTTATGCAAAGCTGCTTTCTAACTGTACAGATGTTCACGGTTCTGTCTTCCCAGATTCAGAATCCTTCATTTGCTTTTATTAAACTCTATGAGGTTCCTATTAATCAGTTTCTGTGACCTGTTGAGTATTCTCTGAATACTCAGTGTATCTCTAGTGCTTCCCTTGAAATTGATATAATCTGTACTATTCAGGATCTGCAAATAGGAAATCAGCATCACTTTTCAGTTCTGGAAGTCAGTTTGTGGTTACAGTGGAATAGTGGTAATAGTGTTACTGATAAAAGAATCAGTGAAGAAACTGTGGCTATTTCTGCTATTAAAAATAATAAATGTTAAAAAAGATCCAATCCGGTACTTAAGTAGCTAGAAGAAGAGGAACTCAGGGACTCAAGTAGCAGTATGCAGGATGTTGAAAAATCTAGATTCAGTTCACTCCTCTGCATGAATGGTTTTGAACCAACATCTCACACTTCTAAATGCTTGCTCTTAACTTTAAACTAACATAAAAGGGCTCTCTCAGTATCTCATGTTGACACTGTTCCACTGCATAAACTCAATTAATATTTACTGGAGAGAGGTGGTTCACGTGTTCCCATCTCCTCAGAGAGTGTCCCAGCTAGAAAGCTGAAGAGCTATTCCTGTTCTCCATCTCAATGACATCTTGAGCCTTTCATCTGAAGTGGAACAGTGTCAACAGGAAAGGTCGAAGTAAGCTCCCAAGAATATCTTGTAATCTACCTTTTCACATCCTTGTCCTGTTCAAGAATTGCAATGGCGTAAATTGCTTTTCAGGTGAATTGAATAATCATAAAGAATATTTTCAAATGTGTCCCTCAATTTCTCTATCTGAAGCAATGTTTTCTACGTTACTTAAGTACAAGTTGAGACAACATAAAATAGAATGATTCTTTTACCTGACAGTTGGGACATTTTGTAAATTGAGAGACTGATACTCAAATCTCTTTTGGCAAAAGAACTGAGCTGTTGAGCAGGGCATTTTACAGTGCACATTAATGCAGTTTTAAAAAAAGTTTGTTTGAAATCAGTTCCTTTCTAGAAAAGTAAACTATTATGCATAAACCATGTGTTCACTGAAAAAAACAGGTTTTGTCATATATTTACTGTCAGAACATAAAGCTGTCATATAAATGTTTTTCTATAGGGGTAAGCGCTTCATACCCAATTACTTCACATCATGAAGTTAGATTTACTCTGCCTCCTGCAAGAAGCTAGACCTGTATTTCTTGACCAGAAATGTTTGCAGTTTCAGTCTTAAACTGGCACCTTAGAACTTTTTCTGGATTGATGGCTTTGCAAATTGAATGATTATGGGAGATTTTGAAAGGGAAACAAAACTCCAGATGAAACTGTGCAGCTGTTGTGTATTCTATCATTTTTTAAAAAGGCCTTGGGGTTTTCCATGTCTCTCAAGTTATTAGCAGTACCAGATCAGTGGTTTTGTCTGCAAGCCAGACTACGAATCATCATCAGTGTTAGGCATGATATTCACTATTACTGCCTTGTTTTCCCCACAGAAATATCTTTTGTGCTTATTTTCTCTGATCCTTGGCATTCTGCTGACCATCAATCAAAAGAACAAGTTGAACATTCCTCTCTGTCTTGCCTCACTAAAACCTCTGATTTTTTTGACCATTAACCACTCTCTGGAATGTACATTTACTGATGACATCTTTAAGACTCCATATTCTTCTCTCCCAGCTGTGCTTCCTTCCTGGCACTGGATTGCAAAGCAATATTTCGCTTATACTGAATGAAGGGAATGCCATAGGCTGTTTGACATGGGAGTCCACAGAAAACCACTGATGCATAACTTGCTTTTATTCCACAGGCTTGTGGGAGCCTAGAGGGATAAGAAGCCTTTCTGCTAGGCCGAACACACCACCTCACACACACAAAACAAATATTCCTTCCTTTACTGTTTAATACATTTCATATTCATGCAGAAAAGTATTGCAGACGTGTTTTTATAAAGCTACATCCTGAGAAAAGTTTTCTTGAAATGTGTGAGTAAGTTTCATTTCATGCACCAGCTGTTCTCTTTCTTTAGAAAAACGCAGTGTTTACTGGAGTGAGGAACAGTCTGCATTCATTATTCAGGAGCAAGGAAGTTTTGACTTTTACTTGAGCTTCTGCAAAACCCTTCAAAGGGAGGGAAAAGGAGAATGGTTCAACACAAGTTCAGTTAGATGGTTGAATAATTCATAGCGATATTTCCCAGAAGGCTGCTAATTCAAAGACTTCCTTTTATAAAATAGATTTGTCAGTAGGCCCCTTTTCCTTATTGGGCAGCTTGGTTTTCATGGATTGAAAGCTAATACATGTTTTCTTATATTGCTTTGAGGAGGAGAAAATACATGCACCTACTATATCAGTTTGCAGTGTTACCTTAGTCATGTTTCTCCATCACTAAGGCAAGTTATTTGCCAAATAAGAGGCTATGAAAGGTTTTGCACATTCATTGTTCATAGCATTCTAAATCATGCATGATCTTTATTTACCTGTACACTATCAATACAGACACAGTAGTTCTCACAATATTTGAGACTTGATACTAAATATAGTATGCATAGTAAGGTGGTTCTTTGTAGATTTTATTAAAACATTGCAAACTAAGGAACTGACTTTCATATGTAATTCATACACAAGCTGAAGGTAACAGCGATACCTTTCCAATACTAGAAGAGGTTTGGCACCTCTTGTTCAGAAAGACTGTATTTCTAGCTATCCAATGGAATGCAACTTAGCTATAAAATACTTGAATTATGTCAAAATAGCAGATGAAATTAATTAGAATTAAGAACTACAATGACCTTTTCATCACAAAGCAACACTGGAAAGGGAAGTTAGACAATGAAGGATGAGTTGCCCCTACCAATGTTGCAGTTTATACTTCTGTCAGCTGTCAAACAGAGAGGTACCTTCTTGATGCTTTGTTCCACTTTAGCAATACAAAGTAGCCATAAACCTGGCTTAACTATCCTGTAAAGCAAATTTTATGACTGCTTTGGTTTGGCAGAATTATGAGCATCAACTCACATGCAGCTAAGAGTTTGATTTGTATCTTCTCAACCTCTCACATTTTGTGATTCAGGGAAATGTTTCATAGTTTCATAGTTTCATAGTTTCAGTTAGGGTTGGAAGGGACCACAAGGATCATCTAGTTCCAACCCCCCTGCCATGGGCAGGGACACTCTACACTAGATCAGGCTGGCCAGAGCCTCATCCAGCCTAGTCTTAAACACCTCAAGGGACGGGGCCTCAACCACCCCCCTCGATAACCCATTCCAGGGCCTCACCACCCTCACAGTGAAGAATGGAAGTATCTGTCTGTAACTCTATTAGAGAAATCTTGCAAATGCTTTCAACAAGTATTAAATACTGATTATTTAATTGGTCCATATATGAAATTCCTTGTATGGCTCATAGAATGTTGTAATCCAGAGTTTCTTCTTCTATCTTTGAAATCTAGATATCTAAGAGTTGAAATCTCAGCTCACCTCCCTAGGTTTCCTCTGTAGAGAGTGGAAAGAAACAAGCAGAAGTTGGGTTTTATGTCTCTCTTTTTTTAAAACTTGAGCTAAACTGTCTTTTAGAGTTGCCTGTTACAGGGAGCCTACATAAATATATTTGGACTTAAATTTCTAAATTTTAGGTGTCTAAATTTTAGATTCTTATCCTATCTACATTTCTTTTGACATTCATCCTTACTGAATAGAAGCATCATTAAATAGGTAGCACTAAGTTAGATCAACTACAAGGTAATCTTGCAAGAGGAAATGTTTTATGGCACAGCATTTTTCTGTTTGCCTCTCTTTGTTCCTTACTGAGCACATTTCATCCATAGAAATGGTAGAAGAATTCTTAGTCACTCCATCTCAATTTGTATCAGCCCTACTGAGAATAAACTAATAATTCAGTTCCTAACAGCCTACAAGTCATAGCTATGAATCAGTAAGTTGTACCTATACTGTTCTTCTTTGGTGGATACAGTTCTTTAAAAGGTTGATTTGTTTCTTTTTAAAAGATATTACCTTCTTCCTCATTCATCACAATTTCCCTTAAATTCCTTTATGTTATCCTTCTCTAAAGATATTGGTTTTACTCTCAATAAGAGATAAAATAGCTCTCATATCTTAAAAAAAAAAGTTATAACAGGACATTAAAAATTACCTAAATTCTCCTTAAACATACAAAGTTTTGTCATCATTAATAAAGGTAGTTTAGTTCTACAAACCACATTTTCTTTTCAATCCAGTTGAAGAGGAGAAAGTTGACATTTATTAAGGATTATATTTTTCTTTTGAGGCTATGGCAAACCACACTAATAAAATTTCCATGAACTTCTAGGCAAACTTACTTCCTATAAACCAGATCTATATCTTTCTTATACCATAGATTTGTTGACTTCTTTGTATGGGGAGAAAAGATTAAAGTAGCCAAATTAGGTATAATTTTCTTTTGTTTCTTTTTCTGTTATGTGAAGTTAGTGAGGAAAACAGTATGTGCTCATTTAAGAAAGACTCTCCTGTTTCATTAGTTTTCTGTATTAAAAAGCCTTGCTAAAGTGAAATAAATTATGTAAATACAGCATGTCCTTTATTTTAATACTTGCCCCCTCCTCCCCCAAACATCTATACACACACACACTTCTTTTAAGTTCAACTCTTTAATTAAGAAAGTTAAAAATGAAAAAAAAACAATCAGTCTCAGGATGAAAGCTACCGCAGAGTTCTAGCTCTGAGAGTGCTTTGGTAGATCTATGCTAGGAAACATATCCACTTAGAGAGCAATCTCTGGTTCCTGTACTAGAAATGGCAGATCAGTTTGCATCCACACTGCTCAGTGATAGTCTTCAAATAGAACAGGCTGTGTTTTCCTACGCTGGCCTTTACTCGAGGCCACGTAGCAGCACCCAGACACATAATAATTATTCTATTTAAGATTTTATTTTCTTCACTGGCCTTTTTTGGGGTTTTTCTTTTAATTTGTTTAAACAGCCTAAAATAATGGAATTGCTCACCAGAGTAATGCTTTTTAATGAAGTATGTGCTTCATGTTTTAGAGACTAATATGAGTGTACAAATATGAGTATGGCAGGGTGTGAAAGACCTGCCAAGGGTGGTGTTGAATGAGTAGAGGTGCAGAACTCCTATGTACTTCCTGAATGTAGTCCACAGAAATATCTTTTTCCAGAAAGAGAACAACGCCTGATTTGTTACAAGAGAGAGCCCAAGAGTCAACTTTTCCATGCAGTGGGAAGATTTGGAGATTAGGATCTGAACCACAGTAAAGAGGAAGGTTAAGTTATTCACCTTGTAGGAACAGCTGTTCCTCAGTCTCCACCACAGGGAAATAAATAAACTTTCAATTCTAAAAGTTCCAGGTCATAAAGGAGCTCCAAGTAGAAAGAGAATTTTGCTGTTTCTCAATGTTCATTTCTGTGCTTATGCTACTGACATTGGACTTTGACTACTTGAATTTTTCATTGCATTCCTCTTTCCTGTAATTATTTTCCTCTTCTTCCCTGCTCATTACCCTAAAAATATGGATATCTACATTTAACCTGTGTCTTGGGTGAGATGTTCCCAGTAGAGAAGGGGGATCAGGAAAAGGAAAGGAATTCCATGGGTTGAAATAAAACCAGATTTAATTCAACAGCCACACCAACATCAATGTAAAGTTTTCAATGTTATACTCAGAATAACAAATTTACAGCAGCCATAATTAGTATAAAGGTAGTCCTTTGGAACAGAGTTGAAGAGAAACAGGAGGAGAAGGAAAAGAAAGAGCAGACATAGAGGGAGCTCTTTTATAATGAGCGTGATATTTATGGTATAGGATATACATGTCCCTGACATAAATCACACTAATAGCCAAGAATCAACAAATGAACTTTAGACAACTCCTGTTTCTCTAACAAAAAACAAAACAGAACAAAACAAAACAAACAAAAAACCCAACCAACCAACAAAAAAACCCCCAAAACCAAACCAAAAAAAACCCAACCAAACAAACCAAACCAAAAAAGGTGTAATTTAACTGGCTGAATGTGTGCAGAAAAAAATACTTTTGTATTCTTCATAAATTCAGAACACACACACACATATATATACTTATTATCTCTATATATATTTATATATCATCAGTTTTGTAACTTTCAGTCTCTAATAGAATGACAGGTAGCAAAAAATCCTAATTAATTAAGATAGGATTGGATCATTCTGCTTGAATACTGTGATCCAAAACTCCCTGTTTCCTAGTCAGACAATATTTATTTACTAAACTTCCCTGCATATACATATGTGAGAAGAATTTGAGAAAATTAGGAATATGTGTTATAAATTACAATGTAATTCAGAGCATCTGAGGTTAAATTTCTCTCTGGCAAAACTGAAGGTGTCTGGCTTTCTATACAAAAGAACAGAGCACATCCTTCAGTAGTTTTAGGGGTAGAGCAAGACTTATTTCCACACAAAAAATGTTTATTAGTGGCTTGGCCCAATCCTCCTCTAAAGCAAAAAATCCAGATGTTAATAATTATATTTTATTTGACAATTATTTAAATGATGGGAAGTACTCTTGTCTGAAACAGAACAAGTTTCCTGACATCAAAACCTCTGAAAATAAGTTCTGGAGGATTGACAAAATGCTTCCAATCTTCTTATCCATAGCATTACCTGCCACACATATAATGTTCTGATACTCAGATCCTTTCCTGCCAGTGCCAATGCTGCATTTAACTGGTATATTTTTAATAAAATTTTTGCATCCATTTCTGTAAATTTAAGTTTTTAATAAGAGCAATCACATTTAAGGAGAAAACTGACCTGTGAAATGGGTCAGTTTAAGACTTCTTTCGATTAAGAGCCCCATAATGGAATGGAGGGTGGTAACATTGCTCTTTCCCCTTAATAGCTGTAGTTAAACATACAAACAAACCTTATGAACATTAAAGCCGTTTTTTGATCAAGAATTTATGTCTGAGTTTGGTGGGATTATTTGAATATTTTGGAAGACCTTCTTTGATTTCTTTGGAAAACACTAGAGATATTGAAGAGAAGATAAATGCATTTAAAATGAGGCTGCAATTCTTCATGCAATTTGTGAGAGGAATGTTAGGATTCTACACCCTTCTGTTACATAATAATGTTTCATCTGACTGGGGTGTATTTCCTGACGGTGGTGGTTGAAATTTCAACCCCCAACATTAACTTTGCCAGACTAACTCACTTGGAAGCAAATGGAAGCTGTATTTACAGGCACACCTACAATATACAATGGAATGCAATGATTATGTGCAAAATGTACAATATTTACAATTAACAAACAACACAAGAACTCCCCTGGTCAAGAAGACCAGGGAAGTTGTCCCTCTGCCCCCCTATCCCCTGTCCAAAAGGGAGAAAGGAGCAGAGAAAAAGTATCTTGTAGACTTCACCAAAATAATGCAGCCAAGGTCAAGCAAAAGGAGATTAGTCTCCTTTCAGAGCATGAAGTGAGCAAAGAAAAGATCAGAAGAAAAAATAATGGTTTTGGTACAGCCAATCTTATAGCAGATATTTCTCCAATTAAATTGTTCAGAATTATCTTTGGTTTTCCTTTTCACACCTAATAGTGACTTATTTACATTTTTCTACTTTTCTCACTGAAATCTGTAATAAATTTTAAAGGCATAATCTAAAACTACCACACTGTCATAAACCTCTTCTGCTGTCTTCTAGCTTTTTCATGTGGCTTAGTTATTAATGGTAGAAGTCTCAACATGATATTGAGCAGGATGAAACTGTGTGCTATGGCACTATTTCAAATCTCAATAGGCAGGCTTTCAGTAAAAAAAAAAATGGTGCCAATTGTCTGAAACTGAAGAATTTGGTCTTCAGACCCTTTCAAAGACTTTATTTTTTCCTTTATAGAAAAGTGAATTAAAAAAATAAAACTCTTTTCTCCAAAAATAATAAAGAAGTGAGCATCTCTAATGAGTCAGAAATGTTAGAGACATTCTAATTTCCCTTATTAAAAAAAAACTTAATTATGACCAGTGATAGAAATATATTGTCTTAATGAATGTAATATACTGAAAAAAAATGGGTGTTATTTATACTTTGGGAGTCACAAATTTTTTTTCTATGTAGAAGCAATAAGTAGGCACTGACAGGACATTAAACCACAGTGAGGTGTTACTGCTAGACTAGGACAGGAGTATTACAGTAGAAGTTGGTTATAACTGAGAAAAAAAAAAAACCTTTTTATATGGACAGATATATAAAAGTCGTTTAGACTGGATCTTAGGAAGAAGTTCTATACCGAGAGAGTGACTGCCCATTGGAATCGGCTGCCCGTGGAGGTGGTTGAGTCACCTTCATTGGAGGTGTTCAAGAAGAGGCTTGATAGGGTGCTTGGTGCCACAGTTTAGTTGTTTAGTTGTTTAGGTGGGTTGTATTGTATGTATTGTTTGTATTGTATTGCATTGTATTGTATTTAGGTGGGTTGGATTGGTTGATAGTTGGATGCGATGATCTTGAAGGTCTCTTCCAACCTAGTGTATTGTATTGTATTGTATTGTATTGTACCGTATGCAAATGTCATAGCTACCATGAAGATGGAGAGCAAGAATACCTAAGAGAGGCCAATATGTGGACAATTTTGCCAAAGGATCCTGATTCTAAGTTGATGTAACAGTAGCTCGAGATAGACTTTACAGTGTTTTCTTTTGTCTTTAGTTTTGTGAAGATGGGTTGTTTGAATGGTGTTCAGTGATTTAGGTCACACAATTACTGGAACTCCAATAATATCAGGGGAACAGATTGTAGTAAAAACCCCACAAAACTTCCTGAGACCTGAAGTACAGTTTTAGACACTAAACTTTCCGTATGTAGCTTATCCAGAGGAACACATAAAATTAGAATCAATAAAAACCAATAAAAATATTGAACATTCCCACCTAACCTAACCTAACCTAACCTAACCTAACCTAACCTAACCTAACCTAACCTAACCTAACCAAACCAAACCAAACCAAACCAACCAAACCAAACCAAACCACATACAAATGGAAAACCAAAGAACCCAAAATCTTCTTTCATTCTTTGATTTCTTTCTAGTAAGACACACTTTTTCCTGGCTTTCTACAATAACATAATAATGCTTTACATTTGGCTTTCTCTTCTAGGTCTCAAGTGCTTTACAAAGACAAAGTATTCTGAGTGGTTCCACTCCAGAGGAAGCACGCCGAGGTTACACCATGCTACATTTCAGTCTTGTGGAATGAGCTGCAAATCTACTGATAACTGGTTCCCACATGTTGTTTGTGTTTTCAGTCTTTTGGATAATTGTTTGTAGGAAAATAATGCTTATTGATGTTGCATTCCATGCCCCCAGGTCCCCTCAGAAATAGAAAGGCTATTAGCAGAATCCTGGGGTTAACAATTTTAATACAGCAGAATAATAAAAAGATAATTTAAAAATCAAATTACAGAGGAAAAGTGTGGTGTTTGAGAGGAAAAAAAAATATATTTTGCTCCCTTTTTTCAGTTCCTTTCTTAGCTGTGTTCAGCTTTCAATAATTTCATTATTTGTGTCACAGAGGTAAACTCTATATATGGCCAAGGAGTAAAAAATCTGTTTCTTTTCAGTTTTTATTACACATTTTGGCTATTTTTAGAATGATAGAATGCATGAGATGGAATGGATCTTTAAAAGTCATCCAGCCCAATACCCCTGCAGGGAGCATGGACATCTTTAAAAGATCAGGTGCTCAGAGCCCAGTTC
>CM037631.1:88667326-89067295 GCA_015227895.2 Colaptes auratus | reverse complement strand
TGGATTGGTCGATGGGTTGGATGCGATGATCTTGAAGGTCTCTTTCAACCTGGATATTGTATTGTATGTATTGCATTGTATTGTGTTGTATTGTATTGTATTTTTGAGGTCTCTTCCAACCTTGTGATTCTGTGTTAATGCTAAAGAGACAAATAGAAAAGTTTCAGGTTTGATTTTTTTTTCTTTTTTTTAAATGCACTTTGAAAAGCAATGTCATGTCACTTTCATCATTCATGGTGAGTATGCCATCAGTTTTAGTGAGAGAATGATCTAATCTAATTTACTTTTTCACAGGAATAATTTCATAGCTGATCAATTGAAGCTATAATACCTGCCTAGCAAAAGTTCAGTGTAAAGCAAGATAGAGGAATTTTTATAATCCGAAGCACAGATAGGTCTTGCAGTTCATCTGGCAAATACCTCAATAATATATATATATATATAATATATATATATATTAAAAAAAGAAAGGAAAGAAAAGGCATTAAGACACGAGAGAGAGCCTAGTCTTAATCTTAGTCTTAGTCTTTGTCTCCAGGCTTGTAATTTATTTCTTTCAAGCAAAAAGTATGGCTTACAGGTGGCTGATGTCAAAGATCATACTGTGTCTGCATGCTTCATCATAGGCATGGGACAAATATATGAAACATGCTGGTTGAAGAGAAAAATCACAGTGACCCAAGTCAAAGGTTGCAGTTTCAGTGACCCAAGTCAAAGGTTGCATTGCTTTTGGTGTTTTACAAATGTTTGACAGATTAAATGCTCACACTCCCATGGTTAGCAAATAGCCATGCAAATAAGAGTATTCATAAGAAATACAACTCCATTCAATATTCTTATTGTGAGTGATCAGGGTCAAGTAGCCTGAGCATGCTCTCAGTGCACACATGCATTATCTTGGATTTTTGGAAAATACACATTAAACTACATTTGTATTGGTGAATTACACCCTGGTGAAGATAAAATTATAAGTAGGAAGTAGAATATTTAGATATCAATATCAAAGAAAGTAATAATTGTATAATTTCCTACATATATACAATACAATACACCAGGTTGAAAGAGACCTTCAAGATCATCACGCCCAACCCATCAACCAATCCAACTCACCTAAACAACTAAACCATGCAACCAAGAATTCCATCAAGTCTCCTCTTGAACACCTCCAATGAAGGTGACTCACCACCTCCACGGCAGCCAATTCAATGGGCAATCACTCTCTCTGTATAGAACTTCTTCCTAACATCCAGTCTAAACCTGCCCTGGCGCAGCCTGAGACTGTGTCCTCTTGTTCTGGTACTGGCTGCCTGGAAGAAGAGACCAAGCTCTGCCTGTCTACAACCTCCCTTCAGGTAGTTGTAGAGAGCAATAAGGTCACCCCTGAGTCTCCTCTTCTCCAGGCTCTTTGATATCACAGAATCACAGAATCACCAAGGTTGGAATAGACTTCAAAGATCATCAAGTCCAATCTGTCACCACAGACTTCATGACTAAACCATGGCACCAAGTGCCATGTCCAATCCCCTCTTGAACACCTCCAGGGATGGTGACTCCACCACCACCCTGGGCAGCCATTCCAATGGCGAATGACTCTCTCAGTGAAGAACTTTCTCCTCACCTCGAGCCTAAATTTCCCTGGTGCAGCTTGAGACTGTGTCCCCTTGTTCTGGTGCTGTTTGCTGGAGAGAAAAGACCAACCCCTTCCTGGCTACAACCACCTTTCAGGTAGTAGTAGAGAGCAATGAGGCATCCCCTGAGCCTCCTCTTCTCCAGGCTAAACAATCTCAGCTCTCCTCATAGGGTTGTGCTCAAGGCCTCTCACCAGCCTTGTTGCCCTTCTCTGTACATGTTCAAGTGTCTTGATGTCCTTCCTAAACTGAGGGGCCCAGAATTGGACACAGTACTCAAGGTGTGGCCTAACCAATGTAAAGTACAGGGGCACAATGACTTCCCTGCTCCTGCTGACCACACTATTTCTAATGCAGGCCAGGATGCCACTGGCCTTCTTGGCCACCTGGGCACACTTCTGGCTCATGTTTAGGCAGCTGTCAATCATCACCCCTCTCTATTTGGCAGCTCTCCAGCTGTTCAGAAGAGTATGTTCAGAAGAGATGAGACTTCTGTAGGGAGAATAGAGAGAATAGGTTTTACTACCTCTGAATTGAATTCTTTTGGTAACACTTGTACAAAGAGTGTAAAGCAGCAACATTTCCTCTTGTTGTCACATATATTTGCTGCTTCATTTCATGGACTGCAATGATTGAATCACTAAGCCTCTGAGTCTCAAGTCCAGGTGTGAAGAAAGTAAGATTTCACAGCTGCCTCTCCCTGTTTCCACATTTTCTTTATACTGTGCATAAGAGAAATTCAGCCCCTAAGAAGTTAGACCTCTTTTCAGATAGCTGCTCCAACATCCCTTCTGCTTGGTTTAGCTAAAAAGCCTTCTGCCTAAATGAACTGCAAATTCATCTTTATCTTTGACAGCAGAATAACAATTCCTAAGAGGCTGTAAATTCTAGGTAGTCATGTGCTACATCTAAGCTAACTAGCAGTTACGAGGTTTTGATGTTGCAAAGCCCTGTTCTCCTAATTCTTCATGTTACAGATACAGCCAGAGCACACTACACCTGCCCTTCATCATGCTTTCTTGATTCTTTTTTTTGCTGAAGTGGGTAGGAGTAGGTATGATATATATCCTGAACTCTCTCTAGGATAATGTTGGAATGCATGGGATGTAGTTGAGGTTGCCATTTAAACTCAGCTCTTTGGAAGTGTTCTGGTTCATGTTTTGGACCAGCCTCTCCATTCCTCCCTCCTTTCATGTTTGTTTTCCCCAGTTAGCAGGTTTTCAGCTAGGTTTTCAGCTGGGTTTGCAGCCAGGTTTGCATGCTTTCTCCAAGGAGCATCCCCTACTACCAGTCCTGAAAGAATAATGGCCTGGGTGGGCCATAGAGCTAAGCTTATCAGATACTTTTATGTTCTCTGCTCAAAAGCTTGTGGAAACTGCTGTATCAGGGTAAATTAGAATAAGTATACTATGTAATAGAAAGACCTGAAAGATACTTTTTGAGGCAAAGCAGGCATCATCTACTGGATGGTTGTGTTGCACCTCAACTAAAAGTAGCCTCCAAGAGTTGTATTACAAATGAAAAGCTTCCCAGCTCTTTCAGTTTTGTTCTGTATTCAACTGTAGCCTAGTGACTCCTCTGTCCGTTTTCTTGCTTTTATCTCTTATGATTCAAAGAATTATAATATACCAAGATTTGGAAAAATTTAAAGTTAGAAATAGGTCTGAAAGTAGACATAAATAAAATACTATACCAGCATGTTAGGTGTCAAGCAGCAAGAATGAAAACTGGTCCATAATGCAGGGCTGAAAGTTTAATGCTAGGCTAGAGAAGAGAAATTTAAGGAGACACCACCACTCATGTACTTAAAGGCTGTTGCTGCCTGCCCTGGATACAGTTACAAAAAGGAATAAAAAACAGTGGAATGATATTCTGTGATACCTCTGAATATAGAAAATTATATTTGCTAAAGAAAATGCCTTTGTGTAAGGTTGTGGTAGAACACAATGCTTTCCCCCTATGAAACTATACATATAAAAGCAAAAAGCTTTTCAAGTGTGTTCTCTGAATTTCAGAAGCAGCATGTGTAGCTCAGTATGTGTAGAGAAGTGCTGTCAATATAAACACTTTTTTACCCTCCAATATAAAAGCCAAAAAGAAAACTATCCACATAAAATCCAAATAAATCATCAGTCTTCACATTTATTAGCTAGTTTGAGAGGCTCAGTTTTCTTCTGAAATTTTTATGTGTACGTATCCTTGTATGCTTGAGTATATAGGCATATTATAGTATCATAGTATCAGTCAAGGTTGGAAGGGTCCACAAGGATCACCTAGTTCCAACCCCCCTGCCATGGGCAGGGACACCTCACACTAGATCAGGCTGGCCAGAGCCTCATCCAGCCTGGGCTTAAACACTTCCAGGAACATGGACGGGGCCCCAACCACCTCCATGGACAACCCATTCCAGGGCTTCACCACTCTCATGGTGAAGAATTTCCTCCTCACGTCCAGCCTGAATCTCCCCACCTCCAGCTTCATTCCATTCCCCCTAGTCCCATCACTACCTGATAGCCTGAGAAGTGCCTCCCAGCCTTCTTGGAGGCCCCCTTTAGATACTGGAAGGCCACAATGAGGTCACCTGGGAGCCTTCTCTTCTCCAGCCTGAACGGCCCAACTCCTTCAGTCTGTCCTCACAGGAGAGGTACTCCAGCCCTCTGATCATCCTCGTGGCCCTTCTCTGGACACCTTCCAGCACCTCCAGATCCCTCTTGTGATAGGGGCTCCAGAACTGGAGGCAGTACTCCAGGTGGGGTCTCAGCAGAGCTGAGTGGAGGGGAGAATCACCTCCCTTGACCTGCTGGCCACACTTCTCTTGATGCAGCCCAGGATCTGATTGGCCTTCCAGGCTGCAAGTGCACACTGAGAGCGCATGTTGAGTTTCTTATCCACCAGCACTCCCAAGTGTCTCTCCTCAGGGCTGCTCTCCAGCCAGTCACTGCCCAGCCTGTATTTGTGCCTGGAGTTGCCTTGAACCAGATGCAGGATCCTGCACTTGGTCTTGTTGAAGCTCATGAGGTTGGCTTGTGCCCACCTCTCCAGCCTGTCAAGGTCCCTCTGGATGGCATCCCTTCCCTCCAGCGTGTCTGCTGCACCACACAGCTTGGTGTCATCAGCAAACTTGCTGAGGGTGCACTCAATGCCACTGTCCATGTCACCCACAAAGATGTTGAACAATATTCATATCTATTTGGGCATATATGGAAGTAAGGACATTTATAATTTGTGTATTGATGTTTGAATGGCAGTGAAACAAAGTAGTCCTGCTATGACTTGGGATGGTGCACTTCAGTCAGCTGGTGATAAAACACTATTTTTTCCTTTTCTTTCTCTTAAGCACACATGTGCATATTTATGTGGGTTTTGTTTGGTTATTGTTTTGTTTTGGTTTTTGTAGGTTTGCTTTTTAAAAGTAAATTAACCCCCCCCCAAAAAAATATTTAACTTCAATATCCTGAAAACAAAACTCTGAAAAAGGAAAGCAGGGTTTTGTGTATAGAACACAGTAAGAACACAACTTAATTTTTAGAACACTAGGAATTTTGCAGCGGTTTGTTTGAAGCAGGACAGAAGGAAACAAGGGGTAGGATGTAATATGGGCAACACTGGTTATTACTCTAAATAATGTGAAGATACTAGATGTATATAAGAAAATACACAGTACTATTAATGCTTTGCTGGAAAATATAGAAGGTGAATAGGGAGAGAAACTAAGAAATCTATTATAAAGTGGCAAAAGAATATTTTACATTAAACAATTATTTTTAAGCTTGGTAATTACATTCCTAAACAACATGTAAATAATGTTCTTACTAAATAATTATTTTTATTGGAAAAAAAAAAAACAACAAATGCCAGAGGCATAAACTGATAGAAGAAGAAATCTCTGGAAGTCTTTGGGTCCAGCCTCCTGTTCAGAGCAGAACCTGCTTAGATCAGACTGCTTGGGACCTGAGCAAGGTCAATTTATAAATAGTGACAGGTATCTCCCAATTTCCTTGGAATATCTCTCTGCAAATCCTCTCTGTGAATTAAATAATAATAATAATAATAATAATAATAATAAATCTTTACATATAATCAGAGTTTCTCTTGTGCCAGCTTCTGTCCATTTCCTCTTCTTCTGTTGCTGTGTATCTCTGAGAACAGTTTGGGACCATCCTTTCTCCACACCTTTGTAAGGCAGTTGGAGAGAGCCGCAAGTTCGCCTTTCACCTTGGTCTTCCCCAGGCTGAAGAGATCCAACCCTCTCTGTCTTTCTACAACTTGAGCTCAAGCCTACTCAGCTATTTGGCCCCTTTGCTCCAGTATGTCTACATCTTTCCTGTACTGAAGACCCCATTACCAGACACAGTACTGAAGACTCAGGCTCACATATGCTGAATAGAGTGAACAATCACTTTCCTTCAACCTACTGCCTGCACTCTTGCTAGTACAACCCTGTATTAATTTTCTTCATGATGGAACACTCATCCACGAGGACTCTCAAGTGGTTTTATGCAAAGCTGCTTTCTAACTGTACAGATGTTCACGGTTCTGTCTTCCCAGATTCAGAATCCTTCATTTGCTTTTATTAAACTCTATGAGGTTCCTATTAATCAGTTTCTGTGACCTGTTGAGTATTCTCTGAATACTCAGTGTATCTCTAGTGCTTCCCTTGAAATTTGATATAATCTGTACTATTCAGGATCTGCAAATAGGAAATCAGCATCACTTTTCAGTTCTGGAAGTCAGTTTGTGGTTACAGTGGAATAGTGGTAATAGTGTTACTGATAAAAGAATCAGTGAAGAAACTGTGGCTATTTCTGCTATTAAAAATAAATAAATGTTAAAAAAGATCCAATCCGGTACTTAAGTAGCTAGAAGAAGAGGAACTCAGGGACTCAAGTAGCAGTATGCAGGATGTTGAAAAATCTAGATTCAGTTCACTCCTCTGCATGAATGGTTTTGAACCAACATCTCACACTTCTAAATGCTTGCTCTTAACTTTAAACTAACATAAAAGGGCTCTCTCAGTATCTCATGTTGACACTGTTCCACTGCATAAACTCAATTAAATATTTACTGGAGAGAGGTGGTTCACGTGTTCCCATCTCCTCAGAGAGTGTCCCAGCTAGAAAGCTGAAGAGCTATTCCTGTTCTCCATCTCAATGACATCTTGAGCCTTTCATCTGAAGTGGAACAGTGTCAACAGGAAAGGTCGAAGTAAGCTCCCAAGAATATCTTGTAATCTACCTTTTCACATCCTTGTCCTGTTCAAGAATTGCAATGGCGTAAATTGCTTTTCAGGTGAATTGAATAATCATAAAGAATATTTTCAAATGTGTCCCTCAATTTCTCTATCTGAAGCAATGTTTTCTACGTTACTTAAGTACAAGTTGAGACAACATAAAATAGAATGATTCTTTTACCTGACAGTTGGGACATTTTGTAAATTGAGAGACTGATACTCAAATCTCTTTTGGCAAAAGAACTGAGCTGTTGAGCAGGGCATTTTACAGTGCACATTAATGCAGTTTTAAAAAAAGTTTGTTTGAAATCAGTTCCTTTCTAGAAAAGTAAACTATTATGCATAAACCATGTGTTCACTGAAAAAAACAGGTTTTGTCATATATTTACTGTCAGAACATAAAGCTGTCATATAAATGTTTTTCTATAGGGGTAAGCGCTTCATACCCAATACTTCACATCATGAAGTTAGATTTACTCTGCCTCCTGCAAGAAGCTAGACCTGTATTTCTTGACCAGAAATGTTTGCAGTTTCAGTCTTAAACTGGCACCTTAGAACTTTTTCTGGATTGATGGCTTTGCAAATTGAATGATTATGGGAGATTTTGAAAGGGAAACAAAACTCCAGATGAAACTGTGCAGCTGTTGTGTATTCTATCATTTTTTAAAAAGGCCTTGGGGTTTTCCATGTCTCTCAAGTTATTAGCAGTACCAGATCAGTGGTTTTGTCTGCAAGCCAGACTACGAATCATCATCAGTGTTAGGCATGATATTCACTATTACTGCCTTGTTTTCCCCACAGAAATATCTTTTTGTGCTTATTTTCTCTTGATCCTTGGCATTCTGCTGACCATCAATCAAAAGAACAAGTTGAACATTCCTCTCTGTCTTGCCTCACTAAAACCTCTGATTTTTTTGACCATTAACACTCTCTGGAATGTACATTTACTGATGACATCTTTAAGACTCCATATTCTTCTCTCCCAGCTGTGCTTCCTTCCTGGCACTGGATTGCAAAGCAATATTTCGCTTATACTGAATGAAGGGAATGCCATAGGCTGTTTGACATGGGAGTCCACAGAAAACCACTGATGCATAACTTGCTTTTATTCCACAGGCTTGTGGGAGCCTAGAGGGATAAGAAGCCTTTCTGCTAGGCCGAACACACCACCTCACACACACAAAACAAATATTCCTTCCTTTACTGTTTAATACATTTCATATTCATGCAGAAAAGTATTGCAGACGTGTTTTTATAAAGCTACATCCTGAGAAAAGTTTTCTTGAAATGTGTGAGTAAGTTTCATTTCATGCACCAGCTGTTCTCTTTCTTTAGAAAAACGCAGTGTTTACTGGAGTGAGGAACAGTCTGCATTCATTATTCAGGAGCAAGGAAGTTTGACTTTACTTGAGCTTCTGCAAACCCTTCAAAGGGAGGGAAAAGGAGAATGGTTCAACACAAGTTCAGTTAGATGGTTGAATAATTCATAGCGATATTTCCCAGAAGGCTGCTAATTCAAAGACTTCCTTTTATAAAATAGATTTGTCAGTAGGCCCCTTTTCCTTATTGGGCAGCTTGGTTTTCATGGATTGAAAGCTAATACATGTTTTCTTATATTGCTTTGAGGAGGAGAAAATACATGCACCTACTATATCAGTTTGCAGTGTTACCTTAGTCATGTTTCTCCATCACTAAGGCAAGTTATTTGCCAAATAAGAGGCTATGAAAGGTTTTGCACATTCATTGTTCATAGCATTCTAAATCATGCATGATCTTTATTTACCTGTACACTATCAATACAGACACAGTAGTTCTCACAAATATTTGAGACTTGATACTAAATATAGTATGCATAGTAAGGTGGTTCTTTGTAGATTTTATTAAAACATTGCAAACTAAGGAACTGACTTTCATATGTAATTCATACAACAAGCTGAAGGTAACAGCGATACCTTTCCAATACTAGAAGAGGTTTGGCACCTCTTGTTCAGAAAGACTGTATTTCTAGCTATCCAATGGAATGCAACTTAGCTATAAAATACTTGAATTATGTCAAAATAGCAGATGAAATTAATTAGAATTAAGAACTACAATGACCTTTTCATCACAAAGCAACACTGGAAAGGGAAGTTAGACAATGAAGGATGAGTTGCCCCTACCAATGTTGCAGTTTATACTTCTGTCAGCTGTCAAACAGAGAGGTACCTTCTTGATGCTTTGTTCCACTTTAGCAATACAAAGTAGCCATAAACCTGGCTTAACTATCCTGTAAAGCAAATTTTATGACTGCTTTGGTTTGGCAGAATTATGAGCATCAACTCACATGCAGCTAAGAGTTTGATTTGTATCTTCTCACCTCTCACATTTTGTGATTCAGGGAAATGTTTCATAGTTTCATAGTTTCATAGTTTCAGTTAGGGTTGGAAGGGACCACAAGGATCATCTAGTTCCAACCCCCCTGCCATGGGCAGGGACACTCTACACTAGATCAGGCTGGCCAGAGCCTCATCCAGCCTAGTCTTAAACACCTCAAGGGACGGGGCCTCAACCACCCCCCTCGATAACCCATTCCAGGGCCTCACCACCCTCACAGTGAAGAATGGAAGTATCTGTCTGTAACTCTATTAGAGAAATCTTGCAAATGCTTTCAACAAGTATTAAATACTGATTATTTAATTGGTCCATATATGAAATTCCTTGTATGGCTCATAGAATGTTGTAATCCAGAGTTTCTTCTTCTATCTTTGAAATCTAGATATCTAAGAGTTGAAATCTCAGCTCACCTCCCTAGGTTTCCTCTGTAGAGAGTGGAAAGAAACAAGCAGAAGTTGGGTTTTATGTCTCTCTTTTTTTAAAACTTGAGCTAAACTGTCTTTTAGAGTTGCCTGTTACAGGGAGCCTACATAAATATATTTGGACTTAAATTTCTAATTTTAGGTGTCTAAATTTTAGATTCTTATCCTATCTACATTTCTTTTGACATTCATCCTTACTGAATAGAAGCATCATTAAATAGGTAGCACTAAGTTAGATCAACTACAAGGTAATCTTGCAAGAGGAAATGTTTTATGGCACAGCATTTTTCTGTTTGCCTCTCTTTGTTCCTTACTGAGCACATTTCATCCATAGAAATGGTAGAAGAATTCTTAGTCACTCCATCTCAATTTGTATCAGTCCTACTGAGAATAAAACTAATAATTCAGTTCCTAACAGCCTACAAGTCATAGCTATGTATCAGTAAGTTGTACCTATACTGTTCTTCTTTGGTGGATACAATTCTTTAAAAGGTTGATTTGTTTCTTTTTAAAAGATATTACCTTCTTCCTCATTCATCACAATTTCCCTTAAATTCCTTTATGTTATCCTTCTCTAAAGATATTGGTTTTACTCTCAATAAGAGAAAAAATAGCTCTCATATCTTAAAAAAAAAAGTTATAACAGGACATTAAAAATTACCTAAATTCTCCTTAAACATACAAAGTTTTGTCATCATTAATAAAGGTAGTTTAGTTCTACAAACCACATTTTCTTTTCAATCCAGTTGAAGAGGAGAAAGTTGACATTTATTAAGGATTATATTTTTCTTTTGAGGCTATGGCAAACCACACTAATAAAATTTCCATGAACTTCTAGGCAAACTTACTTCCTATAAACCAGATCTATATCTTTCTTATACCATAGATTTGTTGACTTCTTTGTATGGGGAGAAAAGATTAAAGTAGCCAAATTAGGTATAATTTTCTTTTGTTTCTTTTTCTGTTATGTGAAGTTAGTGAGGAAAACAGTATGTGCTCATTTAAGAAAGACTCTCCTGTTTCATTAGTTTTCTGTATTAAAAAGCCTTGCTAAAGTGAAATAAATTATGTAAATACAGCATGTCCTTATTTTAATACTTGCCCCCTCTCTCCCCCAAACATCTATACACACACACACTTCTTTTAAGTTCAACTCTTTAATTAAGAAAGTTAAAAATGAAAAAAAAACAATCAGTCTCAGGATGAAAGCTACCGCAGAGTTCTAGCTCTGAGAGTGCTTTGGTAGATCTATGCTAGGAAACATATCCACTTAGAGAGCAATCTCTGGTTCCTGTACTAGAAATGGCAGATCAGTTTGCATCCACACTGCTCAGTGATAGTCTTCAAATAGAACAGGCTGTGTTTTCCTACGCTGGCCTTTACTCGAGGCCACGTAGCAGCACCCAGACACATAATAATTATTTCTATTTAAGATTTTATTTTCTTCACTGGCCTTTTTTGGGGGTTTTCTTTTAATTTGTTTAAACAGCCTAAAATAATGGAATTGCTCACCAGAGTAATGCTTTTTAATGAAGTATGTGCTTCATGTTTTAGAGACTAATATGAGTGTACAAATATGAGTATGGCAGGGGTGTGAAAGACCTGCCAAGGGTGGTGTTGAATGAGTAGAGGTGCAGAACTCCTATGTACTTCCTGAATGTAGTCCACAGAAATATCTTTTTCCAGAAAGAGAACAACGCCTGATTTGTTACAAGAGAGAGCCCAAGAGTCAACTTTTCCATGCAGTGGGAAGATTTGGAGATTAGGATCTGAACCACAGTAAAGAGGAAGGTTAAGTTATTCACCTTGTAGGAACAGCTGTTCCTCAGTCTCCACCACAGGGAAATAAATAAACTTTCAATTCTAAAAGTTCCAGGTCATAAAGGAGCTCCAAGTAGAAAGAGAATTTTGCTGTTTCTCAATGTTCATTTCTGTGCTTATGCTACTGACATTGGACTTTGACTACTTGAATTTTTCATTGCATTCCTCTTTCCTGTAATTATTTTCCTCTTCTTCCCTGCTCATTACCCTAAAAATATGGATATCTACATTTAACCTGTGTCTTGGGTGAGATGTTCCCAGTAGAGAAGGGGGATCAGGAAAAGGAAAGGAATTCCATGGGTTGAAATAAAACCAGATTTAATTCAACAGCCACACCAACATCAATGTAAAGTTTTCAATGTTATACTCAGAATAACAAATTTACAGCAGCCATAATTAGTATAAAGGTAGTCCTTTGGAACAGAGTTGAAGAGAAACAGGAGGAGAAGGAAAAGAAAGAGCAGACATAGAGGGAGCTCTTTTATAATGAGCATGATATTTATGGTATAGGATATACATGTCCCTGACATAAATCACACTAATAGCCAAGAATCAACAAATGAACTTTAGACAACTCCTGTTTCTCTAACAAAAAACAAAACAGAACAAAACAAAACAAACAAAAAACCCAACCAACCAACAAAAAAACCCCCAAAACCAAACCAAAAAAAACCCAACCAAACAAACCAAACCAAAAAAGGTGTAATTTAACTGGCTGAATGTGTGCAGAAAAAAATACTTTTGTATTCTTCATAAATTCAGAACACACACACACATATATATACTTATATATCTCTATATATATATTTATATATATATCATCAGTTTTGTAACTTTTAGTCTCTAATAGAATGACAGGTAGCAAAAAATCCTAATTAATTAAGATAGGATTGGATCATTCTGCTTGAATACTGTGATCCAAAACTCCCTGTTTCCTAGTCAGACAATATTTATTTACTAAACTTCCCTGCATATACATATGTGAGAAGAATTTGAGAAAATTAGGAATATGTGTTATAAATTACAATGTAATTCAGAGCCATCTGAGGTTAAATTTCTCTCTGGCAAAACTGAAGGTGTCTGGCTTTCTATACAAAAGAACAGAGCACATCCTTCAGTAGTTTTAGGGGTAGAGCAAGACTTATTTCCACACAAAAAATGTTTATTAGTGGCTTGGCCCAATCCTCCTCTAAAGCAAAAAATCCAGATGTTAATAATTATATTTTATTTGACAATTATTTAAATGATGGGAAGTACTCTTGTCTGAAACAGAACAAGTTTCCTGACATCAAAACCTCTGAAAATAAGTTCTGGAGGATTGACAAAATGCTTCCAATCTTCTTATCCATAGCATTACCTGCCACACATATAAATGTTCTGATACTCAGATCCTTTCCTGCCAGTGCCAATGCTGCATTTAACTGGTATATTTTTAATAAAATTTTTGCATCCATTTCTGTAAATTTTAAGTTTTTAATAAGAGCAATCACATTTAAGGAGAAAACTGACCTGTGAAATGGGTCAGTTTAAGACTTCTTTCGATTAAGAGCCCCATAATGGAATGGAGGGTGGTAACATTGCTCTTTCCCCTTAATAGCTGTAGTTAAACATACAAACAAACCTTATGAACATTAAAGCCGTTTTTTGATCAAGAATTTATGTCTGAGTTTGGTGGGATTATTTGAATATTTTGGAAGACCTTCTTTGATTTCTTTGGAAAACACTAGAGATATTGAAGAGAAGATAAATGCATTTAAAATGAGGCTGCAATTCTTCATGCAATTTGTGAGAGGAATGTTAGGATTCTACACCCTTCTGTTACATAATAATGTTTCATCTGACTGGGGTGTATTTCCTGACGGTGGTGGGTTGAAATTTCAACCCCCAACATTAACTTTGCCAGACTAACTCACTTGGAAGCAAATGGAAGCTGTATTTACAGGCACACCTACAATATACAATGGAATGCAATGATTATGTGCAAAATGTACAATATTTACAATTAACAAACAACACAAGAACTCCCCTGGTCAAGAAGACCAGGGAAGTTGTCCCTCTGCCCCCCTATCCCCTGTCCAAAAGGGAGAAAGGAGCAGAGAAAAAGTATCTTGTAGACTTCACCAAAATAATGCAGCCAAGGTCAAGCAAAAGGAGATTAGTCTCCTTTCAGAGCATGAAGTGAGCAAAGAAAAGATCAGAAGAAAAAATAATGGTTTTGGTACAGCCAATCTTATAGCAGATATTTCTCCAATTAAATTGTTCAGAATTATCTTTGGTTTTCCTTTTCACACCTAATAGTGACTTATTTACATTTTTCTACTTTTCTACTTGAAATCTGTAATAAATTTTAAAGGCATAATCTAAAACTACCACACTGTCATAAACCTCTTCTGCTGTCTTCTAGCTTTTTCATGTGGCTTAGTTATTAATGGTAGAAGTCTCAACATGATATTGAGCAGGATGAAACTGTGTGCTATGGCACTATTTCAAATCTCAATAGGCAGGCTTTCAGTAAAAAAAAAAAAATGGTGCCAATTGTCTGAAAACTGAAGAATTTGGTCTTCAGACCCTTTCAAAGACTTTATTTTTTCCTTTATAGAAAAGTGAATTAAAAAAATAAAACTCTTTTCTCCAAAAATAATAAAGAAGTGAGCATCTCTAATGAGTCAGAAATGTTAGAGACATTCTAATTTCCCCTTATTAAAAAAAAAATCTTAATTATGACCAGTGATAGAAATATATTGTCTTAATGAATGTAATATACTGAAAAAAAATGGGTGTTATTTTATACTTTGGGAGTCACAAATATTTTTTTCTATGTAGAAGCAATAAGTAGGCACTGACAGGACATTAAACCACAGTGAGGTGTTACTGCTAGACTAGGACAGGAGTATTACAGTAGAAGTTGGTTATAACTGAGAAAAAAAAAACCTTTTTATATGGACAGATATAAGAAAGTCGTTTAGACTGGATCTTAGGAAGAAGTTCTATACCGAGAGAGTGACTGCCCATTGGAATCGGCTGCCCGTGGAGGTGGTTGAGTCACCTTCATTGGAGGTGTTCAAGAAGAGGCTTGATAGGGTGCTTGGTGCCACAGTTTAGTTGTTTAGTTGTTTAGGTGGGTTGTATTGTATGTATTGTATTGTATTGTATTGCATTGTATTGTATTTAGGTGGGTTGGATTGGTTGATAGGTTGGATGCGATGATCTTGAAGGTCTCTTCCAACCTAGTGTATTGTATTGTATTGTATTGTATTGTACCGTATTGCAAATGTCATAGCTACCATGAAGATGGAGAGCAAGAATACCTAAGAGAGGCCAATAGTGTGGACAATTTTGCCAAAGGATCCTGATTCTAAGTTGATGTAACAGTAGCTCGAGATAGACTTTACAGTGTTTTCTTTTGTCTTTAGTTTTGTGAAGATGGGTTGTTTGAATGGTGTTCAGTGATTTAGGTCACACAATTACTGGAACTCCAATAAATATCAGGGGAACAAGATTGTAGTAAAAAACCCCACAAAACTTCCTGAGACCTGAAGTACAGTTTTAGACACTAAACTTTCCGTATGTAGCTTATCCAGAGGAACACATAAAATTAGAATCAATAAAAAACCAATAAAAATATTGAACATTCCCACCTAACCTAACCTAACCTAACCTAACCTAACCTAACCTAACCTAACCTAACCTAACCTAACCAATCCTAACCAAACCAAACCAAACCAAACCAAACCAAACCACATACAAATGGAATACCCCAAAGAACCCAAAAATCTTCTTTCATTCTTTGATTTCTTTCTAGTAAGACACACTTTTTCCTGGCTTTCTACAATAACATAATAATGCTTTACATTTGGCTTTCTCTTCTAGGTCTCAAGTGCTTTACAAAGACAAAGTATTCTGAGTGGTTCCACTCCAGAGGAAGCACGCCGAGGTTACACCATGCTACATTTCAGTCTTGTGGAATGAGCTGCAAATCTACTGATAACTGGTTCCCACATGTTGTTTGTGTTTTCAGTCTTTTGGATAATTGTTTGTAGGAAAATAATGCTTATTGATGTTGCATTCCATGCCCCCAGGTCCCCTCAGAAATAGAAAGGCTATTAGCAGAATCCTGGGGTTAACAATTTTAATACAGCAGAAATAATAAAAGATAATTTAAAAATCAAATTACAGAGGAAAAGTGTGGTGTTTGAGAGGAAAAAAAATATATATTTTGCTCCCTTTTTTCAGTTCCTTTCTTAGCTGTGTTCAGCTTTCAAATAATTTCATTATTTGTGTCACAGAGTAAACTCTATATATGGCCAAGGAGTAAAAAATCTGTTTCTTTTCAGTTTTTATTACACATTTTTGGCTTATTTTTAGAATGATAGAATGCAATGAGATGGAATGGATCTTTAAAAGTCATCCAGCCCAATACCCCTGCAGGGAGCATGGACATCTTTAAAAAGATCAGGTTGCTCAGAGCCCAGTTCAAACCCAACCTCAAATGTTTCCAGGAATGGGGCATCTACCACCTCAGGTGTTCCAGTGCCTCACTGCCCTCATTGTAAAAATTGTCTTCCCTATCTAGTCTAAGAATATCTAGTCTAGTACCTATCTACTCTCTTTTACTTTAAAACAATTGCCTCTTGTCCTATCATAAGTCCTGCAAAAAGGTTGTCTCCCATTCCTTAGAAGCCTCCATCTAGTATCAAAAGGCTAAAATAAAGTATAGTTGGAGCGTTCTTTTCTCCAGTCTGAACAACCAGCTCTGTCAGTCTTCCTTTATAGGAGAGGTGTTCCAGCCCTCTGATTGGTTTTATTATCCTCCTCTAGAATTGCACCTACAGATTCATATCTTTCTTATGTTGAAGACTCCAGATCTAGATCTAGTACTCTGGGTGGCATCTCACCAGAGTAGAGGAGCAGATTCTCCTCCCTCAGCCTGCTTCTTTTGATGACAGCCCAAGATATGGTTTGTCTCCTGGGCTGCAAGCCTACATTGTTGGCTTATGTCCAACTTTATATCTATCAGTCCCCTCAAGCCCTCAGTGCAGGTCTGCTCTCAATTCCTTCATTCCCTGTCCTGTATTGATAACAAGAATTGCCCTGATCCAGTTGCAGGACCTTGCACGTGATCTTGTTGAACCTCATGAAGTTCACATAGGCCTGCTTCTCCAGCCTGTCCAGGTCCCTCTGAATAACATAACCCAGGTATGTCAACTGCACCAGTTAGCTTGGTGTCACTTGCAAACTTGCTGAGGATGCACCTAATCTGCTATGTTATTGATGAAGATGTTAAACAGTACTTGTACCAGTACAGACTCCTGAGGGACACCACTCATCAGCTAGCTCCATCTGGACATCAAGTTATTGGTCATTATACCCTGGATGTCACCATCCAACCAATTCCTTATCCCCTATAGAATCCAGCTATCAAATTCATGTTTCTCCACTTTAGAGAGAGAATGTTATGGGGAACTGTTTTTACATTGATAGTGTTGCTGGTCAGAACTAGGATATGTACATATGAAAATATTCAAGTGTGACAACATAAGTTTTTTCACAAAACATATAACATTAAAACCTTCACATGACAGGTTTTCAGATGACAGAGAAAATTAATATAACCCCATGTAAACAGATTTTTTGGACTAATTTGCTTTTTATTTTTTTCTTCATCAGGATAGACTTAATTTAATGCCAAATAGTTTAGCAATGGGATTTTGTGCTATACAAATCTAGCTCAGTAATCAAACCCAACTGTTTGAAGAGATGTTTTCAGAGAAAAGAACAGTTACTCTGTTTTGAAAAATATGTTTTGATCTTGTGGTTTATGTGTTGTTTTTTTCCTACAACAGAAAAGCATTTTCAATTATTCTGTGAGAATGTGTTTTTCCTTTAATCATTCCAAAGAGAACTAATGCCTGAATTATGTTTCTTTCCCATTTATCTTATTTCTGTATCACATTGGTTTTTCTCACACCTCAATCTGTGTATCTATTGTATAAGTATATATTTTTATTAAGACAAAGGTGATTACATACATTGTCGACATGCTCCTATCTGTGATGGCATTTATCTCAGGAATAATCTTTTTGGAGATAACTGGGCTTTTAACTCTTATCACCAAATGCACTTGAAGCATAGTTCAACACAGCATGGCATTCTCCCATTACAGACCTGTTCCTAGATTTCTGACTCTGTACCAACACAGTCCTACTTACTTTTGTTTGTTATGCAATCCTTTCTATATTACTCAAATGATAGACTGAGAAGAATAGTGACAACCCACTGAAATTCATAGCTAGCCAACAATGAATGATTCAATTATAATTCATTATCATAAATATAATTGTAATAAGATAATATGGCAGCAAAGTGGATAAAATGACATTATTTTTTACACTGAACAATATACAAAAGCAGACAGTTAATATATAAATATGTTTAGGTTTCTATCTAAAAATGTATTCTTATACATATAAACCTACATACATATATATGTATGTGCATATATGTGTATATATAAAGATGATTCTCCCCCTCTACTCAGCTCTGGTGACACTCCACCTGGAGTACTGCATCCAATTCTGGAGCCCCTATTACAAGAGGGATATGGACGTACTGGAACGTGTCCAGAGAAGGGTCACGAGGATGATCAGAGGGCTGGAGCATCTCTCCTATGAGGACAGACTGAAGGAGTTGGGGCTGTTCAGTTTGGAGAAGAGAAGGCTCTGAGGTGACCTCATTGTGGCCTTCCAGTATCTGAAGGGGGCCTACAAGAAGGCTGGGGAGGCACTTCTCAGGCTATCGGGTAGTGATGGGACTAGGGGGGAATGGAATGAAGCTGGAGGTGGGGAGATTAGGGCTAGATGTGAGGAAGAAGTTCTTCACCATGAGAGTGGTGAAGCCCTGGAATGGGTTGTCCAGGGAGGTGGTTGAGGCCCCGTCCCTGGAGGTGTTTAAGCCCAGGCTGGATGAGGCTCTGGCCAGCCTGATCTAGTGTGAGGTGTCCCTGCCCATGGCAGGGGCATTGGAACTAGATGATCCTTGTGGTCCCTTCCAACCCTGACTGATACTATGATACTATGAAAAAGTATATTTATAAAAGATACATATATATATATATATATAAAAAATATATATTACATAGGTATAGATACAGAGATAGATAGAGATAAGATATAAATAAGTTCAGTCTAAATGAAAAGATCACTAGTTGAGGAAACCCAAATTTTTCAAGTGCAAATTGCCAGCTGGCTTAATCTGTCATGTTTGCTCTATGAGCACCCAAAATGACTCTTGTACTTTAGACAAGGCTTTAGACACTCTATCACAAGTCACCAAGAGTACAATATAATGCAATAAATACAATACAATAAACCAGGTTGGAAGAGACCTTCAAGATCATCACATTCAACCTATCAACCAGTCCAACCCATCTAAACAACTAGACCATGGCACCAAGCACCCCATCAAGTCTTCTCCTGAATACCTCCAACAATGGCGATTCCACCACCTCCCCGGGCAGCCTATTCCAATGGGCAATCACTCTCTCTGTATAGAACTTCTTCCTAACATCTAGTCTAAACCTCCCCTGGCACAGCTTGAGACTGTGTCCTCTTGTTCTGGTGCTGGCTGCCTGGGAGAAGAGACCAACCCCCACCTGGCTACAACCTCCCTTCAGGTAGTTGTAGAGAGCAATAAGGTCACCCCTAGCTGCTTTGGAACAGGCTCTGACAGAAGTGAAGAGATAGATCTTGGTGTACAGGGGCTTTCCTAAAATTTTCTGTTGGTAGAAGAAATATCTTTACTGAAAGGGTTGTCAAATGCTTGAATGGTCTCCCCAGGGAGACACATCTAATGAAGTGTTTAAAAGACTCATAGATGTAATGTTAAGGGACATTGTTTAACCTATGATTAGACCTAGTATATATTCCATACTTGTTGAACATGCATAATTGCAATTTTATTCCACTCTAAAGACTAGATAAGGGCCATTTTATTCCTTTAATGATGAAATAAAAGTTGTTTTGTTTTTCTCTAATCAATATTTTATCAAATGGTGCATGCTTCACCCATAAGTACATCATCCATACAGGGAATGACTAATCTGGACACAAATATCTGCAGCTAAATGAATCCTACTCAATATGCCTATAAGTAATGTATCAGCTTCTATAACCCATTTTCTTTACACCTAAGAACTTTGCATCTTTGAAATTTTGGGGCACTTTGGGACTAAAAGGCAAGATTGTGGAACTCCATTATGCCAAACCTCTACAATAGAACTCTGTTAAATGGGTATCTTACAGCCACCTGGGAGAAGCCATGAACACCTCCATGATGTAGGTATCTTAGAGAGGGAAAAGAGCAGGTTAATCAGGTTGCTTGAAGCAGAACTGTAAACATTTAATGTTTGCATTTTCTGTGACATTTGTTACAGCTGGTCCTCATCTCCATATGTGAACCAAAATTTCAAGGTTTGAATCCTAGAGGAACACAAATTAAATTACAATGATGCAAATCTTGATAAAGGATAGATTCAAAGCTGGAGAATATTTGTAGATTATTTTTTTGTTTTATCCAAATCCTTACTAATCCCTAATTTCAGCTTTAAGTCTGGGAATAAATATTGTTTACCTCCTTCCAGGTGGACTATTGAACATGTAAAATTGAAGTCTGGAACAACATTTCTTTCTGCTCCGATTAATTAAAAAACCACACACACAACAAAAAACCCAAACTAACAAAAACTACAACCAAAAAATCTCCATGCAGGAAACAGCCTGTTTGAAACAGCCACCTTTCATTCTTGTCCCTCCCCCAACAATTTGATGCGACTCAAAAAACCAAATCCAAATCCAAGTAAGATACTAATTTGCTCAGACATAACCATTACGACCTTCAAACATAGCTTATAAATTGCATATAAATTGAAAGCTTTACTGGGATAATATGCACCTGCAAATTGTTAGCTAACACCCACAGACACGTTTTATGGCTCATGCTCTGGTCTCTTAACAACTCACATCACAGGCAGCTGAAAGAATCTAAGAATGGTGAATGCTTGAAATTTGTCCTGAGTGGTGTTGACATGACAGGGCCTGAAAAATACAACAGATGCCCTTTTCCTTAAAATGCTGCTTTTCTTTCCCTTCCCTTTCCCTTCCCCTTCCCCTTCCCTTCCCCTTCCCTTCCCCTTCCCCTTCCCCTTCCCCTTCCCCTTCCCCTTCCCCTTCCCCTTCCCCTTCCCCTTCCCCTTCCCTTCCCTTCCCTCCCCTTCCCTTCCCTTCCCTTCCCCTTCCCTTCCCTTCCCTTCCCTTCCCTTCCCTTCCCTTCCCTTCCCTTCCCTTCCCTTCCCTTCCCTTCCCTTCCCTTCCCTTCCCCTTCCCTTCCCTTCCCTTCCCGAACCTCTCCTCCCCCCTTCTTCTAAACCTTCCCTTTCCCAAAACCTTCCACTAAAACTTTCCCTTCCCTTTCCCCTTTCCTTTCCCTAAACCTTCCCCTACCCTTTCCCTTTTCCCTTTCCCAAGTGCCTCCTACATTCCATCAGCAAAACAGAGACAGAGAGATACCCCTGCGACTACAAAACATAGCCAACAATACAGCTGCAAAGTTATAAAACAGCCCTGGAAGGACTGATGATTATCACTATCTGGCATCCTCTCAGGCTAAATGACCTCCTCCTCATTGAAAAAAAAAAAAAAAAAGAAAAGCAAAGCAAAGCTAAAGTATGTTCCACACATAATTTCGTTTTATATATCTCCACTCTATCTGTACGAATGGGAATACTGAAGCCTTGGAGTCTTTGTGTAGGGAAACAGCCTGTTGCTATAATGTGAAAAAGTCTCATCTTTGTAAGAATTCCTCATTTTCTGGTATGAGAAGAGTGAAAAAAAAATTCTGCAACATAGAAAAAAAGTAATAATTAAAAACATCCCAATGATCACTTACTTGCACAGCCTAGTCCTAAATTGTGTATTGCAACATAAAATCTAAGTGAGTTTAGATGATGAATTCTTTTATTATGTTCCCTTAGAAGTATGGATCCCCTGAATTATGTCATGTTGTGTATAAAATATAGCAAATAAATATGTATATGCATAGTAGATGTTCTGTTTTCTATTAAGCTCTATAAAATCAGTAACTGAGCAGAATGCAAAGCTCAGAAATGTTAATGTTCATATCTGTTAAACATACATTTCCATATGTATGATATTTGCAAATATTTAATATCATAGAACATTCTTACTGAACTTAATAGAATTAAATTAACCTGTTTTCAAAAACTGAAATGGAAGTATCTTAACTTATAGAATCATAGAGTCATTTTGGTTGGAAAAGATGTTTAAAATTATCAAGTCCAACAATTACCTAGCTTGACAAGTCTGTTCTAAGCAATGTCCCTCAGCACCACATCTATGTGTCTTTTAAACACCTCCAGGGATGGTGATTCAACCACTGCTCTGGAGAGCCTATTCCAGTGTTGATAACCTTTCCAGTGAAAAAGTTACTTCAAATATACAATCTAAACCTTTCCTGGTGCAACTTGAGGCCTTTTCCTCTCATTCTGTCACTTGGTACTAAGGAAAAGGGACCGACACCCATCTTGCTACAACCCCCTTTCAGGCAGCTGTAGAGAGCAATGAGGTTTCCCCTCACACTTCTCCAAACTAAACAATCTCAGTTCCTTCAGCTGCTCCTTGTAAGACCTGTTATCCAGACCCTTTGCCACCTATCCTGCCTTTCTCTGGATATGTTCCAACCTCAGTGCCTTTCTTATAGTGAAAGCCCCATATCAGAACACAAGGTGTGACCTCACTAGTGCTGAGTACAGGGGGACAATCAGTTCCCTTGTGTCATCTGTAATTTTGCAGAGCATGCAATCAATCCTCTCATCTAGATCACTGATAAAGATATGAAACAGAACTGACTCAAAACCTGAGCCCTGGAGAGCACCACTTGCAAAAGGATGCCAACTGGATATGATTCCATGCACCACCACTCTTTGGGCCCAGACATCCAACCAGATTTTTACCCTGCAAAGTGTTCACCTGTCCAAGCCATGAGTAGTCAATTTTTCCAGGAGGATGCCTTGAGAGAGTGTCCAAACCTTTCTAAAGCCCAGATAAACAACATCTACAGCTTTTCCCCATTCCCTAAGTGGGTCACCTTGTCATAGAAGAAGACTGGGCTGGTCAAGCAGAACTTGCCTTTCATGAACCCGTGCTGACCGGGCCTGATCACCTGGTTGACTTGCATGTGCTTCATATTGGTACTCAAGGTGACCTGCTCCATGACCTTTACTGGCACCTAGATCAAACTCACAGCTGTGTAGTTCCCTGGGTCCTCCTCACCTTATTGTATGTGGGTGTCACATTTGTCAATCTCCAGTCAACTGGGACAGGGATCTTATGGAACCGTCTAAGACAGAGTACAGAAAGAAGCAGGAGACAAGATGGAGCAGATGGCAGCTCATTAGACCTGCATGAAAGTTTTATTGCTTCTGCATTTGAATGTGTATTCTGTGATGAGGGCCCAAGCATACCAAGCTCATTGAAAACTATGGCCTCCACAACACTTGTCACAGTCACACTCCTGATAACCTATTGCCCCAGTCATACTTCCAGAAAGGAATATTGCAGAAACCTTAATTTCCATCCCCCCCCAAACAACTCTGGAATTGGCAGTAATGTGGGGTTTGTTTTAGTTCCAACTTGCTTTAAATGCTCTCTTAGTTTGTTATGTGGTATGGCATAGTTTTGCAGCTTAAACATACTTGGCAAATCCTCTCCTATTTATTCAAATTACCCCCCACCCACTACATACATAGCTCATCAACACTGAGCAAATGCTTCCAACTGTCTTCATACTGGGCCAGAGGTCACCCCAATCGGAAAACAGGAGCTTCAGATGGTATTTCCTTTATGTCAGCTAATTACAACCATATGTTTTCTGTCACAGAAAGGGAAGTATGGAAGTATCAGACACATCAGTAGGCTAACTGCTCATTCCGCAGCTGATACTCTCTGTGTAGCTTTTGTCCTGTAATTTAACATAGTCTGTGCTGTCTGATTTTACTTATTTTGTTGTTGCTCTGACCTTTTATTTTGTAAATTGCCAACAGTTATTTGTAAGCCACGATATGGGGATTTAGCTGTTTATGTCTGATAGCTAGGACAGTTTTCTCTCTACTCAGTCTTGCCAGGCAATTCTTGTGTTTTTCCTACTGTTACCTTTTTTAGAATGGACATTTTGGAGCATATAAACCCAAAGAATCCAGGACAATAATAGGAAAGACACAACATGTATGCATCCAGCTGGGGTGATAAGGAAGAATTTCACAATTCACTAACAAGATTTCCCTCAGCCCACTAGATGAAGGAAATCTAGTGATCCAGTTGATCACTTCGATGTAGCTTGTGTACATATCAAGGAAGTCTCCTAGCATTCAAGAAAACAAACATTGTATTTGTGAAAACCACAGCGAGCTTCAGCTTCAGAGCATTCTGGATTTGCCCATTCTGTTCTTGTCTTCTCTGAAGAGACTTACAGGTTCTGGAGGGGTAAGGGGCCCACATTTTCCAAACCATGGTCCGCAGGGCAGACCCACAGGATCAAGGAAAGCAGAATTCGTTCTAAACCAGTTTCCTCACACACATGCTGTAATAACCACATTCTTAACATCGCCTTTTGACACCTGTACTCAGCATGTTGTCACACAAGTCATTAACTTAGAAAACTAGCAGAAGCCAAACAAAAACCTGTAGAATAAGTGAGTTTCCATAAGAAAACAATTAAAAAGTCACCTGTTGTGAAGAAGCACGTTTAATCTAACAAATATAAACAAGGCCACCCAAGATTAGCCAAAAGTTGTTGTGCTTTTCTTCTCCCCTCCTTTCCATAAACCTGTTATTTGACATACAGGTGCATTTATATGAAGGACTAATTGTCAAGGACTGGGATGATGATCTCATCTCAACAGCTTTGACTGTCTGGATTGTAACAAACTAAAGAGTAGGAGCAGATAACAGTATATTTATCTTTGTGTTTTAAAATATTTCCCTGGTTTTTAAACTAACCCACAGATATGACAATAGGAAATATGATTTCTCAGATCTATGTGCACACAATCCCAGCACAATCTTGTGACAGAGGCTTCAGGATCAAGCCCCAGAAAATTCAAGCAGAATGCAAAGTTTATTATCTATACCACATTTTATATTTGGGGTAAAACTTTGGTCAAGCCTACAAACACTTTGGTAGTAACATTTGAGGCTGTTTGGAAGATAAAAAAGTAACAATAATGCTAAATGAAATTAATTCTGTTGAAATTTAACCCTTAAATAGATAAAGACCTATTATACTTTAGAAGTATCATAGTATCATAGTTTCAGTCAGGGTTGGAAGGGAACCACAACGATCATCTAGTTCCAACCCCCCTGCCATGGGCAGGGACACCTCACACTAGGTCAGGCTGGCCAGAGCCTCATCCAGCCTGGTCTTAAACACCTCCAGGGATGGGGCCCCAACCACCTCCCTGGACAACACATTCCAGGGCTTCACCACCCTCATGGTGAAGAACTTCTTCCTCACATCCAGCCTGAATCTCCCCACCTCCAGCTTCATTCCATTCCCCCTAGTCCTATCACTCCCTGATAGCCTGAAAAGTCCCTCCCCAGCCTTCTTGGAGGCCCCTTTCAGATACTGGAAGGCCACAATTAGGTCACTTTGGAGCCTTCTTTTCTCCAGACTGAACAGCCCCAACTCCTTCAGTCTTTCCTCATAGGAGAGGTGCTCCAGCCCTCTGATCATCCTCGTGGCCCTTCTCTGGACACGTTCCAGTATGTCCATATCCCTCTTGTAATAGGGGCTCCAGAACTGGACACAGTACTCCAGGTGGGGTCTCACCAGAGCCGAGTATCTAAAGATACATCACCAGAACCATACAACCTGTTTTTTAACTCTTTTTTTTTTTCTCAGAATTCATGTTCTTTGTGTGTTTTCATACAGATATTCTCTTCCACATGGAAATAACAAGCCTCCAGTCATTCAATGCATAATTTCTGAATATAAAGAGTTACAGACGTTTGAAGTCTTGCCAAGAACTTTTGTTGACAACTCCTCACAAAGACTGCCTTGTTGACATCAAATGATGGGGAATATATTAGCCAGAGGTACCCGCTAATATCACATTAATCTGCTAAATATATTTTACTGTGATACAGCTTCATGCAATGTACAATAAATATTTTCTAGACACATCTGCTATCACTGCCTATTACTGGGTTAATTTATGACTGTCCTTCAGAAGTCCCTGCTTTTACATGGGTCTTTTCCAGTTTTGACACCTTAGACAATTCTTGTCTAAGAAAATTCTTATTTGGGGGAAAATGTATCACCTCAAAAATTTATGTTTGCTTATTTCTGAGAATCACATTGAGATAAATTACTTGTTCTTACATGTCTGGTTAACTCCCCTCCCCTTCCAACACTCCCAATCCCATTTTTAAAATAAACACATTAGAAAAAGAAAAAGAAATTATCTTTGCCATGCAATATGCCTATATTTTTGTATGGTAATAAAGATCTACCACTGACAAAGTGATTATCTGTTTTAGACTGAGACAGGAGTTTATAGTGAATATCAGAGAATTAACTTACTAACTTCTAGATGCCTAAATTAGACTGAATTAATTTAATCTCTGTGATTTATCAATTTTCAATATGTCTGTCATGTACCCTAGAGATGAGCCAGAGTCTCCTGAATTTTCTTGTGTGGTGGCATATGTTCAAAATGATAAAAAAAGGCTTGCTTTCCTGTGCCATTGCACGAAAAATCTGTTTTCTTCACAGGCAGCTGGAATTGGAACCATTCAATATTATAATGGGCTCTTGAGGTCAGCAGAAGTCAGAAAAAAAATGAAATGAAGGACTGAGATGGAGACTGAAGGAAAGGTTAGGCTGTCTAGTTCAATAAGTGGGACTCAGGGAACAAAACTGCATAATCATAATCAATACACTGAAATGAAAGGAGGAATTGAGGAGAGATTGCAGCTCTCCAAGCATATTGGTCTAAGACCCAGTGAGGCCAGGACAAGCTGAATGATGGGGACGGACAGGTGGTTTGAGTGAGACATCTGAATTGAGAAGCACATAGAAGAATAGCAGAAATTGAGTGGACAGTTCCCACATGGAGAGTGGGTACAGTTCTCATGAAAGATAGTGGAGAATGTCTGTCACTGGGAAATTCAGTAGCAGTGAACAGAGTGAGGAGTGAACTGGTTTCTACGGGGCAGTGCCTAGGGGAAAACACAGTGGAGGCCTATCAATTTTGTAAAAATCTGGGGAAGATTCTCAGACTGAATACAGTATTTCTTCAGTTTCTCATACACCAAATCTGAAATCCCTTTTTATGTAGAAACTTTAGCCTTTTTTCAAACCTCAGTCAGAGGTGGCTGAACCATGAATGAAATATAAATCTACAAGTACAGAGAAATGAAGGATTTTGCTGTAGGTTGAAAGGGAAGTAAATTTCTGACAAAACCAGAAACTGGACTTGGTACTTCAGCTGTAAAATTTCTTCTGCACCACTGAATTTTCCTTAATTGCTTGAACCAAATAACGCAGCAGTTATGGTAGGCATAGGTGAATAAAGCAATTATCTTCTCTATAGCTAAAAGACTTCATGTAGGTGAACAATTTAGAAAGGATGAGATTAAAACTCTTCACTAAAGAATTTAAACATAAATACTTGCACTTGGTATCCATCTAAAAAGAGATTCACTAGAGGTTCTTTGGCCATTTCACTTTAAAAAAAAAAAGCAGTCATATTCCACAATTTCAATGATCTTTGAGTACAAGAATGTAATGTGATTTAAGTTTAACCATAGACTCAGGAGGTGGAAAAACTGCTGTCATTTTCTGTAAATGATGACACAGACAAAACGCTCCTTTGTGTGAGATGAAGATCCAGCATAGGATGTTTCTGTGACTATTTCTTCACTTAAAAGTCTTTCTTAATGCTCAGTTTCTTGATTTTGCTGGATATATTCTGTCTGAATTGAAGTGAGGAGGAGAGGAGAGACTTGCCTTGCCACTGGCAAGGTTTACAGATACAGATGAGCCAAACCCAGAACTTCATATCCAAATCTTTCCAATATCAAGGAGGAAAGATATCAGATATGAACACTCTGTCCTAAACCCGCCACTGTGGCTTTGATCCAGGGTCAAATCCAAAATTAGAATGGGCTTTTTTTATAGCCCCAATTTGGACACACCCAATTTTTGTTTCATCAGATTGTGCTCCAAGAAGGAAGAAAGTGTATGTGAGTTTCCCACTCTTATGTATAAATACAGGTCTGAAAACTAACCTTAATTTTGTCTCAAAGCCAAACTCTAAACTGTACCTCAGATTAATACAGGTTTAAGTCTGACTTCCTTATTTTTCCTGAATCCATCATAAAAGTGTTTCTGAATAATAATTAATTTTTGGTTTTTGGAATGCATCAGATTACATCTAATTGCAAATAATTTGAAATAAATTTTTCTTGAATGCTGTATGGGATGTGTATATGATTAAGATGACTTTCATTCATCAATAAGGTACCCAGTTTGAACACTGACTAGAAGACTAAAACCAAACAGCCCACAAACACCACCCCTCCCCATCAAAAAACAAAACAAAGCCAAACACCAAAAAACACCACCCCCACCCCCAAATATGGTAAGCATGTTACTTTTCCCCCTGCTTTGTTGGAAGAGCTCCATAAATCAGTAGCAAATTAAGGAGAAACAGCGACAGAGACCACCAGCAAACAGCAGCTGCAATGTGAAACAGCAGGACAAAACCACTCACAAGAAGAGAAAGGGTTGCTCCTCCCCAGTAGAAGTTTAAGCAAACATGAGAGCAACCAGCAAACACTTCCAGCAAAGTAAAGGTTCACAGTGCAAGCAGTGAATAGGTAAAGGCTGAGAAAAATCAGCTTTGCAATAGAAATTATCAGTAATGTTTTATGTAGTTATCTAGTTTAAAATATCTTTGTGTATTGAAGGAGGGTTTGACTGCATGACTATTAAATGTCCCTTCCAACCTGAAAGTTAGGGGTAGAAGGGAGAAAATGTATGTTTCAGTTGTATTGAGATACTAAGCTGATAAGCATACTAGTGTTATTCTCCACTGCAAATACTTTCCATAACCCAGAAGAAAACTCTGCAAGTCAGGCTTTTTTTTTTCCCTCATAAAAAATAATTTTAAAAAAAGAGAGTAAAGCACATAAAACTCCACACTGACCAAAAATGGTCTTGTATTCAATCTTTCTCTGAGAAAGAGTACTTTGAAAGGTGGTAAAATAGCCCATGGTTACTTTTGCTAGCAAAATTGTTGTTCAATGCAATTTTTGTTTTAGAGAGTGGTTATCTCATTGTTATAATATTTGGGCCTACTCTCCTTTTTAAAATCTGAAACAATTGCTTTCTCGGGGAATTTTCACCACAACAGTTGTCACTCACTCCACACTCTATGCCTCCTTTCGAATTTGCCTTTGTGTGTTGATATATTTATTTTGAGTCTTCAATGCCCTCCAGTACTCAAGTGCTCCCTGAAGAGCTAGGACATATATGCAACTCCTGAACAAATGATATACAACAGATTAAAATTTTCCCTTTCATCTAAGGACTGTTGTTTTTTTTCATTGTTACCTGCCATCCTTTCCAAACATGGCTAAGGGATCCATCTATTGTGATTGAGCCACTCTGGTGTATCTACAAGGCTAAGATATAAGGGAAAGAATAAGTTGAAGTACTCAATCTCTGAACCTTTCCAGCTACCACAGAGGAGCACACTCCTAAAGAAATAGAGACACAAGGCAGTCCTTATCAGCCTAGCTATAGCCAATGACTAGTGTGTCTCTCCTTGCACTGCTTCTGTAGACTTACACACAACTGATCAGCCTGCTCTGCAAAGATGCACATTGTGACTAAGTTTATATATACCTCAGGATCCTTCCCTCCTAATATGTGCATATTTTTTTCTCCTTCATGTCTTTTTATCATCAGGGAAGTAATTAGAGCTATAATAAATAGAAAATTAGTGAGAGAGGATTACAAAGAGTTCTTTCTCCTTGCTGTTTTCCTTTATTCTTTTAATCTATTTCATCTAATTCCTGTTGTCCTCCAGGCATCTCTGAATTGTTTAGAGGTATAATTAATGATGAAAATCCTTCCAGTTGTTACATGCATGTGGTCACGCATAGACACTTCAGTACTCTTCAAAGGAAGAACTGTGATACAAATGTGTATATATATATATATACACAAAAATATATCTGACTAGCTTTTCTACTGTCTGGTAACAACACCTTTTCCTTTCTTTTCTTTTTTAACCCTTTTAATATTTAGCAAGTCAAATGCATGTAACAGAACCCACCATAAAATAGCCTTAAGTATGTGACATAAAATAGCTGGATAAAGTGGCAATCAGAAGAGGAAATTATTTTTTTCCAAACACAAGAAATGTTACAAACCAGTGTAGCTCAAGGGCACATTGCTCTCCCACACTGCTTCCTTTAGGACTCTTCTGAGGTTTGGTTTCTGAAAGGGGGTTTCCATATGGAAATTCAGGGAAGAGCAAAGCAAAACTCGCCAACAAGTTTATGAAATGTTGTGGTTTGAATTAATAACATACATATACTATTTTAAATGGAGATCAGATATGTGAAGACTTGTGTTTCTCAGATTAAAAAGATAAGCTAATTGTAATGTATTCTGCATGTATGTTTACAAATATGACTGAATCAAAATGATCTGCTAAGCCCAATCACATGCATAGAAGAAATAATTATTCTGATGAATGATTGGTAGCTGCTTCAGAGTATACTCACTCCTAGAATCCTATATTCTCAACTGACATTATTCTGCCCATTTTTCATGTTTACTTAATACTCACAATAAAAATCTATGGGATTCTGGAAATAGGACAAGATGTTACGTTCTTAGATAACCTGATACAAAAATTACTTATTCTTCCCTCATACATTAAAATGAGGCACACGGACCGTCTGAGACAGGTTGATGAGTGTTTAGCTGCAGGGAACCCTGATTTCCTGGGATGTGTCCACTGCAAGAAATGTCTCTAACTATTTTTCAAGCTAAAGGATCAACAGCCTGATGGCTTGGTAGGGGGCTTTGGAATGGTAGGGATGTGCCTCAGAGGTCTCCCTGGCTTTAGGAGCCTTGTGACCCACTGCATGGGGCAGTCACTGCCGCCTTTTGACCTAGAGACCCTGACATCTGTAGGTTTGGTAGCCTGTCACACTAGGCTTTATGAGGCAGATTTATGCTGAAATAGTGTGCTTGTGAATGCTTTACATTTCCATTTCCCTAATGGGCAGGATTCCTTTCTCATATTTGGTTAAACCTGAATGTTTCTGTGTTTTCTATGATTACAAAAAAAAAAAAACAACACCAAAAACAGTAAAACCTTCAAAGCTGTTGACACCAATATGGCTACCAAATCTCCTAACCATGTGCTGCCTAGTAAGTATCCCAAATATACTATCTGACTATGCAGGGAGTTAACAAAAATTTCAGACCTAGCATATGTAGAATTCTGCCACTGCACCTAGCAGAAGGACCAGCTGCCAGCTCTCTGCATTTGGAGTGATAATTATTTTGGAGCACACTACGTGCAAAGGAGTATGCATTTCCTGTTTCTCCAAGAAGGCAATTACCAAATCTAGTGACATCACTGTGATCCTCAGGCAGGCATATGTATAGAAAGAAATTTTCTCTGATTTAAGTACATACTTACACTATGTAGGGCTTTTACTACTCTTTGTGCCGAGGTCTGTGATTTTAGCAGACATATGATTGATTCCCTCTTAGCTAATGCACTGGGAATTAATTTTCTCAAATTCCAGATGTACCACATGATGCTTAGCTTAGTAAAATTATACATGTGTAATGGGAAAGAAAAATAATCCCCCGAAATTGTTCATTTAAAACTAAACCAAGACATCAACTAATTCCAGCCATTTAATAGTCCCCAGGGAAATTTTCATAATGTGGTCCTTATTGGTTAATCATTCATTGTTGTTAAAACATTATTCATAGCTTTGTTATGACAGTATGTGATTAAACCATGAAAATTTCAAATATACAGGTCTGGATCAGTGACTGATAGAAGTGGCCCTCCCTTTGATATAAAAGTATTACTTGGGACAGGATGATTTAGAGAAGCACTGAAGAGAGTTAGTTACTGCAATTTCTCAGAAATCAATAAGAAAATACTTTGAGAAGGATATAGGACATTCCTGTAGTAGTTCCTTGAATTTGCACCAAGAACTATTGAGTCCAGATGGAAAAAGAGACACCAAAACAGAAGTTCAGAACAGGACTACTGACTAGGATGAATTTTAAGGACATAAGCTGATATTATTGTGCAGACATAGGATTTGCCCTTAGAAAGTAAAAGACTCTCATTACTGGAGCACTTACAGACATTTTTAAATTTTAGATTACAATAGATGAAACAGTTTGTACCCTAGTATTATTTATTGATGACTTGGGTGAGGGGATCAAGTCTACTCTTAGTAAATTTGCCGATGACTCCAAGTTGGGGGGGGGAATGCCAAAGGTAGGAAGGTAGGAAGACACTTCAGAGAGACCTGGACAGGCTGGGTTGATGGGCTGAGAACAACAGTATGAGGTTTAACAAGGCCAACGGCAGGGTCCTACATTTTGGCCACAATAACCCCATGTTGCTACAGACTGGGGGCTGAGTGGCTGGAGAGCAGCCTGGCAGAGCAGGACCTGGGAGTGCTGATTGATGAACATGAGCCAGCAGTGTGCCCAGCTGCTGGAGTGGGTCCAGAGGAGAGCAATGCGGCTGGTAAAGGGACTGGAGGGAAAGTCTGATGAGGAGAGGCTGAGGGAGCCTGGAGAAGAGGAGACTCATGAGAGAGATTATTACACTACAACTACCTGAAGGGAAGTTGTAGTAAGCTGTGGGTTGGGCTCTTCTTCCAGGCAACTGGTGAGAAGATGAGAATCACGGCCTGAAGCTGTGGCAGGGGAGATTTAGGTTGGATATTAGGAAGATTTCCTCACAGAAAGGCTGATTAGGCACTGGAATGGACTGTCCAGGGAGGTGGTGGAGTCGCATACCCTGGAGGTGTTTAAGGGAAGATTGGATGTGGCACTTAGTGACATGGTCTAGTCGATGCAGTGGTGTTGGGTCATAGGCTGGACTCGATGACCTCAGAGGTCTATTCCAGCCTCAATAATTCTGTGATTCTGTGATTATCTAGTAGTACCGCATGACTGAAATCAGAGAGTTTTGTGGTTTGGGGGGGGGTGGTGATTTGTTTGTTTGTTTGTTTGTTTGTTTTAATAATTCCCATTGCAATATGATATTACAACACTGGCCCCACATGTTGGGAACTGTAATAAGGAAAAGTAATGATATTAAAAAAAAATAAAAAGGACTATTAATTACTGAAAAATTCTGTAAAATATGGGAATGGTACAAGCTATGAACTTCTGTTACTTAACATGTGAGACTAGAACTCATCAGCTATGCAATGAAAAACCTATGGTAGGACCATGGTAACATCTTCCTTTATCTTACAAAATTGAATTTTGAAAGTAGAGGACTATTTAGTTCTGTGACATTTGAGGTGGCACCTTCTGAAGTTCTGAACAGCTGAAAATCAACATCTGTGAAGCCTTAGGTGGTTATCAGTGTAGTCTTCCTTTTGTATCTTATCTTTCTATCTCCTGGTCAAAAAGACAGTTGCAACTTTTTATATGATGTTTTATTATTCTTAGTCACTGCTGTTTGTCCAAGACTCATCTGGTAGTTTCAGGATTTATATAGTGTCACTGCTGGTAGTACCTAAACACTGAGAATTAGTGAAAGGCAGAAAATCTTCATCTGATTTTGTGCAAATTTTTAAAATTCTTTTATTCTGGTCATGAATGAAGTTCACTTTTGAACATGCTTAAATGTCCCCAAACTGTGCTGAAATGCTGTATTTTAAAAGATTTTTGTCTGGTTAAAAATCACAGCAGATTTCCATTTGGATTCAAGGATATTTGCGCAGAGCTACATTCTACCCTGAAACAGAAGTTTCAAGAGTTTTAATTTGATTCTCTACTATTTCCACTTCCATTTTAGAAAATACACACACTAATTGGGGAAACCTTTATTTTCCTTCCTCTGCATCCCACATGGAGATCAAAATTCTTAGTGTACCAGCAATGACAGGATTGTGAAATGTAAATTCCTCCTGTGAAATAACCTATGGGAATAAAATCTACAGAATTGTCAGTGAGCTGGGAAGGAAAGGACCACCCACTTTCTTACCTCTGCCATCACACTGAGCTAAACTGGAAATAAAAATAGGTGCTTCTGTGTCTTGAATGATATGAAGATGAGTTTAGGAGCATCAGATGTCTCTCCATAGCAAAAATAAGTATCTCTTTTCTGGCAGAAGAAAACAGAAAACTAAAGGCTAAGCTGCACTTTGCTTCTTGACCAATAGAATTACATAAGTATTAATTGAATGTTATGCTCTTTTAAAAGTCCTGCATTAACCATTTGTGTTTATGACCATTCAGATTGTCCTGCAGTTTTAAGGTGACCACTCAGCACCTTGCAGGATCAGATCCTCTGTCATCACACAGAAAAGGTGATTGCAAAATGGTGACCACAGAACTATTTCATAGTGGATAGTAATTACAATACAATTGCAAAAAAACATTAAAGAGAAGTCTTCGCGAACGTCTGTTATCTCTCAAATAATTGCAGTCTTGTAACCGGTTGTTATTTGCCAAAGTGACCACATATATCACAAACTGTTGTTGCTTGTTCCAATAAAAATGGAACCATATCTCTCATGAAGTCCCTGGCAAAGACAACAGAACCTCAAGTACTGAATATCTATAATGATAAGCTGTTTAATTTATCTTCCATCTCCTGTGCTGCAAAGCATATGGTGTCACTGGACTAAAACAAACTAGAGTTTAATATGCAATATTTTAACAAAGTGTTTGCAGATGACAATGACTTGTCTCATTCTCTGCTAGTTTCGCAGGGTCTTGTTACAGTTTACCTGTACTTGAGTTTTTAATTTTCAGCTGCTCTAATTGGTAATGACTCAATAGATCAGTTGTTTGATTAATTCCATGATCCTTTGTTCTCATTTTTCTTTCTGGCAGTGCAATTATTGGTTACATTATGGATGAGTAGGAACAATTATGTCAACATATTTCAGGTTGTAATGAGGAAAATATATGGGGGTATAATAAAGATAATGTGAATTCAGCTATACTTTGTGAGCATGTCTCTTGATTTATGCTGTTTTAAAACTGCAGCAATAACATTCTTGGAAGTAAACATAGTGAGGTTTTGTTACGCTCAGTGTCACTCTGAAGACATATTCCAGTTGGCCGGAGCCTGTGGCTGCAGCTGTCTCTACTTCATTGCACCACTTCTAGCACCTGCAGTTTTAGGAAATAACTGAGATTTTCAGATGACATCTTCTAGGCATTTATTTATGCTGCAACTTAGAATGATTTAATAAGTATGCTAGAGGGGAGTGTTCTTTCATTAAGGGCAGTAACTGATGAGAAGAAAATGTGCTTCAGTAACAAAAAGCAATCATTTGTATCACCCTATACAGGAGAAAATTTGAGGTTAAACTAATGTTAATCTTACAAACAGACAAATATAATTAAATTCTTCCACAACCAACAATTTTTTGTTCCATTTTCAGTTTTGACATTGTTGGGAGTCTCCATAGTTATGGGCTATTACTTGCTTGTATTCAGTCACAAGATAATTAGAGATATTGGCACTGTCTTACTTTAATTAAAGGTCTACTTTCTTTTGTCTTTTGAATTCTTCTAAAGAAATACAGTTTTCTGACCTTTCATAAATATAGTGTAATGAAAGATTCCTCACTCCTTAGATAAGTATATTTTCAGCTTAAAAGAATCTGAATAGTTCCACTGCTCTCTGTATCATGCTTAAAATCAATCCAAATGTAAGAGGTATTTGGGAGCGAGGTGTTTGAGAGCGAGGTATTTGGAGATGTTTGAGTGCTTCATTGACTTTGTAGATACAACAAAATGAGATTCTAAAAGTAAATGAGATTCAATATGGAATTAAATATTATTATATTAAATATTTTTTTAAATAGTAACTTCAGCAAGCATTCTAATTCACTTTAGTTTTCTACAAATGAATGCAATATGTAGTCCTAAAAAATTCACATATGGTGTCTTTGTGGTACTGCAGTTTTTTCTGTGTCTTTAGGAAGGAAAATATCTGTGGGATCTCGGATATTGCCTTGCAAAAGCTGTAGGGTAATCTTTTACTGTTTCATAAACAACTATAAGTGAGCAGAATTATTGTGTAGCATTTTGCTTCCTGGAAGGCATGCAGGTGTGTGACATTGGTCTCTGCTACAGGAACTGAGCTGTGTGGAAATGAAAGTATACAGCATTTGGCTGAAATAATAGAATCAATAAGGATGAAAAAGGCCTCAAAGATCATCAAGTACAAATATATGTGGCGTGTTGGTTCCTAGTTTTGGTGTGTGTCAGAAGAATGAGGTTGGAAGCAGTTTTCTAAAAAGCACATAAAGGAGAAGGAAGGAGATGCAAGGATTTCTCATATTATTGTTATTAAAGTTACTAAAAATGAAGGAATTCTTTCACTAGGCAGAGTTTTAAGAAGAAATGCAGTAAAAAGACTTGTATTACAGTGTGTGATGTCAATTTTGAAAATGATGCAGGAATTGCTGTAACATTTCAGAAGCTTGAAGGACTGGATCTTGGTAAGTGGTAGGTTGAATATTTGCTGTAGGAATTTGCATTTTCAGTTCGCAGATGTTAAATGCTTAAATTCTGTGTTGAAATACTATCTTCTGAATTATTTATTTGTAAACAATTATAAATTCTTGAAAGTTTCTTTGAAAACACCAACAACTTCTCTATCTCTTCTATTTAAACTTTCACCTGTAGTATCACTAGTTTAGTTTAAAGTTTAAAGTTTAGTCTGTTTGAGGAGGAAAATTTATTTGGTTTTTCTTCTATAGTCCTTATAATAGAAGCATTTCAAAGACAATGTCTAACTCCTGTAGCACAGGCAACTAGGTACAGTATCTCTGAATTCAAAGACTTTATCACAACTGGGCTTTTTCTTACAAACGCTTTCTCCAAGAAAAAAAGTGCCATGGAAGCCCTCAAGCCCTTCCCCATGTTACTCTCTTCTTACTCTTTTTCTCGCTTTAAAATGTCCAGTTCTGGGTCCCTCAGTTTGAGAAGGATATTGAGACACTTGAATGTGTCCAGAGAAGGGCAACGAAGCTGGTGAGAGGTCTCAAGTACATGCTCTATGAGGAGAGGCTGAGGGAGCTGGGATTGTTTAGCCTGGAGAAGACTCAGGGGAGACTAATTGCTCTCTACAACTACCTGAAGGGAGGTTGTAGACAGGTGGGGGTTGGTCTCTTCTCCCAGGCAACCACCAACCACCAAGAGGACATTGTCTCAAGCTGTGCCAGGGGAAATTTAGGCTTGAGGTGAGGAGAAAGTTCTTCGCAAAAAGAATAACTGGCCATTGGAATGTGCTTCCCAGGAAGGTGGTGGAATCACCATCCCTGGAGGTGTTCAAGAGGGGATTGGATGTGGCACTTGAAGCCATGGTTTAGTTAGTCATGAGGTCTTGGGTGGTATGTTGGACTTGATGATCTCTGAGGACTTTTCCAACTTTATTCATTCTATGATTCTATGATTCTATAACATATCCCTCATATTTGCACATATTTGAAAATATGTACCTACAATGCTTCAAAGCTAAAATAAATCCCAACATTTAAAATTATTTATTTATAGTTAATCACAAGATTTTTGCAAACTAATTCACAATTATAATTTATGCAGCCCAAATACAGTGGAGGTAGTGGAGAGAGCATGTATGTGTGCATTTTTGCAGTGTCTTGTTAAATGTGGATTATGGTATGTTTAGCCCTTCATCTATGCTCCTCCAGATTTTGCTATTTCAATGGTTAGGATTTATGTTTGAAACAGGTTGCCATAATTACAAAAGAGCCTTTAAAATACTGGAAGACTGATATAAAGTCTCCTCAGAGCCATTTTTTCCTTCAGGTTAAACAATCCTAACTCTCTCAACTCATCCTCATAGGACTCTGCCCTGGTGAGACCACATCTGGAATACTGTGTCCAGTTTTGGGCTTCACAGTTCAGGAAAGACAGTAACCTGCTGGAGAAAATCCAATGGAAAGCCACAAGGACGATTAGGGGACTTGAGCATCTCCCCTTTGAAGAGCAACTGATATCACTGGGGCTGTTTAGTCTTGAGAAGACTGAGAGTGAATCTCATAAATGTGTATAAATATCTGAGGGGTGGGTGTCAAATGGAGGAGTACAAGTTCTTTTTGATGGTGCACAGTAATAAAACAAGAAACAACAGGTTCAAGCTTGAACACAGAAGATTTCTGCTTGACATGAGCAGAAACTTCTTTACAGTGAGGGTGACAGACCACTGGAACAGGCTGCCCAGGGAGGTTGTAGAGTCTCCTTTTCTGGAGACTTTCAAAACTCACCTGTCTGCATTCCTGTGTGGACTACCCTAAGTGACCCTGCTTTGGCAGAGGGGTCAGACTCGATGATCTTTTGAGGTCCCTTCCAACCTCTAATATACTGTGATACTGTAATAGGACAGATAGTCCAGGCACCTGATCATCTTTGTGTCCCTACTCAGGCAGATATATATATCTTTCTTATGCTGAAGTCCCCAGAGCTGAACACAGTACTCCCAGTGGGGTCTCAAAGAGGCAGTGTAGAGGGGGAGAATCACATCCCTAAACCTGCTGGCTACAAGGCTGGATTCTTTACACTGTTCTTTAAAATTAATTTTGCTGCATAAAACAATGTTTTCTAAAATGAACTCAGTTTTGAATCTGCAGTATGGTACAGAGTATACTTGTGAGAAATACCAGGAAAACCTTTTCTAACAAAGTTACTGCATCTGTTATAAGGTCTCCAATGCAGCTAGAATAACCATCTTGACTACAAGAAGACATTTCCCAAAGAAACTCTGGAATTGTTGTATTATGCCCCTAAGGTACCATATTGCCTACTTGTATCACTAACCTGGGTTCTGAGACACCCAACGAATGCACAAGAAGACTGAGGAAAATATATTTAATACAGTGTTTAATAACATTGTTTATTATCTGTATGTCATAATGTCTTTAGTCTCTAAATTCAGTAAATAATTCCACAAAATCCATGCCTGAAATTCAGATAGGAACTGAGCTTCTATCAGCTACTTCTCGCTCACTCACATGTCAGATTCAAGTTATGACTTCAAATTTTTTTGCCATCTTCAGTCAGATTGCTGCATTTAGAATAAAATCTTCATGTCCTGTCCTAGTAGGTGTATGGTGGCTGGTGGACACATCTGACTCAGTCTACTAAGAAACAGGAATGCAAACTCAACTATCTAGCAATCCAGATGGGTCTTGCAACTCTTCTGAAGAAAGTTTATCAATCTATTCTGTTGGAGTTTGTCATTGTTGTTTGCCAACAATGTCTCTTGAGAGACTTCTTTTAGGAAGAATAGCAGCGTATAGAATTTGCGGCAGGGGTGAAATTGTGTGAAGAAACCTGATCCTTTAATCACAACAGAGACAGAGGGCTCATACGGCAGGTGAGACCATGCTGTTACAATTTCAGAGGGCTTCAGAGAATATACTTGCAGATTGTCAGAGCAAGAATTAGAAAACCAGAGCTCATGCCCAAATGGAAGAAGTCCTCCCAAACTGCTGAAGAATTTGATAATGCTACTTACCCCTGAGAGTCTAACTTCTGGTTTTGCTAAGAGTTGTAGACAATTTTGCTTATTGACATCTTTGAGTCTATGCAATCTAGATAGTTGACACTACGTAACAATTAAAGCACCATAGTGATAAGCACTGTTATAGATTACATGCCACTACTTAATTTCTCTCATATGATCAGAACAGACAGCATTATGTTTTCCATCACTATAATACTGAAAAACCCAAACAAAAACCAGCAACCAACTGACCAAACCCCAATTATTTTAGCTGCTATGAAGATTTGCTACAATGATTAATTAAACACATGTGGTTTTTAAAAAATGAACTAAACAGAAGCCAAAATATTTTTGGAGGCAGTATTCTCACTTGACAGGATTACTTTTGCGTTATTTATATCTATGGTAATGTGTTGATGTACAAGCCCCACTTTTTTTCCTCTTGAATAAGTGAGTTCCAGATTTTGTTGAAAGATTCCAGCATTATTCAGATTGGGTTTGATATATATTCTAATATTTACAATAATGGAACCTTGAATAACTTGTCCACATACACTGCCGCTTTGTGAACCAGTTAGGAGTACTGTTTGCATGTGAGATTATCAATATATGTAAGTATTTGTCATGTTATAAACATACCATTTTTGTCTGTGTTTATATACAAGTATATAATAGGCTTTTTGTGGAGCAAATATGATATATTTGGATACTAATAAATAAGTATATTTTAAATTAAATTATTGATATTTCAGTGAATGGGAAATTAATTATATTATCAATATTTGGAATTTAAAAAGTATTTATGTTACACTTAAGATTAGTCACATGAGTAGAACAGTAAAATTGCTTAATACAAATAATCTACCATATCTGTAAGCATTCATAATACAGAGAAATATGGCTAATTTTGTTCAGTTATGTGTTTATCTACATAGTGGATTTTTCTCAAAGCTGCCAGTTATTTAAACTGATACTAGACACTGGATCTGAAAATCTGCAGAGGTATATACTTCTATATAGAAACATGCCTTAAAATTTGATCCTTAAATTCTATGAAGAAAACGTTTAAGGGTAACTACAAATAATCATTCAATACAATACAATAAACCAGGTTGGAAGAGACCTTCAAGATCATCGCATCCAACCTATCAACCAATCCAATCCACCTAAACAACTAGACCATCAAGCACCCCATCAAGTCTCCTCCTGAACACCTCCAATGATGGTGATTCCACCACCTCCCTGGGCAGTCCATTCCAATGGGCAATCACTCTCTCTGTATAGAACTTCTTCCTAACATCCAGCCTAAACCTCCCCTGGTGCAGCCTGAGACTGTGTCCTCTTGTTCTACCCTTAGGAAAAGGAAAATATTTTGTAATACATTTGCAGCTGACCTGAATGGAGAAGAGCAAGTATAGTAAACTGATTTGGAAAGAAATCATAAATGTTGAATTCCTTAAAGTAAAACACTGGGGTCTGAGCACTGGGGAAGCCTATGTGACAATCTGAACATAAGATATGGATCCTGAGCCTCCAAAATTTTTTAAGTCATTCTGCATAGAAACCCTGATTACAAGCATCCATAGAGAAGTGGCTCTGACAGAGTTATTCAAAAAGGTTAATTTTGGAGTTTATTTTCTGTTATGTAGGTTAAAAGAATTGCAGACCTCAGGAGGAGGATCAGGGGAGACGTCATTGCTCTCTACAACTACCTGAAAGGTGGTTGTAGCCAGGAAGGGAGTTGGTCTCTTCTCTCAGGCAACCAGCACCAGAACAAGGGGATGCAGTCTCAAGCTGCACCAGGGGAAGTTTAGGCTCGAGGTGAGGAGAAAGTTCTTCACTGAGAGAGTCATTCGTCATTGGAATGGGCTGCCCCAGGAGGTGATGGAGTCACTATCCCTGGAGGTGTTCAAGAGGGGATTGGACGTGGCACTTGGTGCCATGGTCTAGTCATGGAGTCTGTGGTGACAGGTTGGACTCGATGATCTTTGAGGTCTCTTCCAACCTTGGTGATACTGTGATACTGCAATACTGTGATTTGATTAGAAAACTAAGTTTAGCTATTTTAAGCTGTGGGAGAAATATCTCCCTCTTCAGCCACTACAATAAGAGTAACAAATAATTATGTGGAAGTCATCTTTTTGATAATGCTCTCTCATTTATTTTACAATAATAGAAAGCAAATATATAGATATTCTCTCAAACTGAGTTGGATTAACAAAATTAGAATCAGTAGATATTCCGTCAAAGACAATTCAACTTTGAAGAGATTGATGATGTAATGGAGGTTTTGTATAGTTTTTAAATAGATTTTTGTCCCTTTTCTAAATCACACTCTGATGTGAAATAAAACAAATCCTAAACCATTTTATGCAACTTACTTTGAAATAATTTTTTTAAACCAGTATTCATAAGTCCATTTGTTCGGGGTAAGATTTTAAAGGTAATATCAAGAAGGAAGAGAAACATCAAGTGTTTGTTGCAGATTATTATTATCGTCTTTTGAAATGTGGAAATGCTTTATCAAATATTTGGAAGTTTAACTGCTTAGATGTTAGAGAATAACAGGAATTACAGACATGCTGCTGAAAAGGATCAATGGGTTATAAGAGATCACAAGCCGAAAATGATAAACAAAATTAGTTTACTACGGAGATTATATACATGCAAGTCAAACATCTTAATGGAACACATAAACATTGTATGCATTGTTTAGGTGACATACGATGTAGTTAAATTCTGTTTGGATTTTGCTAGGCCTCAGATGCAATATTATGACCAGTTTTGGGCCTTGTGCTTCAAGAAGGATACAAACCCATTGGATTAGCTCCAAAAGAAAATAACAAGAATGGTTACAAGTCTAGAAAACATAACCTCTGCAGAAAAACTGAAGGAATTAGGCTTGTTTAGTCTAGAGCTGAGGAGACTGAAGGGAGCTATGACAGCAGGCTACAGAGAGGTAAAAATAGGAGATGGGAATAAACAGTTTTCCATGCCCAACATGAATAGCAGCAAAGTAAAACAAAATTAAGTGAAGCTAATCTAAATATTAGTAAAATTTTCTAGCACAAAAGTTAATTGAGCTGTGTAATAGGTTGTAAAAGGACAGCCTTAAGTAATGTCCCCTTATTTGGAAACAAATAGTAAATCCTATGTATGGAATGATACAGGTATACTCTACCTATGAGCCAGGAAATGTACTGCATAACTCCTTGCAATTTTCTCCTGCTCCACTGTTTACAATTGTATGCTAATTTATTTTGCATTCTTTTTATTAGAGGTGATGTGGGACATACAATATATGTTATATTATGTGATAAAAGAAAGGACCCTAGAGTTAAAATGTCAAGTGGAGGATCCCAGGCTGATCCCAGGCCAATCCCAGGAGCCAGCAACCCATCAAAGGTCCACGCTCACAAGCCTAGAGGAGCACAAAGACCCTAGGTCATGTGGGAATCCAAATCGAAGACTCAGAAGGGCTGCCGTAGGAGAGCTTCAGTTCTGGTGTCATGTTGTGAAACTCCTCAAGATGACTCAATGGCAGAGTACCTTTTGAATTATGGAGGAAATGTTATGACATTGAGAGAGGCCATTCTCTGCACCTGGCAGGTGATGATTACATTAAGAACTGAGGAGTGTCTCAACAAAGATAAGATATGTCATCTCTGCCCACTGAGACAGCAGCTGCACAGGGGCATGTGGGGAAAAGACCCCTGGAATGTGCAACAAGGACAAGCGCATCCTGGGTGGTTCACCTGATAAGACCACTACTGCCCCAGGGTGGGTGTGGTGAACAGGTGGGAGGCAAAGAGGGGTGGAAGCAGGGTGTGCCCCTGCAAGCACACAGAAAAGACCCCCTGGAAGTAACACCTGGAAGTCACATATGTGTTGTAATGTGACTAGGGCGTGGAGCCAGGTGGACTCACAATAAATGAGCTGTATAAAAATCCCAAGCTATGCCTTCTCTGGGGGAGAAGACTTTCACTTAAAACATTACACACTGGAGCCTGCTCAGAAGATGAAAAACACTGCGGACCACACTGAACTCACCAGGACTCTTGGACGTCTCCCCTCCTCCTGGTCCAAAGCCAAAAGGACACGGGCTCCAGGACACCTCTCTCACTCCCGCTCCTCCCAGCTGAGGACAGAAAAGCGCCTTGGGGTGGTAATATATCTCCTGCTCTCTCTCTCTCTCTTTTCCCTCCACCTCTCTCTCCTTTTTCTCCCTTCCTCTGCTTTATTTTTACCTCTGAAGAGCTGGCTTCTGAAAAGCATGGTAGTCTCAGCCAGCTTTGAGTGTGTTTGTGTGTGTGAGTACACAATGATCCATACCCTTGTGGATTTAGGGGTTTATATATCTAAGTACCAGCAAATGGGGACACTTGGGTCCAGAGGCACCTCCTGGGCAGATTGTGTGGGCACAGCTGCTGCTGGGATCCACATTGCATACGTGTATTTTAAAAAATAATAATTTACTTTTTCTTACTGATAGACAATCATCCTGGTCAGTCAGAGAGAGGAACAGGATAAAGTTATTGGTGGTGTTGTACTTATGTACATGGTGTACATGTCTACTTTATGCATATGTGCCTACAAGGAATGCAATGCCAGCCTTGCCATGGGTTGGATGGTATGGAGATACATCATCCTCGCCTTCATCAGATTATTGTATTTTACCCCAGATACCAGCAACCTTATCTCAGTTTAGAGGCTGAATTCTGCTCCTATTATTTGGTTATGTGTGCTTTTTTTGTACAATTAATTGATCAAAAGTAAGTAGACCTTCACTGTCTTAAGGTTTTTAAATCATAGAATCAACCAGGTTGAAAAAGACCTCAGAGATCATCAAGTCCAACCTGTTACCTAATACCTAACACCTCATGACAACTAAACCATGGCTTCAAGTACCACATCCAATCCTTTTTTGAACACCTCCAGGGACAGGGACTCCACCACCTCCCTGGGCAGCACATTCCAATGACTAACAACTCTCTCTGTAAAGAACTCTTTCCTCACCCCGAGTCTAAAATTCCCCTGGTGCAGCTTGAGACTGTGTCCTCTTGTTCTGGTGCTGGTTGCCTGGGAGAAGAGACCAACCCCCACCTAGCTACAACCTCCTTTCAGGTAGTTGTAGACAGCAATAAGGTCTCCCCTGAGCCTCCTCTTCTCCAGGCAAAACAACCCCAGCTCCCTCAGCCTCTCCTCGTAGGGACTGTGTTCGAGGCCTCTCACCAGCCTTGTTGCCCTTCTCTGGACACATTCGAGTAAACTACAGTGCTGCTTCCCTGCTTGACTATCTCTAGCATATTTGTTTTTCACACATTCCTTCTTACAACTTCTTGGCAAAGGTGGCCCTCAATAGAGCTTCCTGCGAGGATTCTGGCAATTTTGACTTCTGTTGCTTTTGGCATATGCTGTTACACAGTCTCAATTTCATAGATGCATTAGAATGTTGGGACAACAATAGCTACAGCAGAAAACACACAAACCTTTTCACAGATAAGATTCTAAAAAGAAGTTATGCCAGTAATGAATTAGTAACTTTCAGGATAAATTTAGTAATCTTACTTCAGTTTCCTCATAACTGTTGACCACTTTTGGATTTATTGTTCTGAAGAATATTCAATATTATACTCATTAACATATGTCTGAGTTTTGTACATCATCTGATGGGGAAATTATATATATATTTTAAATAAACCACAGCCAACACACCAAGGTACACTCGGGACTCTACCACTAGTCAATAATATTTAATGCAGGCTTAATACACAAATTCCCCAGCATACAGCACATTTGACCTATGCAAAAAGACTGCAGAACATAACTTTGTTCCATAATCTCACATTTTTTGACAAGGATCTTTAAATCATACTAACCTTAATTCATCACAGCTGCATATTTTGAACCATAGAAACAATAACAGCTCTTTTTTTCTTGCTTGAGTAAGTGATACCTGGTTTGTAGGACTTTGACTTCGTTTTCAATGGAGTAGATCTTCATGGTGATCTACATTTGTGAAGTTTTGTGTGCTGACAAAACCAAAACCATCTGAGTACAGAGGCCTGACTTATGGGGACTCTTCCCACTCCCTTTACCCTCAAGAGTTTACTTATGTTTTCCTATTATAAACACTTCTCCATTGACTGAATACTTTGGAATGAAAGGAAAGCCTAACTTTACAGCAGACAGTTTTTCCTGTGCTTTGAAGATATAAAGGGCTTCATATGTGTATATTCTTATTTATAGTTTATCTGGGATGTTTGTTTCAAATCCGCTCTGCCCCTTCCCTCACAGTCACTTTACTTCAACCTCACTTAAGTTGCCACCCATATATTCCTTCCTTTTATCTTATCCCTCTCACACTGCTTCCACCAAATACTTTGTCCCTCTCCTCATCTTCCAACAACATCACAGTCAACAAAGAAAAAGAAAGAAAAAAGAAAGGAACTAGTATTATTGCAGCAAACCTTTGTCTTTTATGTTATTTCTCTTGCCCTTAACCTTTTGTTTGTCTTATCTATTTATAAATTCTTCAAGGTTAAGATTATATTTTATTATTTGCTGGCATGGTTGGTGCCATAGGCCCTCTTTGGAGAGTAATACATAAGCTTTTCTGTAACAATCACTCTGGCAGAATTGATGCTTTGACTGACATGATAAAACAAATTTCTCTGTTAAATGATCCCTGAATTCACTGTTATAGCTATGTTTTAATCTTTACTTTTTCTTACTGGAGCTCATATCCTAATTTAGCAGGGTTTGTAATAGGCTGCATAAGATCTTAATGCAGACATGGTTTTGTTCTGGACTTTACTGAAGGAGTGTTTCAACACATTTTCTGCATTCAACCTACCTGTCATAAATAATCTTACTGCATTCAAGATGTCACTAATATTATTCTAGTTTTCTGAAGATGTTGCTGAAACTTTCACAGAGTGTGTAGCAAGCTAAGTGAAAATCTCTTCAAGTGGAGATGACAATTCCTATTTCCATGGTTGCTCTGAGTCATCTAGTGCAACTATAAGTTCAATATGAAGGTCCAGATCAGTCTATGTATCCACAGTGTATTAGATTAAAAAAAAAAATCCAGGAAGTTTGTAGATATTTGGAATGTGTAAATGACTTAGATATTCATTGCTGTTTTACTATATAGGATGGGGATATTTATTTCTTTACAACTGGCACATTTACCTTTAAAACTTATTTCTGTAGAAAGGGGGTAGCCAGATGTTAGCTTCTTACTAGGAGGAGCTGGAAGATGGGAAGGCTAGGTGTCCCACAGGCTGCCATGCAGATCAGAACTTCCTCATTCAGCAGGAGCTTTTGACCCTTTAATACAGTTGTGCAGACTGGCAGTCCCACACAGACACTATGCAGGTGTGCCCTACACATAGAAATGTATTCACTCTGACCTGTCCTATCTGATCTCTAGAAATCTATGCATTTGAAGACATCTCTTCCTGTAGTTATCTCACTGAAGCAGGAATGTGACCAGGATTACTCACCCAAACCATGTCATTTATCAAAACTGAACCAACACAAAATCTGTTGCTTTCCCCACCCCCCTCAACTTCTGCAGTTTGAGCTGCTGATGTCTACATACATATATATGCACATATAAATAACCACACTCATACATGTATATAGAATCATAGAATAATTTACTTCAGATGACACCCTTAGAATCAAGTCCAACTGTTAATCTAACCTTGCCAAGACGATCACTGAAACTGTATCCCTTAGCACCCCATCCACATCCTTAAATACCTGCAGCAACAGTGGCTCAACCTCCTTCCTAAACAGTCTGTTCCAATGCTTGAAAATCCTTTTGGTGAAGAAAATTTTCCTAATTTTCTTAAACCTTCCTCTGGCATAATGTGAAACTCTTTCCTCTTGTCTTATTGCTTGTTACTTTAGAGAAGAGACTAACAATGACCTTGCTTTGACCTCCTTTAATTGTAGAAAGCAATAATGTCTCTCATCACCCTTCATTTCTTTTGTCCAACCAGCCAGCTCCCTTAGCTGTTCCTTGTAAGATTTTTGCTCTTGACCCTTCACCAGCTTCTTTGCCTCTTTTTAGACTTACTCCAGTGCCTCCCTGTCCTTCTTGTAGTCAGAGGCCCAAAAATCAACACATTCGAAGGGCAGCCTCACCAGTGCTGAGTACATGGGGAGAATCACTTCCATTAGTTCTACAGGCTGGGATGCTGCTAGACTTTGTGTCTGCTTGGGCACACTATTGGCTCTCATTCTGTCAACTCTCAACAAACACTGCCACGTCCATTTTCTGTTGGGCAGATTTCCAGCCACTCTTCCTCAAGCCTGCAGGGTTGCATGGGGTTGTTGTGATCCAAGTGCAGAACATGACGCTTGGCTGCCTTTAATCTCATACAACTGATTTTGGCTCATCTTTCCAAACTGTCTAGGTTCCTCTGTACAGCCTCCCTGTCATTAAGCAGATTGACACCCCCACATGACTTGATATTATCTACAGACTTACTGAGAGTGCACTCAATCCCCTCATCCAGATCACTGATAAAGATATTAAAAAGAGCTGCCCCCAATTCTCTTGGAGAGCACTTTTTGTGATTGGTTGCCAATTGAATTTACTTCCTTTCACCACAGTTCTCTGTGCCTGGCCATCCAGCCAGTGTTTTGCCAACAAAAAGTACATACATCCAAGCCACAATCAACCATTTTCTCCAGGAGGATGCCATGGGATACAGTGTCTAAAGTCTAGGGTAAATTACATGTACAGCTTTTTCCTCATCCATTAAGTGTGTCACCTTGTCATAGGAATTCTGGATAGTCAGGCAGAACTTGTCTTTTATAAACCCATGCTGACTGGCCCTAATCATCTTGTTGCCCTGTATATGCCGCATAATGGCACTCAAGATCATCTGCTCCATAAGCTTACTTGACACCGAGGCGAGACTAATAGCCTGTAGTTACACAGATCCATCTTCTGGACCTTATAGATGGACATCACATTTTCTGACCTCCAGTCAGCTGAGACCTCCCTAGTTTGCCAGAACTGCTGCTGAATGATTGAAAGTGACTTGGTGAACACTTTTGACAACTCCCTCAGTGGGTGGATCTCATTTGGCTAGTGTCTAAGTGTAACACACTTTCATTCTATATCTACTGTAGATAAATGGACTCTTATAATCCCACTTATGGCATCATTTGACTACTTTGAATGTACAGAAATCTTCAGTGCAAGATTCTATAGTTCACCAATTTCTCACAGTCCATAACCCTTATTCACAACTGTGGGAATTCATGATGATGTCAGAAAAATTCCTGAGAAGGCTTGCATGTACTGAGCAGACTATACTATAGTTTGAGGAGCAAATACAAGTCTAATAAGAATTAAGAGATTCAAACTGAGGATGTGCTTCAAAAGGGCAAAATTCTCTCTAAATGAAATAGTTAGATAATACCTCTTTCCCTCTGTGATTTTTCTAAAGACAATGGGGTTGGTTGTTTTTTGTTTAGTGTTTGCTTTGGTTTTGTTATTTTAATCTTACATGTAGGTCTACTTTATGAGTGAAGAATGATGTTACTGTAAGTTTAATAATAAGAAGAAAGAATGTTTATTTTTTTACTATTTGCTTTCCTATTACCTACTTGATTCAGTACTATTAATTTTAATGTTATCAAGAATTTAATGGGGATCAGTAACTCAGATTTTCTGAACATGTGGGTCCTCTTTATTGTTAAATGGTTTATCAGAATATACCCCAAACATATATGAGAATCAGGAATCAAGTTTTAATCTGGAGAGATTATTCAGAATATGTCCATCAAGCACACATGGAGCCTTCAAGCCCTTTTTCTTTGTTGGGGTGCCTATTTCTCTGTGCAACAGATCATTAAATATTTCCTGGAAAAGAATAAAATGTAAGAACAGTTGTTACTGAAGTCAGTCAGGCAACACATACGTTGAAACTGAGACAGATTCTTCTTTGAGATCTCAGTCCTTTTATCTTCATTTATCCAGGATGTACTGTGGATGTGAAAGAGAAAAATCCTGGAGATTTTAAAATAAGTGGATTTACTATCATAGTTTGTGTGCAGTCAGGATTGAACAACAGATGTTCTGGTTGTTTTAAGGAGTGGCTGCAGGACTAAATGATGTATTCATGCTTTCAAACTACCATAAAGAGAAAGCCAAACGAAAAATCCTTATGTCTTGCTCACTTCCTAAAAGATTTAGAGAAAAGAAAGTATTTACTTATTTGATTAGAGCTGACAAACTTAGAACTCAGCTACTCCTGGGTGCTGAACAGATGCCCATAAAAAGAGGAGTTCTTCTTCTCCCCACACTGGCATAATTTATTAGTTTACTGACAGATGGCTCAAGACTGAGATGGTTGCTTAGCAGAGTTAGAACTTGGATTGATTTTAGCAATACGTGGTTTGGACAATTAAGGCTATTGTGTGGCCTCAAGTCATAGCCTGTTTGTTTACATAAGAATAAGAACTGTGTATATTCTGTTCAGTAAACTTATTTGTGAAAGTCTCGGTGGTTTAATCCTGTAATCCCAAAGGAGAAATAAGGATGTAAGAACTGTCTATATCACTAGATCACATTAGACAGCAGACCACATCATATAAATACCACAAATCTCAACTGAATCTCATTTTTACTTATGTTTTACTTATGTTTCTCAAATCTTTCATGTGCCTCTTACCCTAAATGAACGCATATATAAGGCTTATATATTATAGTGTTCTGTACATGAATACCCTTGTTCCCTGTATGAAACAGACAGGATTTCTTGTGTTTGGGTTAGTTTTTGGGTTTTTTCCTTCTTTTTCTATTTTAAAAGGTCTATCCTTATTAGCCTCAGTATATGAACAATGGTGAAAGAGGGAAAAAAGAAAAACACTATGTCAAAGGAAAAGAAGGAAAGCCAATAATTATAAAATAGGAAAGAAGAAAAAAGGGGGAAAAAAGGAAAGAAAAAAGGGAAAGGAAATACCTTAATCCAAGAAAATAGGTCTAGAGAAATTATGCCGATGTGAGATCAAAACCAGTGGTATTACAAAGTTTGTAAGCATATTTCTTTTATGTTTCTTACAGTTTATGTCCTATTTATGTCCTAAACTATATTATCAAGCTTTTCATTGTTTTGAATTTATTAATGAGAACCTTGATAATTTGTGCAATTACACTTCCTTTGTTCTTGTTGTTGTTGTTCAGATTCAAAGCTGGTTGAAGCTAAATATAATACCAGGATACTAAGTGTCGTATAGAGTAAAAATGCAAATGAAGAAACAGCCATGGAGATATATGAGAACTTCCACATTATGTGAAAGTCTCTTGTAGACATCAAGGCTGATGACAGGTTTAAATTCATGGAGTAAAAAAATGAGCTGGTTTTAAAGATTTTATGGATATAATCTGCTGCCTATAAAGGGCAATACCAAAAGAAGAATTTGCTGATTCAATAAAGACAATGAATAGATGGTGACATAAAATAAATAGGAGCTGGATTTCTGGCAATGACTCTAGGCTGCTTAAATCATTTTGACCATCAAATAATTTGAAATGTATATTGCAATGTTCAGTACATTGTCACACAGAACACCCCTTGAGAATTTTAAAGAGAATGGGCAACTTTTCCAGTCTCTTGGGATGTTGAGCACATTAACTGCAAGGACAGGGTTAATGCACCTATCCTTGTTTGAGAGAGAGGAAATAAACTCTCAGAATTTTGTCAGAAGAGGAAACCAGGATCATGAGAGGTGGAGGCACTAAGTATTTTCAGTTGGTTCCTTATAAAGGTAAACAACTGAGGTAGAACTTTAACTAAAGTGCTCTTTGGAGATCTTGAGATGTATGTGCCCAACCTTCATTTACTGACATTAGTGGTTATTTAAGGAGGACTTCTATTTTTCCACTAAGTATGAAGCTCAGGAACAATTGTAATGACCTTATGAATCTCAGTCTGTTACACCTCTTGTAGTGTAACGTCACTATTTTACACACATCCAAAATGTTTCAATTGCCCTGAAGAACATTCAGGTGATGTTTAAAGGGTGTCTACTGCCTCAATTTGAACATGATGCATGAACAAGATATTCCAAAGCTAACAGAACATTAAGAATATTTTCCCCCCATGATTTTTCTAAATGAGTTTATATAGAGACATGTATGTTTCCTCATGTGTACTCTGGTGTCAAGTGCAAGTGCTAACAAAAGACTAAGAAGTAACACAGGAGATGGAAACAAAACTCAAGGAACTGTGAGTAACATAGACAACAGCAAAGAGGATTAGGAAGCCACAAGGTTATGGATCAGGAACAAACCCCATGAAGTTATGTATCTAAACCTAGTCCTGAATTCCCTCCTTGAGTTTCCCAATACATTGAGTTCTTGGAAGACTGATGTTGGCTCACAGGCTTCTGGATGAATACAACAAGAATATGCTGTCAGAACATGGTGTTCCTCAGAAGATTGCCTACTCAGATGGGAGAAACAACATGAAGAACTTTTTGTTGCATGTGATTATTGCTCGTTAGAAGCTTCTGTGGTTTAGTAGCACAAGAACAGCTTTGGTGCAAGGTGAAGAGGAAAAAACATAGGAAAAAACCAAAGAAATCTGTACCTGAGTGATAGTCTGTGTAGCAAAGTATGGTGCAAAACAGGAAAAAAAAGCATGTACGTGGCTAAAAGAGCCATACTAAGATCACATATCCCCAGGAGTAGCTTTTCACTCTGCTGCAGAAAGAAAATGGATTACTGGGATTAGTATTCAGGGGTGACTGAAGTGGCTCTGGTATCTCAGCTCCAAGCACATTTTCAAACCAGGATTTTAATAATCTCCTCAAATAATCTGTGTCCAGAAAGGCAACAAAATTTTGCTTTTTTTGTTTGTTGTTTGCTTGCTTTGCATTTTAAAGCATGGTTCTGTATACAAATGTAATGTTTGTATGATTTTACTTTGCAGCCACGGACATCGGTGTAACAGTTTATATTATTAAAATGTTAATGACTGGAAAGTTAGTAAGGGATTTCTGTAACAACTCATTTCATAGTTCAACATATTCAGCGTTCCATTCATTGGTACATATACTTTTAAGAATGTGCTTTTAAAATTATTCCTAAAATTACTCACGCTCCCCAATCCACATGCAAAAAATCACCTTTAGCCATCAGACTGGTTACAATTGTTTGCTGTTTTCACAGACATTGCAATTGCATAGTAATCCTTTGGAGGCACATGGCTATGCTAGCTTTATAGTAGACTCTGCAAGCTCTTTCTACTGCAGTTTTCATGTTGCTCATTTAGAACGAACATTCTTTTATAATGTAAATACCCTCCAGCTGTTTATTGAGTCTTGAGTTGGCACTGACATGTCATTCTGATTTCAAGTCCATATAAAGTTGTTTTTTATTTCTTTTTTTATCTCTTTCTCCTTTCCCTTTCTTTCCAATCCTTTTCCTCAACCCCATCCCTTTATTTCTTCATTCATTTAGGCTAAGTGTTTAAATAAGTGGCAGAGATTTGCTAAACATCACATGATCTATTGCAAACAAATTTGGAGGAGATCTGAGGTATCTACACACTGTCTTTTAGATACTCTTTAATAATTTGAAAAAATGAGCTCATTTGATTGGATACAAAAAGAACATACACCAAGATCAAATAGCTCCTTATTTCAAATTAGTTCTTTATGGACCACTATTACTGTTAATTAAATTGTGGAAAATGTTTTAAAACCAACTCCCCCCCCCCATTTTGCTCCTGCACACCTTGGGCAAATATTTATGTTCTACTGTAGTACATATTTTGGCATTGTTCATGCTAACTTTGTTTTCTTCATGTTAAATGTCAGCACAACATATCTTAATAGTGACTTACTCAATTTTGTAAATGCTTTAAATTAAGAATGTTATTTTACTCTTACTTGTTTGTATCTTCTGAGCTTCTAATTTGCTTCTGCATTTGCCTGCCTTGGTGGCTTAGTTATACAAAAATGACCAAGCTGTCTTTGTTTTCTTGTTTCTGCTTGTTCAAATTTGAATTGCTTGGGTGTAGGGAGTTCATGCTGTTTTTTCTAAACACTTTCACAGTAGCACTTCTTTAGATCTGCACATTTGCAGTAGAGATGATGTTTTCTTTTTTTACCTGTGGTATTTAATAAAAATCTGATCGTGTTTCATACCTTGAGATTAAAAATTAAACAATCATCAGTATGACTTCAGTGATCAGTGTGAAAACAAATAATCAAAATGTGTAAGCAACGCTACAGAATATGATATAACAAAAGAATGAATTGCTAAGACAAATTATTTTAGAACAGATTATTTTTTCAAATGGATTTATGGGCACTCTAAGTATAAGAGCAGAGCATGTTGTGCATCCTGACTTGAATAAAATTAATGCCATAGTGTTGCATGATGTCCTTGGAAGTAAATTAGAGAAACATACTAACATTAGGTGATGCAAAATTGGTGAAAGCCAAAGTAGCTATCAATGGCTTATTGTCAAACTGGAGGATATATATATGTGTGTGTGTGTATATATATATATATATATGAGTATTCACATTTCTGTTTTAGCTGCTTCTCAGGGATAATACAATAGAAGATACTTTAAAAAAAAACCAGCAGAGTACGATAGAGGTTACAAACATATCAGACAGCCCAATTAGCATTCCAAAAGAGAGTTAAAGGTTGAGAAAATATTTTCTTAAAGGATCTAGCTTGTCAAGAAATGAGATTTTTTTCTATACTTAGAAACAAGCAGACACAGAAAAGTATTTTCAGGATGAAGTGGAACTCAAAAGAAAGTTGTTTAGAAGTCTTACTGAGAGGAAAGGATAATATGTTTACATATCTGTAACAGGTAAGAAAAATAATGGGTTTAAATTACAGTAAGAAAGATCTGGGTTAGATATAACAAGAAAGAATTCAAACAGGAAGGCCAAGGAAATACCGGAATACATTGCCTGCAGAGACTGCAGAATTTTCACTACCTGGAGATTAGATTAAGATAGCTGAAACCACTCCCTTGCATGTAATTTCTTTGTGAGTCTGGTGATTCTGGGAAATATACTTTAAAAGGATGGTATGTATCTATGTTGCATTCAATCTGCAAAATGAGAAACCCTTATTTTCCTCATTAATGCTTGGAAGAAAGCATATGTTCAATTTTTGACAGTCTCGGTTTCTCAGTTTTCATTATGTAACTATTGCTGAGGCCCCACACTCTTCCTGCCAGTATTGCGAAGCCCAGTCTGACAGCTCATCTGCAAGAGTTAGGGTTCAGTTCCACCCCCAAGTCAACTTACTGCTTAGTCTCCTTTCTGAGACTGTAAACAAGGGTATCAGTGATGACCAAATGTGACTGTGGTTTTAGTAAACTAGATATGGATTAAGACGAGGGCTTCATTTAATGTCAGCTAAAAAAACCCACCATAACACTTAGGAGACAGTAATACCAGCACCACAGGCAGGAATCATAACTGGAAATACTCCAAAGCTTGTTACAGAACTTCTGAAAGGCCTTTTTAAATTGCATGCCACAGAATTACTCTTGTATTATATTGTATTTCAGTACTGTAAGATTGCCCATTTTACAGTTAGAGATTACACACAGGTTGAAGGCTATATTTGTATATAGGTATTTAAATTTGATGGGATGTGAATGTTTGGCATCTCGTTTGTTGTTTTCTTTTGGTATTTTTGGTGGCATTTCTAGATAAATGCTTTAAAATTATGTAAAGAAACTGCTAACTAGTTCAGTGGCTGGAAGACTGTCGATTACAAGTTTCTGGTTATAATTTAAAAACATGTATCACAGAAATCAAATATGTTGTTCCTAGCTGCCAATAGTTTTTTCTGCCTACAACTTCAGTGACAGTCCTGTGCTTGAGTGACACAAGATGCTAGTCACATCATACTTTAATGTATTTTACAGTAGGAAAATGATCTAACTTTTAATAATATTTCCTTTTCACTTGACAGTATGTATTGGCATGGACATTGTAAGTGAAACAGGGAATTCTAGGAAAAAATATTAAATAAATCTTTTGGGCTTGAGCCTGTGAAGGCTTACAAACAGCACTACTTGGCAGGCACTCTATGAAGGGCTTTATCGTTAGTAGAAGATGGAGTTTCACACTGCAGTGATTTTTTTCCTGTTCAGAAGTGCATTATTCCACTTTTGGTAAGGATGAAATCAAGTATTTCAGCTCCTTTTTTTCCAGGGGCAAAGGCTGTTGTGTTTTCCATATCAAGTGATGTCAGAAGATATATATGATTGTACAGAATTAATTTTCTAGCAACCAGAAAGTGAATTGTTTCTTTCTTGGTAGCTGGAGTGCTATAGTTTATCCCCTTGATTGGTTTTGGTTTTGTTGTTTAGTTTTGTTTTTTTGTTTGTTTTGTTTTGTGTTTGTTCTTTATTCAATTACAATGAGAAGAGACAGTAAATATAATACTTATATTTACAGAGATTTCTTATCTCATAACATAATGCACTAATTTTCAAGATAAATTATTTTTTTAAATGTAAGAAAATTGTACTGGGTCTGGTAATATTTTTTCACTCTGTACCCATTTGCAGGCTTTGAAGAGCAAGAAGATAAAATAACAATGCCTTCACAGCCTCCAGAAATCTGCAAGCCAGGAACTTGCTGATCTCCTTCAAGGATGTAAGTATATGTCCAGAACTTGACCAGTTCCAAAGCTCACTTTTCATGATTTCTGGTAACTTTTTTGGTTTGCTGGATTAGCTACCGATGTAGCATGACTCAAAACCTGAATCTTCAATAATCTGGGGCTTCTGTTGTCCAACACACCTGTATTGGGTTGAACTGAGATGGAGTTAATTCTCCTCACAGCATCTTTCCAGTGCTGTGTTTTTTTGCAGCAGTAGTTGATAACACAGCAGTATCACAGTAAGATCACAGTATCACAGTATCGCTAAGGTTAGAAGAGACCTCGAAGATCATCGAGTCCAACCTGTCACCACAGACCCCATGACTAGACCATGGCACCAAGTGCCACATCCTATCCCCTCTTGAACACCTCCAGGGATGGTGATTCCACCACCTCCCTGGGCAGCACATTCCAATGGCGAATGACTCTCTCGGTGAAGAACTTTCTCCTCGCCTCTTTGGCTACAGCTGAATCCAGTATCCAGGCTGTGTCCTTTCAACATTTCCCTGCTCCAAGAGTAGATTGAGGGGCAGGCAAAATCTTGGGAGGGGACACAGCTGAGCCAGCTGACTCAGACTGGCCAAAGAGGTATTCCATACCATATGACATCAGCTCAGGTATAAGAATGAAGTGAAAGAAGGAAGTGGTGGGGATTCGTCCATGGTGTTCATCCTCCCAAGGAACCACCAAGCTTAGAGAGCCCTGCTTCCTGAGACTGACCATTGCCCTGCTGATGGGAAGTAGAGACTAACGTCTCTCTCTCTGCTTTTCTGCTTCTGCGCGGTCTATTGTCATTTGCTTATTAGTGTTATTAAATTGCTCCTATTTTACCCTCTGGCTTCTGTTATATTTTCTTTCCCTTCTTCCCCTGTTCGCTTAAAGAGGGGGAGTGATAGAGCGGCTTTGGTGGGCATCTGGCCCCCAGGCCAGAGCCAAACCACCATAACACCATAGCTGGTTTTCTTCAATGGACACAGTTAGGAATAGGAAACAAAAAGTCTTAGAAAAATAATATTAAGATTGTTTCAAAACACTTCAAAGTATGGAGAAAAAGAGGCTGAAGTTATCAAATGATTGACAGAGGTGAGAGAAATTTTGCTCCTCATAAGAAAAACATCCACATTTCACAGCTTATTCAGTGCTTGTGCACAGCCTTAAAAGCAACACTACCTCATGTCTAAAGTTCAATATTACAGTTCTATTTGTTGGAATAACATATCTCATAGTGCTTTTCTCTGTGATTATACAACACAATACAATACACCAGGTTGAAAGAGACCTTCAAGATCATCGCGTCCAACCCATCAACCAATCCAACCCACCTAAACAAATAAACCATGCAGCCAAGCACCCCATCAAGTCTCCTCCTGAACACCTCCAATGATGGTGACTCCACCACCTCCACAGGTAGCCGTTTCCAATGGGCAATCACTCCCTCTGTATAAAACTTTTTTCTAGCATCCAGTCTAAACCTTCCCTGGCGCAACCTGAGACTGTGTCCTCTTGTTCTGGTACTGGCTGCGTGGGAGAAGAGACCAACCTCTGCCTGGCTACAACCTCCCTTCAGGTAGTTGTAGAGAGCAATAAGGTCACCCCTCAGTCTCCTCCTCTCCAGGCTAAGCAACCCCAGCTCCCTCAGCCTCTCCTCACAGGGCTTGTGCTCACAGTGAAACAAGTGCATGGTACTGTCTTGCAACAGCAGTTATAATTCTAATGAAGACTGATTGATGGAAATGCTTAGGGTTTAACAAATTGTAATAGTATCTCTTATGTCAAGAATAGAAAATTTTATTTAAAGTCTTAATTTCCTCAACTGCTAATAGGATTAGTTGATATACCTTTTATTTTAAAAGGATCAGTTGATATACCTTTTATTTTAAAAGGATCAGTTATGCTCACCTGTGTATAGATACATACTTCAAGAGTATGTAAGATTAGGGATAAGTGGTCAAGTTCTATTTAAGGTAAGAATCAATCATATAAACATGTTGAAATAATATGTACTTCCTATTAAAATTAGTAATGTGCAGTAACACTACTGAAGTCACACCATGAAAATACAAGGTTGGGGTTTTTTTTGTGGATCCTCATTTTCTCTAGAAAGGATCACAACTTTTCCAAATGTTCATCTCATTTTTTCCCTAGATTTGGGCCGTGATTCTCTTCCTACACTGTGTGGTTTCACAAAGTTTAAATTCATTGATTTCAAAGGAATCCTTTTGAGCTCTGGGCTCACATCAAAGGATGATTATAAGCTTTTAAAGACAGGGACATACAGAGCACATTGAGTGAATCAGTTACAGAATGAATCAGCTCCACTATGTAGCAAGTTGGATGCAAACAGTTTGTTTAAATCTTACACTCAAGCAATTAAAATTGCTTATAAATATGTTATTTTGCCAACTGTACTATTTCTAACATTGAAGACTTCTGTTAGACAAATAATTTATTCCTTTATGTAGTTCAAAATGTATTCATCCAGAGCTGATTGTTATTCTTCCGTTTTATTAAAAGATAATGGCTGACTAATGCTTTGTTTGCCTGACGTATATCAAGATTATCTCCATCATTTATGTTTTGACATTTTGATGTTTGAGATTAAAAAAAAGCATAAATTACACCCTTCATGACAGACTGTTAGTTAAACATTAATGGCTAGTGGGAAGAACTTAAACATGCAGGACATATATGGAAGCAAATTTGTTAAAATACGATTCACATTTAAAGCTTATTGCCACATTATATAAATTACATGCACACATATACACAGACACAAATATAGTTAGCAAACTGAATGGGTTACCTGCTTCCTTTTCAAGGTTTAGAACTATAAGGTATGTCCTTTTTCAGATTGATTTTTTCATGTACTGTAACAGAGGAAACAGACTTTCTTGACTTCTGAAATCCTAGTTGCTTACTTCAATTTAAAAGATGCAGAGACTGAATTAGGTAAAATAAATTAATAAAATTAATTAATTATTATTATTATAATTATTAAAATGTATTAATATACTTTTTATCAAATTTGAGTCATTCGTGTCTTCAGCTGTTGAGTTTGTGATTTCACATAATAATAGTACCAGAAAAAGCCTGAAGTAGCCAAGAAATAGGAATTAGATCAACTCAGTGATCATTCAGCCTAGAGGCCATTGCTGTAACAAATGGCACATATGATCTAGAAATCTCTCTGTATGTGATGAAGGATTACAAAAAATCCAGGGGAACTGTTTCTTATTATCTTACTTCAAAATGAAATTCAATAGCCTTCTTTTAGGACCAACTTTTGCTGGAATTTATTTAACAACTTTTAAGGATATTTATATAAAATTGAACTGAAATAATTTTATGAGGTGAAAAGTCAAAAGTCATAGCTAGAAAATGTCATCTTATGTGATAGACTGACTAATAATCACTTAACTGCACTTAAGTAACCCTTTTTAAAGGGTAATAGGTTTAGAAAAGATGGAAAACTGCTAATCTGAAGAAAAGCTACACCAATCAAATATTAACTTCATAAGCTACATCAGGTATTGATGTATCAGTTAAAGCCTAGCTATTCTTCAAAACATCAAAAAAGTTCCCAAAATATTTTTTTTAACAACATAAACTTTATATTTTTGAATTTATATTTCTCAAGTACCTAAGTTTTTCATGCTAAACAACTGTGAGATCTCCTATGGCAATTAAGAACATTGGTATAACAGTGCCTTTGAAATTAAATGGCTAGTGCTAGTTGTAATTTATGATGACAGAATTTGGTTTTCTACCCTCAAGAATGGATAGTTATAATTCAGAATATCTCTAGAAGGCTTTCCTGAATTTGCTTAGGTGTCTTCCAATGTTTTCAAACTATCCTGGGTGTTTCCTGTGAATAAAGGACTAGGTTTCTCATTTTTATTCATTCCCAGAGTATGAAATCTTGCTCATTCCACCAAACTACTGCTTTATCATAATAGAGAAGGACAAGTAGATTTGCCATGCATTGGTTTCTGCCATTTTTATGAAAAGATGGCAGTATCTACCTGGTTTTGTTGATGAACTTTCTAACTATTGCTAGCTAGGGCCAAGGGATACTTCTGTAAAATTACAGCTTCTTTCATAGCAAAATAGATCACATGGTGACTTCTAATGGGGTCTCTTTCAGTGGTGTGCAAAGCAGACAAAGCTTTTAAGGGGTGGGTTAAACAACAGGTTAGCAATGGCTACTTCATTTATTTACATAACCTAATCAAGATGAGCTTTTACTCTCACAAATTAGTAGTCTGCCAAATTACAACACATGAAGAGACTTTTTTTCCCTCTGTAAAGTCTCTTTATTACTTCTGCCTCATTTTTAATCTAAAAGATGAAGATATTATTTTAAAGAATCCTATTATTTGTGTGTAGCATAACACTGGTGAAATGTTGATTGTTCAGCAAGGTATTGATAAGATTGTACTTATTCGATTCATAATTGGACCATGACCCCTTATGACCACCTAACTCCTGAATCTAAAAGTACAACATGCCAAAACATATGTATATCTGACAGGTATATCCTCCTAAGAGGTAGTAGATATTTGGTGATGTGTAAAGTTTCTTTTTTTCCCATTTGCCTGCACATTAGGAAATTACATATGTATATCTGACAGGTATATCCTCCTAAGAGGTAGTAGATATTTGGTGATGTGTAAAGTTTCTTTTTTTCCCATTTGCCTGCACATTAGGAAATTACATTTAAACCACATCACTAATGTCTTTACATATTAATACATTTTAAAGTCATGTTACTGTGTATTTGACTATTATAAAACTGTGCAGTAGAAAGTTATGGAATATAAAACAGCATTTGCAGTTCATAGGAAACAGTCTGGAAGCTTTTTAAACACTGAAACCTAAGTTAAAACTAAAGTGAATCTGTTTAGTACTGTAGTACACTTATCAATTACATATGCAAACACAAATGTTTCTTGCAGGACTCATTTCTAAATGAGCTTCTGTTTCTGGTTGAAAACTTAATCTTTCTAAGCTTCAGTTGTGCAGAAATCAGAGACCATTTGCTGATATTTTCTTGCTTAAATCATTAGTGCTTTAAGATTCTCTTACCTTTTATCACCCCCACCATTTCTCTTTATCAACCAGCTCTTCATGTGAGGGGTCGCTTTTTCAGGATCTTATTGTGGGGTTCTATTTCCTACCTCCCTCATTGTGTTTATAGTGAATGCACTGCTTGTATATATAGAGAGGATATCAGAAACTCCACAACTTACTGAAGTTTAGTCTGTGAAGAGCTGGTTCTAAACAAAATTGAGAAAAGACCAATTTGTTTTGCACAGGAATGCTGGGTGGTGGGTTGACATGTTGTTTCTGTGGCTTTAAATATTCTTCTTGCAGTTTATTGCTGTTTTCTCAACCATTCAAACAAACCATAAGCACTATCTCTATGAGATATGGTGTCTCATAAATAGTCATATACATTTTTATTTTCCATTGTAATTATTTTTAATGGGAAAATGCCTTTTTGCTATTGTGCCTTCTTGACTCAGCACAAGAGATCAAAAATAATCAAAATGCTCTAGAATGTGCTACAAATCGGATGAAAATCTAATACAAATCCAGTACAAAATAATCTAAATGCTCCAAAAAGCCCTAACTATTGCAGAATCTGCAACTGACACTGAGCACATCTGTGACACATCTGTAAATGAATGTCTTATTTATTTTCAGACCTGTTGTCAGGGTACTACGTTGCTGAAGACAGTAACATAGTTTAGAAATACAATAGTGAAGAACTTAGTGCAGAAAAATGTGATTCACTTCTTGTCTTTTATATAGCTGTTAAAGGCTTGAATTCAAGGTGCTGTTATTTTTTATAATCAGTAGGTGATCTGTTAATAATTTAGTAAGTAGTATTATTATTCAGCAAAATAAGAGCATTTAAAAATCCTAGGGTATTTTTGTAGATTCAGTTATAATTCCTCTTGTCTGTGGTGAGCACCTCTGAAATATCAGCATTTTCAAAATCCTTTCAGCATGATTTAGTCTTCACCTGCAGTACATTATTTCATAAAGTCTAGAACAAGGATAGAGAATTTTCCTAGTTTTGAGACCTTTTACTTTTGAAGTCTATTTTGTAGTTGCCCTAAGCCTTTAGATACTAAGAATGAAGCAGAAGGAAGAATTCAGTCTGAATACTTCTAGGGGCTTCCTCTCTATTTTCACTGACTGTGAAGGAAGCCTTGGGCTTGGAGGTGCAAAAACCCTATAGTCTGCACAAATTAAAATCTTAGTATTTGCTGGTTTTGGTGCTCATGCTCATGCACAGTAGAACTGCTCTGTGTATGCTCAGAAAAATCAGAAACTTCCTGGCAAGCCTTGGTCTGCCTCCTCGCTGGATCAGGACATGCTTGACGGTACATTCAGTATGTCTGGGAAATGGAGCATTTTCTGAAGTTGCATTAAAAAATTGCAACCCTTAAATACATAGAGGGGTGTTCCCATATATTTTTTTCCATCCTCTGCAGCCCCTGGAATAGCAGCAGAGCTGGTATCCTGCCTCTCAATTGTCTCAGGATTGTCTTCAGTTTTTACCCTCTTCCCCCTTCAAAATTAGCTTAAAGACCTATCAATCAGCCCTGCCAGTTCTTGTCCCAAGATTCTTTTCCCACTTAGAGACAAGCAGTTTTTATCTATAGTCAGCAGGCCTGGGGTCTTGCAGAGTAGCCTGTGATCAAAGAACCCAAAATCCTGCTGTTGGCACCAGTCCCACAGCCAGACATTAATCTGCTGGATTTTCATGCTTATGCTATCATCAGGCATAGCTAGTGTGGGGACAGAAGTAAATACTACTTGTGCTCCTTACCCCTTAACTCCTGATGCTTTGGCAGAAGTCCTAGACTGGACTCAGTGGCAGACAGAAACCAGATTCAGGAGCTGGATTCTGAACTGGATTCAGTCACACAGAGATCAAGGCTCAAGACGGAATTTCCTCCTTGGATGCTGGCTACTGAAGGAGAGTGGAGGGGAAGAAGACCCCTGTGATCCCTACACTTTGTACTGGATATGATATATATGGAATTGAATAACTTGTTGGTCAGTTTCAAGTTACCTGTCCTGTCCGCTCCTCCCTGAAGATGCAGTCTTTTACTCTGAACCCCCACACAGTACACAAGATTTAGCAATGACCTTAGCTTGCACACATATTCTTGGTACTAATCATAAATATGGAGACTTATCACTACTAGATGCAGACACTGTCCATGAGATGCTGGAATGTGACCAGAGAAAGGCAACAAAGCTGGTGAGGGGTCTGGAGCACAAGCCCTATGAGAAGCAGCTGAGGGAGATGGGATTGTTTAGCCTGGAGAAGAGGAGGCTCAGAGGAGATCTTATTGCCCTCTACAAGTACCTGAAGGGAAGTTGCAGCTAAGTGGGGGTTGGTCTCTTCTCCTAGGCAACCAGCACCAGAACAAGAGGACACAGTTTCAAGCTGTGCCAGGGGAGGTTTAGGCTGGATGTTAGGAAGAAGTTCTTCCCAGAAAGAGTGATTGACCATTGGAATGGGCTGCCCAGGGAAGTGGTGGAGTCACCATCACTGGAAGTGTTTAGGAAGAGACTGGATGGGGTTCTTGGTGCCATGGTTTAGTTGATTGGATAGTGTTGGGTGATATGTTGGACTTGATGATCTCAAAGGTATTTTCCAACCTGGTTAATTCTGTAAATGTAAAGAAAGTGTGGTTACTTAATAAAGACTGAGCTGAAAAGTAAAACCACTTAATAGAATTAGTTCTGTTCTAATTGAAACCTGGGCACAGTTTTAACTGTGACTGGTTATATATTTCAAAGTATTTATTAACAGTAAATGTCCATATGAGAAGCTAAGGGAATTTTTTTGGTTGCCTTTTTTTTTTTTCCCCCTAGTAGATGATCTCTCTGTTCAGAGTTGAGAATGCACACAGGAACACACATAAACAAGTTCACAGAGCAACAGCAAACTAAGTTTTCTAACTTTAAAGGACAGGTTTGTGCTTCGAATACCTGGTAACAGCTATGTCTGAATTTCCCCCAACCAGACTGTTAATTTCAAAGTATGTGTGGCTGCACAGCCTGTAAAACAAGTGATTGCAGCAGAGACAAAAATAATGAAATGAAAATTGCTAATAGGCATGAAAATAGGCAAGAAATTACTGGTTATTCCTGGCATTTGAGAGAAATGTAAAAGGAAAAACAAACAAACAAATAAACAAACAAGCAACAACTAAGAAAAGAGTCTTATGCATGCTATGTAATAGAAGATTTTACATGCTTCTATATAGATTTTAAATAGCAGTCCACATAAGTCTGTTATTAGCCTTGAAAGAAAAAAATATCAATGACAAAGGTAAGGGGTTTGGTGTTTTGTTGTTGTTGATTTGAGTTGTTTTCAAAGGTTATTTTCAGCTTAAGCCTTCGCAATTCATGTAGCCTCTGCTTTTTTTTCCATAGCTGGGACAAACATTGTTAGTATCAGAGATGAAAGAAACATTAGTTTTTCACAGTGTCCACAAACAGATAATGAAGAACCTTCTAAATGTTTTCTTTCCTTCTGAAACTAATAGAGAAGTGGAAATGTGGCATAGCTCCATACAAAAAGGTAAACCAGATTCTGACAGATCTGTTTGTGTGCTTCCTTTTAACCTTTGGCTGTTTAGGTCATTCTTGCCACAAGTGCTGAAAGCTGAGTGCATGCTATTTTAGTGATTTCTCCTTCCTGAACAGGAAATAGTTCTTTCATATTGTGCATTTTTTATCATCTGAGTTATAATTTTTGTTTGCTGTACCATTCTGCTCTTCTTTCTTTGCAGGAAAAAAAAAATAATCTTGTGCATGCCTTTTGTCTAAGTTGCTTCCCATTCTTTACAAGATCTGCAAAGTTAAAGAAATAAAAAAAGGTCAAACTTCATTGAAATTTAAGCCACCTATTTAAACAAACACATTCTTTTTTTTTTCACCTTTGAAACAGATAGCTCTGATTAATTAGAGAAGTGTTTAGGTTTTGTTTTGTTTTGCTTTGCTTTTTCTTCTCCTTGGTTTAAATACTTTGTTTCATTATATGTGAAGGCAACATGGGAGACGGTACCTTTAAAAATTATATGTTTACTCATTTCAAGGATTACTTTGTATCACCAAAGAGAACACAGTCCATTCTTTCACTATGAAGACATCTGCAATGGTTTTTTTTTTGTTGAAAACAATATATCTCCCCAGCTACAACACGTGCCACTGAAGTCTTCAAGAAGTGAAACAATCAATACTATTAGAATAGAAATAAAGAGAAAGAAAATTAAGTACACACTACTCAGCCCTGGTGAGACCCCACCTGGAGTACTGCATCCAGTTCTGGAGCCCCTATCACAAGAGGGATATGGACGTGCTGGAATGTGTCCAGGGCCATGAGGAAGATCAGAGGGCTGGATCACCACTCCTATGGGAACAGCATGAAGGAGTTGGGGCTGTTCAGTCTGGAGAAGAGAAGGCTCCAAGGTGACCTCATTGTGGCCTTCCAGTATCTAAAGGGGGCCTCCAAGAAGGCTGGGGAGGCACTTCTCAGGCTATCAGGGAGTGATAGGACTAGGGGGGAATGGAATGAAGCTGGAGGTGGGGAGATTCAGGCTGAGAGTGGTGAAGCCCTGGAATGGGTTGTCCAGGGAGGTGGTTGAGGCCCCGTCCCTGGAGATGTTTAAGCCCAGGCTGGATGAGGCTCTGGCCAGCCTGATCTAGTGTGGGGTGTCCCTGCCCATGGCAGGGGAGTTGAAACTAGATGATCCTCATGGTCCCTTCCAACCCTGACTGATACTATGATACTATAATGTTTTGGAATGTTGTTTTGTGTGTATTTCTTCTGAATCTTTGTATGTGCTTAGCAGGTAATGTGAAAAACATTATTTCAAAGAGTAATTTGGTGACTATGCACCTTCTGTTTAGTATCTCTATACAGTGCTGAATTTGGTTTTTATGCGGTGACTGTGAAACCTATTTAGCATTGTGTGATTTCTGGAGTGTGCTGGGCAAGATCTCAAAAATAGAGAAAATTTAGTCCTGTGTCCTGGCATAGCTATATGTTTTATGAAAGGTGAAATGTATTGCAAATATATGTTTAACACATATACATATATGTGTGTGTGTGTGTATATATATATATACACACACACACATATATAAAATGCACAACTAGCTTATTCTTGGAAGAAATACACATTGCCTTACAGCTATGTATCTGGAGCCTACACTTGATTGCTCCCAAGTTATTAAAAAAAATTAAAATCTCAAAATATTGTAACATGCATTTTAAAACATCTGTTATTGACTGTGTCTTTTGGGGGAACAATTATGCTAACTCAGCCTCAAGTCAATGAGAACTTAGTGTGCTAGACAACAATATAATAGCAGATGTACAATGACGTCCGGAAGGCTGAAGTGTTTTGGCTACTGCCTCTTCCTTGGTAACAGGAAATGAACAGCTCATGGCATAATCTGTTTAAATATTTCTTTGTCATTATTTCTCTGACTCCAATGTGAATGAAGTAAGACAGCACTTCGTGCTCTTAAACCATCCATATTCCACCCCCAAAATGTCAATGTTTCTTTTTCATGAGCAACATTTTTCTTCTGATTTACCAAAGGCAAATATTTTCTTTGGGGTTTGAATGGCTTTCCTTACACACAGACACACACACCCCAGTGTTTCCACACTTTCAAAGAGTGCTTAAACTGATGATAAAGTTAGGGTTTGCATTTAATGGTTATGAGCTATGTAAATGTGAGATTAAATATAAAACTTAAATTCTGTTGTCTGGTCCCTAGATTCTTTCTGAAAAAAATAATTATTCTCCCTTACTTTTACCAGTTTAAAATAAATAATACTTCCTTATTTTTCCATTCTCTATTCCCCCACCTGTTTTATAACTATTTACATGTTTATAGCTGTTTTATATGTTCCTACAGGAAGTCTTTCTAGGAATAGACTCCTATGGTGAATCAAATGTCAATTTTTGCTGCACAGGTTGAATATTTGAAGAAGGTTTTACCTAGAACAAATGGAACTCTATGAAAATGTTGTCAAATACTTTAAAAAAGACTTTTAAATAAATCTGTCCAGGTACATACATAGCAATATTACCATAAACTTTTGGAAACCTTCATGAACTAAAAAGCAGAAAGCCTTTTCACCCAGTTTGGTTGATTTCTTGTTGCTAATTTTATTTAATAAATCATAATTGGCAAAGATGTCAATTTTGTTGTTACTAAACAATAATAATGGCATGACCTATTGATTGATCGTACTGTATTCCATTTAAAGGACAAAAACTGTTCCAACCTCTTCTGTATAGCCTCTTAGAGTATCATTTTCTCTAGTTTCTCTAGTAAGTTAAGTATTTTTTTTGTTTTGGTTGTTTTGTTTTGTGGTGTTATTTGTTTGTTTGGTTTTTTTAGGGTGTTGATAGTACATTCTCGTTGTTATATGAGAAAATCTTCATCTGCAGTCTCCCACATTATGGAGCAACAACTGTCTTACCTTCCATCCCGGGCATCATTTGTATTATTTGACTGTACAGAACTTTAAGTATCTGTTATGTGACAGCATAAAGTGCCAAGAAATAATGTAATTGCACTTCTGTGAGTTTTGTTTTGATGCTAAATATATGAAGGAACACTGTGCCCCATGACTGAGATGCAAACCCTTACAAATTGCAGAACTTCTATAGATATATGGCACATAGAGTTTCATAGTTTCATAGTTTCAGTTAGGGTTGGAAGGGACCACAAGGATCAGCTAGTTCCAACCTCCCTGCCATGGGCAGGGACACCTCACACTAGATCAGGCTGGCCAGAGCCTCATCCAGCCTGGGCTTAAACACCTCCAGGGACGGGGCCTCAACCACCTCCCTCGACAACCCATTCCAGGGCCTCACCACCATCACGGTGAAGAATTTCCTCCTCACATCCAGCCTGAATCTCCCCACCTCCAGCTTCATTCCATTCCCCCTAGTCCCATCACTCCCTGATAGCCTGAAAAGTCCCTCCCCAGCCTTCTTGTAGGCCCCCTTCAGATACTGGAAGGCCACAATGAGGTCACCTCGGAGCCTTCTCTTCTCTAGACTGAACAGCCCCAACTCCTTCAGTCTGTCCTCACAGGAGAGGTGCTCCAGCCCTCTGCTGATCCTTGTGGCCCTTCTCTGGACACGTTCCAGCACCTTTTATGCAATGAGATGTCTCTAGGAATGATGATTTGATCTCTCAAAAGCTGTTCATGGTTCTGTGTCTCTAAGGTAAGTGTCATTGTTCATGATAGACTGGATTGTAATTTTACTAATAAATTTCAGAGCTACTCTGTCACTGCATACAATTGCCTCAATACTTTGTTTTGGTAATAGGCCTAGAGCAAGACTTCTGCACATGTTCAGTCAAAGTATAAATTTTGATAAAAAGTTCTTAAAGGTTCCTGTCATTCCCCTCATATTGAAGACCTTATCATGATGCAAGAAATATGAAGTGTATTTACAAATTTGTCCCAACAGCAATTTTTCATTTTATTTTTTAAGAACCATCTGATGACAGCTGCAGTTACCTGTGTTAATTTGGCTAGAAATGCAAACAGTAGACATACAGCTACTTGTATTATGTTTCAAAATGGCTGCAGAAATCACAAGCAGCTTTGTATATTCTGAAGGAATTTTTTGAAGCAACAGAAGTGCATTATTCAAACAGGGATCTAACCCACAGCTAAGACAATTGGTATATCCTGGTATTGAGCAGCCTTCTTTCTGTGAAGGTGTATGGTGTCCTGTCATGCTCTCCTTGTCTCACTTGATGGCAAACCTCTGCACTGATACCCTGATTAGGAGGTGATGTCTGTGTAATCATACATTACATATTTCTACAGGACAGATCTGATTAGTTCCTGCCCTGCCTTGCACAACTTTTATTAATTTCAACAGCATATTTTACAATGATTGCTACTTGCTTTTAGATGGAGCAAAGCTTCATTACAGGTTGCTCAAAGAAGAACATATTAACATATTACCAAAAGTGTCAGGGCTAACCTAATACTTCCTTTTGATCAGCCAAAAGGACTTACTTTCCTTGCAGAGTGGCGTAGAAATAGATTGTTGTTTAAGCTTTATAGAACTTTCTGAACTCATTAAAACCTTTTTACCCTTTTCTTCTCATCACCTTTTATAACTTGCAACTAGTGCTTACTTTTTAAAAGGTGATTTGTTGTTGTTGTTGTTATTGACAGTTTTCTGTTTTATCTAAGCTCTACTTGGGGCAGACATATGGTTGAATAGCAGTCATAGATGGAGCTATCATTGTCCATTTCTGATGTTTGACAAAGCCACTATACTACCACATTTGTTTCTCAAAATTTTCTATGCTAATGCAACTTCTTTCATTTGGTTTTGTAATTGATCTGTGATATTCTTTATTTACAATAATTAGCATATACCATTTTGAATAATGCAAGTCAAAGCCCTTTATTGACTTCAGCAATTTTCTCTATTAGTAAGAAATAACATTAATTCAATAGTCTGTGACAAATATCACCAAATACAATTTGATAATTTTGCCATTACATGCATCACTTTCAGTCACAATGAAAGAACACTTAAATTGCCAGTATCCAAATCTCAGTAGTATGTATGCTGTCCTGTGTAATTTTAACTTTCTTTGTGAGTGCTGATTGCTCTACAAGTAAAAAAATTGCTGAAGAACTTGAAACTTGTGATACACCTGAGTACTAGGAAGTAACAGTATGCAGTAACACCTTGTAATACCAATAAGGAAATTTTGTAGAAAGGTTTAATGTCTGAGCAAAAAAGTTTAGGACATTTTTAAACTGAGGATACTCAGTGTTTTAGTCAAATATATGTTTGCTAGAATACCTCTACCTGTTTCTTCAGATGGGTCATTAGCTTGCAATAATTACAATAAAATTATAATGCTGTGCAGTGCTTTTCCACTTTATTACATGTTGCTCTCAAGAATTAGAAAAAAAGAATAATATTATGCCAAAAGTAATGTGCATATTCAGAGAGAATACTTAGAAACTTTTCACTCAAATTCAAGGATTTTTGGTTTACCAAAAAACATTAAAAACATCATCAGCATACTTGAATTTGTATATGTGTGGAAATGAAAGTATGATATATATTTAAGAATCAGCCATTCACATGCAACTTTTTCATCCATCATTCATAAGGAATGTGGTAAGGATATCCCATGGCAAACACTTCTAAATTCTAGTGGAAATGAGGAGAATCTACACATTCAAGGTAAATACTACAAACAGTATACCAGACTTCTTATATACAAACTATTCCTATATGTATTTGTTCATACCTTTAAGATCATTGTTTGTTTAAACTATTTTTTTATATCAAGTTTAAATGAAAATAATAAATTATTAAACAAGAAAAAGTACTTAAAGTATTGGATAAATCATCTTTTTGAAAATTAGTTTACAGTTTTGTGATAAATACCTAGTATTGAATAAATCTAATGAGTAGCATGACAAAAAGTTTCCCTAGAATTGTAAAAACTCACAGACATACAGAATAGAATAGAATTAACCAGGTTGGAAAACACCTTTGAGATCATCAAGTCCAACCTATCATCCAATCCAACCCACCTAAACAACTAAACCATGGCACCAAGCACCCCATCCAATCTCTTCCTAAAGACCTCCAGTGATGGTGATTCCACCACCTCCCTGGGCAGCACATTCCAATGGCCAATCACTCTTTCTGAGAAGAACTTCTTCCTAACATCCAGCCTAAACCTCCCCTGGTGCAGCTTGAGACTGTATCCTCTTGTTTGGATGCTGGCTGCCCGGGAGAAGAGACAAACCCCCACCTGGCTACAATCACTTCAGGTAGTTGTAGACAGCTATAAGGTCTCCCCTGAGTCTCCTCTTCTCCAGGCTAAGCAACCCCTGCTCCCTCAGCCTCTCCTCATAGGGCTTGTGCTCCAAACCCCTCACCAGCTTTGTTGCCCTTCTCTGGACACATTCCAGCAACTCACATCTTTCCTAAACTAAGGGGCCCCGAACTGGACACAGTCCTCAAGGTGAGGCCCAACCAGTGCTGAATACAGGGGCAGAAGGTTATTGATGTATTTGCTGCAATGCAATGTGTGTGGAAGTCTTACTGGCACATATACAGTGTAACATAGCAAAATTTAGCCAAAAGGAGTTCACCATGCATTGAAAACACCATAAACATTAAACTCAAAACACCTGCCTCACCCTTCTGAAAGTGAGAAATGACTCCTCAGGCCATTGTGTCTGTTTTCACTTTCCTGATGGCTATTCTAGATACTTTTTTACTCAGGATGCTCATTTGTTTTATTTTCACAGGTGTTAGCTGTAATTTCTGTTGGAAACAGACATGTACTATAAATAATTTGCCTTCACCGGGACAAAAGCTGTGGAAGTGATTTGATCTGGTAAGAATTATTGGCATAAAATTGTTGCCAGAATGAGTTACTTCTAAGAATTATAGTTATCTGGTACCTGCTGATTTTATAGCATCTCCAGTATCCTACCTATTCCTAAAGATAAGGATCAAGAGATACAAATTAAAATCAAATCAAATAAAATCAAAGAAGCCACTTAATAGTTTCTGGGATTTGTGTGTGGGGGTTTTGTGTGCTTGTTGTGTGTTGGGTTTTTTTTTGTTTTTTTTTTTTTTTAATCCTTTTTTCTACCATTTTCAGATGTGGATTTTTCAAGCTTTAGAGCATGTACTCTTCATAACAGTACTTAATAGTACTATATATCAGGCTGGGGTCAGAGTGGTTGGAGAGCAGCCAGGCAGAGAGGGACCTGGGGGTGCTGGTTGATGGTAGGCTGAACATGAGCCTGCAGTGTGCCCAGGCAGCCAAGAAGGCCAATGACATCCTAGCCTGCATCAGAAACAGTGTGGCCAGCAGGAACAGGGAGGTCATTCTGCCCCTGTACACTGCACTGGTTAGGCCGCACCTTGAGTACTATGTCCAGTTCTGGGCCCCTCAGTTTAGGAAAGATGTTGTCTTACTGGAGCGTGTCCAGAGAAGGGCAACAAAGTTGGTGAGGGGTTTGGAAGACAAGCCCTATGAGGAGAGGCTGAGGGAGCTGGGGTTGCTTAGCCTGGAGAAGAGGAGACTGAGGGGTGACCTTATTGCTCTCTACAACTACCTGAAGGGAGGTTGTAGCCAGGCAGAGGTTGGTCTCTTCTCCCAGGCAGGCAACACCAGAACAAGAGGACACAGTCTCAGGCTGCACCAGGGGAGGTTTAGACTGGATCTTAGGAAGAAGTTCTATACCAAGAGAGTGATTGCCCACTGGAATCAGCTGCCTGTGGAAGTGGTGGAGTCACCTTCATTGGAGGTGTTCAAGAAGAGGTTTGATGGGGTGCTTGGTGCCAGGGTTTAGTTTTTTAGTTGTTTAGGTGGGTTGTATTGTACTGTATTGTACTGTATTGTATTTAGGTGGGTTGGATTGGTTGATGGGTTGGACGTGATGATCTTGAAGGTCTCTTCCAACCTGGTGTATTGTATTATTGTATTGTATTATTGTATATAAAATAGTCATTGTACTTTAGAAAGATACTGTGATTTCCAGCAAATTCTGAACTACAACATGTTTCTTCATTTATTCAAATAGCAGAAATAAGGTTGATCTTAGAAACATATGAGTATTTAATAGATTTCAGAAAGGGTTTAAAGAGAATAAATGCATCCGAAGTTTTCGTATAAATTGCTTTAACACTCTACACTTCAAAGTTTACAGTTCATTCAGAATGATTTCCATTTAAGCAATGATTTCACTCAGAATGTCTGAATGGATGCACATCTATGTCTGAGAAAGGAGATATGTCACAATCAGATATACAGCCTGGGAGATAAAAATAGAAGGTGAGAAAGCGACAGAGTCACATATGGAAAATATTAGAAGAGTCTGTAAAAATTCAGTTACAAATCTGATATTTCTTTTCATTTTTTTGCACAGTTCTAAATCAAACACTGGCTATGAATCCATTTTCTAAAACCTGTGGGTTCAATATGGGAGATTCAAAATTAAAATCTGAGTCAGAATTCTGTGTCTCAGAGCTGACATTAATGTTGAAGCATACTGCAAATATGACAGGGTGAGAGATGTGTATTTGTATGCACAGCTCATGAAAATCCAAAACAACACTAATGGTGTTTTATTTGAGAGCCTTTGATGTTAATAAGAGACAGGCTTACCCCAAGTCTGGCACATCAGAGTTTGAATTGTATAAAAGCAGCAGCCACAGCAGCTTTGTTCTGCATGAAGGCTTACATGTTGAGAGAGAGAGAGATTGTGCTTACAGTTGTGAAGAGTGTAAAAACATTTTCAGAGCTGTTTGATGTCAGTTATTTGTTGAACAGGGCAGATCATTGACCAGCTGACAGTTTTCAGACTAAGGGGAAATGAATCAATGGATTTCCTCCTCCTTTTTACACCAGAAAATAGTTAGCTATGCCCCAGCCCTAAAAGAGTTCTTTGAAATTGTTCTATTTCATCATCTAGTCAGAAATAAATATTCCTAGCCTCCATCTTCATTTAGTTTCACTTGGGAAAAAAAAAACACCACTTATATTACAAGTGAATTTACTTAAGAATCACTTCTGCTGTAAGGAGGAGAAAGTTAGAAAACCCAGCGATATATTCGAACACTTGTAAATTTTATACATAGTTATAGTCATAAATATGGCTTAAAATTAAAAGCATGGCAATTTTTGAATGATCATAATGATATTAAGTGACTAAATACATCAGCGTTCTGGGGATTCTTCCAATGCTTGAAGTCATCATCACTATACAGTCACCTAAGTATAGTAATCTAAATGTTAATTTTGAACACTTAAGCCCTAATTTGACATTACTGTCTTTGGCAGCCCAGGGCTTGATTCAATTGCTCATGCACAGATACCATAGTGGAAAAGTGCAAGAACATATTTGTACAACTAGGTTTTTAACAAAAAAGTAATCTTTTTTCTTATTGCTGTTGTTTGGAAGAGAATTCTAACAGATATGTACAAGACAAAACTTTAAAGCACTCTCTGCATTTTGTGTGCCTGTTGTCAGACACAGATGATTTCTCTTAATTTCTCTTTTCTGTTTAGCCTGTGTGCCATTTCACATTTCTTTAAATTTCACTGTAGACATAATTTTCCCACTTTCGACTTTCTCAGTTTGTACCTTTGCCTTCTCCCCTCTTTTTGTCTGGCCTCATAACTTCTAGCTAAGCCTATACTCTCACTGGTCTTCTCAAGGAATGCCAAAGAAAGAATTAGCTCTCTTCTCTCCATAAAGAGTACCTGCCTCCCCTTTCTAGTAGCACTGCTTTAACTTTTTTGTCTCTGTTATCCATGTTATTTTATTCTTTTCAGGATTTCTTGCTTCCCTATCTTCAGGTTTACCTTGCATAATCCCTCCACTGATGTTGATGAAGCCTGAAATGCTTAAAAGGTATTTAATTTACCAGTGTAGATATGGTGTTTCTACTCTGGCCTTCACCTTTTGGGCTTTTGTCTCTCTTGAATGTAAAAAAAATTCCATTCTCCTTATGAATGTGTTTACTTCAAGTCCAAGTTGAAGCCCACACACTACAGAAGCTGAACACAAGCTTAATTTCTACTCGTATCATGTTAAAAGGTTAAAAATAGGCTGTGCATTGTGTATGTACTGCATTCAACATCTGAAAAATAATGGGATGACTGATAACCCTTAGTGCACACTCAACTACACATAACAAGTGATGCCTGGATGACTCTCTTCCATATAACTTGTCTGCTGTGAATCAGTCAGGGCCCTTGCATGTGAGTAAGTGGAGAACAGGCAGGACTAAGTTCTTAACAGAAATTCTACTGTGGATGTTCAAGCACTCAGTAATACACATTGTCATCTGGAGATCAGAGTTCTATCCATTTTCTAGCTAAGAAAAGGGGCAATGTGTACAAGCTACAACACAGGAAGTTTCACTTGAAGAGAAATTTTCCTCTGAGGGTGACAGAGCACTGGAACAGGCTGCCCAGAGAGGTTATGGAGTTTCCTTCTCTGGAGACTTTCAAAACCCACCTGGATGTGCTCCAGTGCAACTTGCTCTGGCTGACTCTGCGGGGTTGGACTAGATGATCTCCAAACATCCCTTCCACCCCTACAATTGTGTGTGTGTGTGTAAAATAACAATATTCCAAAGTAATTATGCTTTAATTTTTTTAAAAAAGCTTAAAAGATGCAATTTTAAAATTTAATGTGTAATCACAGTTTATGCAAAATCAGTTCTTGGTAGAATCAAACTTCAATATTACAAAATAAAAAAAATCTAGCATTGAAAATGATTTTTTTACATGAAATGTTAAACACTATGAAATCAAATGTTAAATTAAAAGTTAACATTAAATACAATTGCATTATTGAATGTAAGTATTGTAACTATCCCAAAATAAAGTATTTTTGTACTAGCATAAAGTCAGAAAGTCTAAATGCTATATGACTCTACTTACTTTTTTCTTTTTCCCTAAAGTTTACATGCTGTCACATCCCAAAATTCCAAGAGAACTAGTTCTGATAATAAGCCCTGTTTAATCCTGTCTTCACATTTAAATTTCTACCAAGGGTCAGTTTTCAGCATTCCTAATCAAATTCCCTTTAACAAATTACTTTGTATTAATTAAAGCTGAGACATCCAGTGCACTTGTGTCCTAGATGCTAGAGAATCATTTTCAGCATTTATATGATTGTAGCATACATATTCTTCAGGGAGACATTAATAGAAACAGGAAATCTGCTAATATTTAGAATAAATAAATGAGATTACTGATTAAATTATTTTCATTCAAATGGAGGTTTCTAAAAAAGAAATAAAAATCGCAATATATAGAAGCACTGCAGAGTAATGCAAACCACATTTTATAGTGATAAGAATTATATAAAGATTAGATTAACCCCCAGTTGTATTCCTATTTGATTGTTTATATTAACCCATTGCTTTAAGAAATGACAGTGAGAATGCAATTTTTTTGTTCTAGCTCAGGTGATTAAAAAGCCCAGTTCAAAGCTTGAGTAACTGAACATTTTTAAGCTCAAAAGTATTTAGTATAAAAATACATTTAAAAGCATATTGAAGTCACAAAGGTAAGTGCTAAAAAGTTGAAGAGAATCATTATTGTTGAGATTTCCTTAGCATAATCAACCTTTAGGGAAAGCTATCAGTTAAATCAAAGAGTAAAACTCTTATAATTAATAAAATAACTGAGGTGAAAGGCTTATAATAGTTAGTGCAGGCCAAAATCAACTCTAAATTGATTTACTTTCTTCCCGCGTGACAGAGGCCTCACTCTTTTTAGAGGTCCCAAGGCTGATTTTAATAAAATTTCAGCAGTAGCATTTGAACTCCTGCTTTCTCACCATAAACCATGGCTATTTAATGTAGCTTAATGGCTCACTGGAGTAGTTTTCTAATCTAGGATAGGCTTGGTTTATAGGCCAAGTTGAGTTTACTGCTGAGCCTTCCTTAAGGTGTGGTTGCAATCAATCTTGATGAAACTTTGTAAATTATTCTCTTAAGGGTGTTTTGATACCTTTCAATGGAAATAATGGAGGTATTGATTTAAAAAAAAAAAAAAAAAAAGAAAGAAAAAGTATATGACCAGTTCTGGGCCCCTCAGTTTAAGAAGGACATCGAGACACTTGAATGTGTCCAGAGAAGGGCAACGAGGCTGGTGAGAGGCCTTGAGCACAAGCCCTATGAGGAGAGGCTGAGGGAGCTGGGATTGTTTAGCCTGGAGAAGAGGAGGCTCAGGGGAGACCTTATTGCTGTCTACAGCTACCTGAAGGGTGGTTGTAGCCAGGAGGGGGTTGGTCTCTTCTCTCAAGCAACCAGCACCAGAACAAGAGGACACAGTCTCAAGCTGCGCCAGGGGAAGTTTAGGCTCGAAGTGAGGAGAAAGTTCTTGACTGAGAGAGTAGCTCGCCATTGGAATGGGCTGTCCAGGGAGGTGGTGGAGTCACTGTCCCTGGAGGTGTTCAAGAGGGGATTAGATGTGGCACTTAGTGCCATGGTTTAGTCATGAGGTCTGTGGTGACAGGCTGGACTTGATGATCTTTGAGGTCTCTTCCAACATTGTTGATTCTGTGATTCTGGGTGATTCTGTGTCCTGGAATCAAACTGGTAAGGGTCTAGAACCAGACATGTGAATTTAAAGTCTATTATGATGTCCAAAGACCCCATCTTTAAACCACCTCCTGTTACTTTTAATTTCCTTCATGTTTTTTTGTTGGTTTTGTGGTTGTTTTTTAAAATTTTATTTCTCCTTCCTTAGGAATTTGACAGAATTCTAATACAGTTGGCTATTCATCCTTCACACAATATATTAAAACATTTCAGTATCTTTTTCCCTCTGAAATGAACACACACATGTCCACAGAGATGAATCAGTGCTCTTCTTCCTATCACTGAGCATTGTCCTTGATGTTCTGCAATTTATATTAGTACTGGTCCGTACTTTTGTGGCATACACCTGAGGACTTTAATTTTTTTTCTTTTTTCAAATGATGAAAACTGCAGCTAAAACATATAAATCGTTAACACTTTATTGTTGTTTTTTTATCTGAGGCAAATAGTATGTATCTTGCCTGAGCAACACCCTGCTTTTGCCTTAGATGCAGGAGGGTTGTGTGAGCTGACCAGTGGAAAAATCAATGTTGGAGCTACCATAAGTGTATTCAGTATTTTCTCTCTACTTTTCATACGAGCACTCAGCCTGCTCTGTCTCTTTGTTAAGGAGAGGGATTCTTGGAGTAACTGCCTGGACTGGAGTGTTATAGCAGAAGCCTGTTGTTTTACAAAGTGAATCTCCTTCCTGAGGAAGTGTTGGTGTGAGCAACTGAATGACAAATTAGAAACAGTACCTCACCAACCCAAGCACTGATGCGGGCACATACCTTTCAGAAGCAATGAGTAGTAGTGATTATTTCTTCCATTTCCGACTGTGTTAGCTTCATGATGATATTTTTCTTGTCTTTCCACATGAAGCATATAAACAGGATGGGTGGAGTAAATGGTAAATTCCTTGTAATTTAACATGGCTCGTGCTATGGAGTGTCTTGGTCATTGCTGTTCTAAATTTGTGATGAAGGTCACAGAATAACTTTCTGGAAGAGTGACGGGGAGATGTGGGATAGGATTCAGGGAATGATTTAATTCACTTCACTTTAGATGTCGATAATGCATATGCCTACACCTGTACTAGGATTCAACTGAGAGAAATAGATAAAATGGGAAGTAATCAAGATTCTTGATTTAGGAGGAGATAAAAGAGGCCACTAAAGCCTCCAGTGGAGATAATACGATTAACTCATATAATCATCCTGCTTCAAATACCTAAAATTATATTGAATGAATTTTGTGTGATTTCTGGTATAGAAAGCACTCAAACCCTTCTTATTTTCTTCTTCTATCTTCAGAGAAGGATACAAAATCACTGCAGCTCTTCTAGAATGATAATGGAGGTTCTTGAGAAATGCAGAGTATTCTCAGGAACAGCATAGTCTTTACTGCTAGATTCTTTCCCAAGCAGGCTGGTGAAATAATGGGCAGTTTAAATGACAAGCATTGTGTCTTGTACCTCACCTATACTGAAGCAATGAATAGAAGAAAATAAGCTAATTTCTCTTGTAACTTTCTCATTTCCTGGTTGCTTTTCATTACTGAGAATGTCTGTATTGTTTAAACTGACTTTAAAGTCATAGCAAGGAGTCACTTCAGCTTTTGGTACTCTGAGATGATAAATATCTTTGGGGCTGTGCCTTTGCTTTAAACAGAGTTCAGTAATTTATTAATTACTGATAATGTTCAGTAATTAATAAAATGAATAATAGTCACTAGCAAAATACATCTTGCTCTGCTTTTCTCTTTCCATTTCTTCCCCTGCTTTCTCTGCTGGAAGCAGTAATCTCAGCTCCAAGAATTAACATTGGAGAGTCCTGATACAGACTAACTTGTTCACTTATTCAGTTGTCCTGTGTTTAACTTGCTCCTTCTCAGCTGTTTTGTCTGGAAATGATGAGAGATGAATAGAAACATGAGTGTTTCCCATCTCCAAAATGGGCTTATGAAAGTAATATTTTAGACCTCTCTCTTTAAATTTTGTACTTTTCTATGTATTCTTCTACTCCAGGTGTAGAGGTGATTTCCAACCAAGCCAATAATCTATCCCTTGAAAGCTGCAGATTCCTAGATTAATTAAATAGTGAAAATTAATTACTACATATATCCTTTATTTTCCCTGCCCCCTGCTTCTAATATCTTCTAATCTAAACTTGGGTTTCCTATCCTCGATTTTCATCTTATTATGTAAAGAAGGTCCTTCAGCAGCAAATGTAACTGGATATTGGAAATTATAGTAAGCTAAAACTGAAGACAAGAATGCTCATACAGGCTCCCTGTAGATTCCTAGATCTTCTAAACCTCTTTACATCTTTTCTCTCAAAGCCCAAATTCAACTGATATATAATTTGTGGTTTCAGTAGGGCCAGATGTTTGGGGTAATATGAACCACTGGTAGCTATTCTCAAATCCAAATATAGGTAAAACACTAACCATAAAAAACTGAATCTGCTGAACACTTTAATATTATGAAAGGCTTATAAAATCCACTCTAAATTAAAACCTTTGAACTTTCAATAAGAACTGTGGCACTGGACTTGTAGTTATGATGCTTTACTTTTTTTTCTTTAAGTGTGTCGTTGTTGGGTTTGGTTGTTGTTTTGTTTTTTAATGTCTGTGAAGTTGACAATAATTTTCATTTTGTAGAAACTCATGAAAACATTGCCAGAGCACAGAGGGAGCTAGTGTCAGGGATGAATGAGACAATGTTTTATTGCCACAGTCAGATCAAAATTTCCAAGAACTTCATAATCCTGAAAGAAGCTCAGTCTAAATGCAGGATATGGAAAAGGATGTGGTATGTTCTAACACTTACATACACACACACACGCCCCCATGCATACAGATACTTCTTGAATACTGCAGCAGATCTGCCTAAGACACAGAAGACTTCATTTGATCTCGTCTGGCTTTGGCAGTGATCCTGTCTACATGATGAATATGGAGATTTCCACAGAAAGCAGACAGGAGTGAAAAACAGAGCCTAAATGCTATTTTTACAAATAACATTTTGTTTCCTTATTTTTTACAGATCAGATCCTGAAAAATGAGGGGTTTACTGTTTGAAAGCTGAATTTTCCCCCCTTCCCCTCCAAAAGATAATTTGCTGGGACAGAGAGCTATGCCTGAAAATCTGTAGCACCCACAAATTCTAGAAATAAATACATGCAACTTTACTGATTTTAAAAATTATTTATTTAATATACCAATTTGTTGCAGAAAGAAAACATAAAATAACAGCCATTTGTTTGAATAAATGCTCAGAAGAGCTCAACCTCTAACAGAGTTTCTTCAGTAAAGAAAGCAAACAACTCCCATTCACAAAATTCTTTACATTTCTTGTGAAAGAATTACTGTTTCTAATTTCTAATGACTTTTGAAAAGCAGGTCAGACGCACTATCTCCAATGCTAGTTTTCTAATCTTGCGTGTACTAAGCTAATTACCCATCAGAGCTGAGAGTATTCAACATTAGGATCTTTCCCAGGCTCTGAGCTGCACTCTTTCAATGTAGACTGCCAGTCCATCAGCTGTTCGCTGGGCCTTGAACAACAGCTGCTAGCAACTGCAAACATCCGGCCTCCACTGAAAAGCATAAAGAGCCAATTGATAGGAACAAACATCATGATGAATAGGAATTCCTGCACAAGTAAAAATTAATTCTTTGAATTTTAATAGTCTTAATAGAATGAGAAACAAATGGGAAAAAGGAAGCTGATGTTAAGCTAAGGAGGTTGTGTGATATATTGATATTACATTCCTATTTGCTCCGAGATGATTGTGAGTGATTTTTACTAATGTTGTCTTGTATTTAGTTCTTTCTGACCTTTATTTCCTGGGCATCTATCCTCACAAGAAATTTTTCTGCAATACTCTCGTAAGCTGCTTAGCCAAACATTGTTTGGCTCCAGAAGCAGGCTGATTTTTTTCCTTATAGAAGGACAGTTAAAACAATTATTCTACCTCCAGAGAATCACATGATAGATTAGGTGACTGATGTCTTTCATGACTCACAACCCTGCCAATCCGACTCTTGTACTGCAATTAGTCATTTTTAAAATATCTTTCTGATATCTTAGGTGTTTGAGTGAATAGGTGCTGCTTTGTTAGGAGAGATCTCTTCTGCCAGATCACATGGAGTTTCTCAGTATTTCCATAGTCAATCCTCTACTGTAAAAATTAACATATCTAATAGAAAAAAAAAAAAACAAACCACCACAAACAACCTTCATGCTGCTAGATATGACTAAGTGGCTCACAACCAGTTATTGTGACAAATCGACTCTTCATGCAGTTAATGCAGCATTTCAAAATGAGTGACTGTAAGCCTGGAGTTCATGAATGAAGTATGCTCAAGCAGAGGAAAGCCACATTTAAATGGTTGCATTAGGAACTCCAGCAGACAAACCTAAGATAATTCAGACTCTATGGTTTTGCCCAATGGCTGTGAGAACTTGGAGACAGGAACAACAGCATGAGTTTATAATGGAATGTCATCCTTAACTCTGAATTTCCTGGCAGTAATTCATCTGAGTCACAACTTTAACAATGTTTATTTTTTTGGTTCCCTGTCCCCTCCACATGTGAATCTCTTCACTGTGTTTTTCTTTTCATTTTTGTGCTTGTTTTTGTAACAGTTCCTCAGTATTATATAAAATTTTAGAAACACATTCCACTAGTATTTTTAAAAATCATTTTTTTCAGGTATGAAACACAGTCTGGTCTCCATCAATAGGCAAGTCCAACAAGTGGTTTTTTTAGCCACGTATAGGCTTTTGGCTGGCAATCTAAGTTTTTCTTGTTTTTTATCTGGAGACAAGAAAGAGAAGTACCTGGGGTTACTAACTCCAGCAGGAAACAAAACCCAGCTTTATGGAAGCCACACATACAGGAGCAGAAAGGCCTTGGAAAAACACATATAGACCAAGACTGATGTGGGTCTAGATAATCTAATACTGAAAAAACATTTCCACCCTGCCTCTCTATATAACATATCTCAGAATCATCCAAATACAACCTCAGATGCCAATCTTTGATGGTTTCCTGGGAATAGACTTTATTGTCCCCTTTTCCAACAGCACCTTTGACAGATCCTAGCTGAGGATTCATACTGACACTGTTGCATCGTTGGCTTTTCAAAGCAGTGTGTATCCATGGCTTAATAATTACAATAAATCAATCAATCTTTAGCTTAATTCTTTTCTTGCTGTTCGCAGGGAGATACCAAAATTGTATCTGTGCTGACAGCTAAGCTTTACCTGCTTGTCTTGGAAGAGGCATTAACAAGACAACCTGTTTTGAGCCACTGCCCCTCTCTCCTCCCTCTCTAATACAGGGTCCAGATTGAGGTCGAGGAGCCCAATAGGCAGGCTCTGTTAAGGCCACCTGGAGGGGGGTGGAAGCTGAACCCGATCCCCGAGCCTCACGTTTCAGAGAGGTGACTGCACATGTCAGATGCCAAGAGAGAAGTGCAGTTTACTCGCCACATAAATATTTTGAATTGATTGGCAGGATTTGAATGGCTGATGTGCCATTGGGCCATTCAGTTTTCAAAATGGGAATTTATAGGGGAAGACCTCCTATACTTTTTGCTCGTTACACTCATAGCTTGCATGCTCGTTATTCTCTTATCTCTCTCCCCTGTTCGTTAATGGGATTCAAGGTGGCAACAAACACCTTACTTGCTTCTATCTTCATGGCAATTAGCTTCTTTTTTTTTAGCAGCATAGTGCTCAAATTGGGCCTCCACTACAGCAGCCTGCTTCTCATTTCCTCTAATTCTTTTGGACTATAACTGTGAACTGAAAACATCTCTTCATTTAGCAAGGGGTTTGGTAGTTAGCAGCTTGGCGGTTCATGAGTAAATTACACTAATTTACCTGGTTATTTCTGAGGTTTATAGCTTGTTACCTGTTGGTTATCTTCATTGTGAGCTCAAGGTGGTCCATCTATGCCACCTGAGGCAGCATTGCTGTGTGGTTTTGCATGCATAGGGATATTCCAGTTTGTACCTCTGTATTCCAAGTTCTGATTGTTCTAGACTGTTATCCTAATGTTTATCAGCCTTCTATCATGTGTAATCAGCCTATCATCAACTGGGCAAATGAACCTAAATCAAATTGGCTCAGGAAAACAATTTTTTATATATAATAAATCATATTAATATGTTATCATATTTCCAGCCAATAAATCTATATAAACTAAAACAGTGCTACAAAAAGAAAATTCAGCATGTATTCTTGGGGTTCTTTTAAAATTATCAGTAGACAAAAATATTTGGTCATAATTTTCCTTTATTTTCTTCTTTTTTCTTTTTCTTTTTTCCTTTTTTCTATGCTGTTCCGATAAAATTAAGGTCTGAGACTGAACACGCTACTTTCATGCAAGCAGACAGCCCACTGCAATAGAAGACATTATTTATCACTTGATTTTGGATATTCATATTGTAGATCTTAGCATCTGAGCAGCTACTTTGAGTCTTTTATTCAACAGAAGGAAATGGACCCCTTCATCCTTCATGTTATTGAACTTTGCTTTGGTAGGGAACTTGGATAAGATGAATGCCTACTCATAATTATCTTTACCTCTAAAACACCCATAGATGAGTATCTAAAATGGATCCATTTACATTGTAGCAGGGGATGACTTCTACTCTCAGTGTCAATAACAGCTTTACTTGTAAAAGTGTTCCAGGAAGAGAACAGAGATGGTAGAATCACAGTATAGTGATCACAAAACTTGGACAGAAGCTCATTGCATTTTTTCCCCAGAATGGAAGTTTTATTTTGTATAGCCAGTGGGAACAATAGAAATTCAGCCTCCCCATAGACTTTGTGCAAATAACACAGAATTATTTATTTTTTTTAAATTGATATACTCTGGCAGGACCCTGTTGCTTGCCATTTTCTCCCTTTTGTCTCCGCTTCCTAGTTCTTGCCATTAAGGCATTAGGACATTTGAACAGCTCTTTAATGCAGAAAGTATAAAGTCTTAGAATAAGGAAATGGAACTTGAAATCCCCTCCTTCTGCCAGGGGAATGCAATCACCATTTTGAACAGAAGCCCAATATTTAACCAGAGAACCTTCCCACTGAAATCACAGTTTTGTACAGAGTCTGGTAGTTTGGCACTATGTTTAAAAGAAGAAACAACAGTCCAGGAGAAATCTGCAGATTTTCTTTCTCATTTTGTTGGGAAACAATGACACATGGCTATGTGGTTTGTGTTGTATTTGATGCTGTGAGTAAGCTTCAGGTGTGGTCTCATTCTCTCATCTCTCACCCTCTTCCTACACGTATGCATTTAGCAAGACTTAGGCACAGTCTTTTGCTTGATGCAAACTGCCTTAGACATGAGATAAATACCAAGATCTTTGGCTCTGACAATGGCAGCAACTCTAAACAAGTACAGCAGCAGAATTTTAGGCATCTGAGTATGTAGACACTCCTTCACTGACCCCTGTGGAAACTGACTGGTTAGGCAACTAAGCTAACTGGTGCCTTAAGTCAGTCACGATTTCTCTGCATAGCACGCTTGTCTAGTCATCAAACTAGTGGAGTTTAGTAACTTCTAGTAAAATCCTTTAATGTGAAACAGGATATAGTGACTGTTGAGACAAGCATAAATGTATTTGGCCTGAAAGGAGCAACATACATTTTACAAATATAAAGGAACAATGCTGCAGCTTCTTTTAAATATAGCTTATTTCTTTAGTCTGACCCATTAAGTTTTCTAAACCAAGGCTTGTGGTATTTGGCATCAATTCTTCTGTTCTTTTGATAAGTACCTAAACAGGATGTCCTTGAAAATTAAATGAAAAACAGCACTGAAAGATTTCCTCCCTCAGGAATAAGTATTAAGATTGGCAGATGGTTTAAGTGGAAATACACAGGAATGCACTTTAGCCCGTAGTTGAAAATCGTTTCAACAGATATTGCAGAGATGGATTCAGGAATCTCTATCAGACATCCTTCTGCATTGAGTCAATTTTTAATGGCCTCAAGTGTTTTAATTTTTTCTAACCTAATTGTTACAAAGCAGCCTTAATCTAAAAAGAAAAATATATTAATAACCTGAAGTAATAATGTTTTAAAATAATATTTTGCCACAGGAATGTCTTTAGAGTTTCTTGGTAAGGAAAGTTCTAGAGAGTACTCTTCTCTGAAAATTTAATGCAAGCTCTCTTAAGTCTGCAGACAACTTGCAGCTGAGTTCAAATGTGTGTGTGCAGTGATTCATGCAAGCATCAAGTTTAGCATACTGATGTGTGTGGAGAAGGTTTGTATATAATTAGCTGCATAAACAAGATGCTTTATATATCTACTTATGCAGTTCTGATCCCCTCATAAGAATTGTGCACTGAAAATCTTTGCTTCATAAGAATGTGAACAATTAGATTTTCTGAGCAGTGTCCAGTGGCAAACAAGCAGAACAAAGTAATGACAAACTGCCAGAAATAATATTTGCTTTTTCCTCACTCAAGATACTTCCAGCATTAGCTATGTAATGGACAAGTAAAAGAAATCTAACATCTACTGGCCCTCTAGTGGTAAACCGAGAGCTTTTGGGAAAGGATAGATTCTTCAGATACAAGCAGAAAATACACCAGGTCTCCTATCATTGGAAGAAAGGAAAATAAATGATAACATAGTGTGCTTTTGTATATGTGATGTATATATGTGGATGGATAGAAGATAGTTAAAATAATTTTTAGAGACTTACTGGACTAGACCCTAGGTGGTTTGAGGGTCACCGCATTCCATTACACAATACTAACATGCCTGATGAGAATACTGCTTTTTTTCTTCATAATAAATAAGGCCTGGACTTCTTTAGTTGAAGGAATAAAAGAGCATTGAGTGTGCTGAACAATCTAAAACTAAGAAAAATAAATGTATTAACTAACAGTATTTAATAGACATATATAAGTAAAGAGATGCATATGTGGGGCTTTTCACTGGAAAGAGAAGAAATGAAAATATGTTGGAAATTTTTGGCTATCACCAGGCAACTATTTTAGCTTTCCCTGATTAACTAACAGGGCAGGCAGAGAGACAGCAGCTTTGTCTTCGCCTCTACATTTCTTTAAAAGAAAGGGGTACTCTTAACCTGTTTTGGTTTCATTAGGTTTTTTTCAGGGACATAGCTGCAGTGTGATGAGACATGACACTATGCATGTTGAACTGTTTCACCGTTGTAAATGGGAATTTCCGTGTTGCTGTATCACCTGTTCCATGCCATCTGGAAACTGTGATGTGAAATAAAACAGCCTACACAGGTGCTACAATTTTCAGTGTAATTACTACCACACAGCAGAATACGTAAGGGAGAGAGCATTGACTATTAAATTGTTTAAGTGCTGTAAAGACAGTTCAAAGGGCAAATTAGATAATAATTTAAATGCAAGTACTTACAGAAGAACAGACAGTGGGCTTAGTGTTATGGTAGCATTACAATTTTCCTTTTCAAAGATTGACAAAGGATTGCATTCTAATTCAAGGACTCTTACATAGGACTTATTCCAGCTTTGATTTTTGCAGCAATACAATTCTGGCTGACTTTATATAGTAAGATAGGAACCATACTTACTCTTATGTAGTACTTTTCATCATAGATTTTCTATTTAATATATTAAATTATAACTAAAACTGTATCGAAATACATTAGAAAAGATTGAATGACTATTTTTTTTCATGTGCACAGTAGTGTAGTCAGAGGATTTTAAATTTTATACTTGAAAACACGCTAAACCTATAAGATTTTCTGTAGTCAATGAGAAAGTGCCCAGATTGAGTCAGCAAAGAAGAAAATGTCGCTGTAAATTGCTGTCGTAAGTTGCTTGCTGTACGATGTTAAAAATGTTCTTTTTCATACTTTTGTTAAATCAGAATTGCCTCAGAGATCTTTTGTTCAATCAGAATTGCCTCAGAGATCTACATAAAAGGAAATTTTTTCTTTGATAAAAAAATATGCAAAAAACTGTTCTTGTCAGTGTTGAAACATCCTGGTTATCTCCTGAGCATGGATATCCCTGAGATACATAGATTCACACGTTTAGATGAAATAGATGAAAGACTAGATGGAAATCATGAAAAAATTGGCAGTCATAGTTCTAAAGTTAAAAATCATCTTTGTAACCATTCTAATGTGAAAAAGATGTCTGCAATTTGAACATCAGTGCCTCCTATGAGTGGTTCTATGACTTTCTAACTGCTAAATTTAAAGTATTCCATTATGATCTCAAAATTTCTGACAGAGGGTAACAGCAAAAAGTGTGAAGGTTTTAGAATGCTGAACTGTATTTGAAGTTTTTGCTGCTACCAATCCTTAGCATCCCAATTTTTAAACTTATTTGAAACTTACAAGAAAATCAACCTTTCTATCCTATCCTAAAGAAAGTTTTTTAAAAAATATATTCCCAACACAACAATTCAGTAAGGAAAATAAGCTGAGCCACACTGTGATGAAGGTAAAAAGAATTGTTATTAAATGTTACTTTTGGGTTCTTTTTGAGACAGAAATATTAATGAAGAGACTATACTTTGAGGAACATTTCTCTTCCACTTGCAGGAGTACAGAACTGAGAACAAGATGGATTACTCTAAGCACAACAATTTTTAAGCATGAAGTCGATGTGTGTCTTCTCCAAAGGAGCTCAGGTTTATTTTAACTTTAAAATCAATTTGCCTGTAAGAAAAGCTCTAAATTCAATACAATACAATACACCAGGTTGAAAGAGACCTTCAAGATCATCGCGTCCAACCTATCAACCAATCCAACCTACCTAAAAAAATAAACCATGCAGCCAAGCACCCCATCAAGTCTCCTCCTGAACACCTCCAATGAAGGTGACTCCACCACCTCCACAGGTAGCCGATTCCAATGGGCAATCACTCTCTCTGTATAGAACTTTTTCCTAACATCCAGTCTAAACCTGTCCTGGCGCAGCCTGAGACTGTGTCCTCTTGTTCTGGTACTGGCTGCGTGGGAGAAGAGACCAACCTCTGCCTGTCTACAACCTCCCTTCAGGTAGTTGTAGAGAGCAATAAGGTCACCCCTCAGTTCAATATACTCTTAGTATTTTCTTGGTCAATAATTTCCTCACTGCTCTGGCATCAGGGTGAGCAGCATGTGAGATGGAAAACTCATTTTTTGCAGGGGAACACTTGTGGACATAGACTAAAATTCTTAGGGAATGCCAGCTGATTTGCCATCACTGGAAACATTTTTGTGCTATGATGTCTTTATATGCAGAAATGATACACTAGCACCTGCCTTAAAATGTGTTGCCTAATTAAACAATTAAAATTCCACCTTTTTTTTGGCTTAGTGCTTTATTGCCAGTAATACTTGCCAGTTAAAACAACAAATATCCTGAGCACAGATGAAATGACTTCCTGTGATTTGAAATTTCATCAATGTTCATGTCTGCCAACATATCAAAACCAGCATATGATGGGTAGAATAAGCCCACAGGACAGTGTTCAATAATGAAGGACAAATCCTTACTGTTAAAACAGCTCTACATAGAAAGATATCTGCCTCTTCAGATTGTGAAATCCATGGGGTTCCTTCTGGGGTTCAACAAATTGTCCAGAACAAGCAACTGGAAAACCTGCAACTTCACCATAAAGCACTGAGATAAAGAGAAAAAATTGTTAAATGGAGCTGATGATTTCAGTGCATTTTGGATGAAACTCATAATAAGGTGAAGACAAGTTGTATGAATTGGCAGGTAGACCTTTTTTCATACTCTGAACTGATGATTGCATAAGCAATTTAAATAGCTTTCCGCTCTCTTATCTATAAAATGTGTGTAAAAACTATTCAGAACAAAAGGGTTTTGTATGACGTGCACAAGAAACCAAGACCCCAGACAAGGACAAGTACGAAAAAGCTGTTTCAGTAACAGAATGCAGCTGTCTGCTTCCAAAAGCAAAAGAAAAATATAAAAAAACCTCAAACAACAAAAAACAACTGTGTGCAGTATTGAAAGCTTTTGGCTCTGAGGTACTTGTCCTATGTGGATATGTCTATTCTTTGTCACTTTGATTCTGATGCTTGCATAAACTATTCCCTGGAAAACAACAGAACTAGATATTTGATTTAATAAATAGTGTTTTAAAACTCAACTTATATCAACTTTGTAACATGTTATCATCCCAACAAACAGCAGAAGTAGAAAATGTACACTGAAGGTCAGCTAGCTCTACAACTACCTGAAAGGAGGTTGTAGCTATATTGCTCTCTTCTCCCTAATAATAAGTGATAGTATGAGAAGAAACAGTTATGGGTTGCATCAGGAGAGGATTAGGTAGCATATTAGAAGAAAATCCTTCACTGAAATGGTTATCAAACACTGAAATGGTCTCCCAGGGAGGTATCTGAATCGCCATCCATGGAGATGTTTAAAAGACACATAAATGTGGTTCTAAGAGATATGGTTTAACACCAAACTCGGTAGAACTGAGTAATGTTTGGACTCAATGACCTTAATGGTCTTTTCCTACTGAAATGATTCTATGATTCTGTGATTAAAGTAGCAGCTGGATTTCAAGTTTGGGTACCTTGACTCTCAAAGTCATATGAAGAGGTCATGTGAAAAGAAGAGACTCTTAAATGATGACTTTAAAAGAGCAACAAAAACAACAACAAGTACAGATGTGATGTCTGAGAAATTAATGAAAAAACAGTATTGCTTAAGTTAAAAACCAGAAGATTTACAGAAAGTGATAACTCTAATTGGATGCAGAAAAGAGGTAAAAAATAGTCTGTTTTTCATAACTATGACAATTAAGAGCAGTAGTAAGTTATACTGGTTTGGGATGTTTTTAGCAAGTTGATCATGTTAGATATCAGGGAAAATTTTGTAAATGAACTAAAGAACACAATAGGTTAAGTATATATCATGTGGTCTACATAACTGGAACATTGCCAGAAATAGATATATATCATCATGCCGTGGCAAAATTAGACAGAGAAAATGATTTCTGAGATAAAAGTAACATTATTTTCTTATGACTCCTTCCCACAAGAATCTAATGACATTCTGTAATGTGCAACAATGTACTGTTTTAAAAATAAATAAATAAATCTTAGTGCTCAGAGCTATGGGATAATGTAGAATCCAAACATATAAAAAACTCGAGGAAGTAACTAAATCCGAGAGAGTGATTGCCCACTGGAATCAGCTGCCTGTGGAAGTGGTGGAGTCACCTTCATTGGAGGTGTTCAAGAAGAGGCTTGATGGGGTGCTTGGTGCCAGGGTTTAGTTTTTTAGTTGTTTAGGTGGGTTGTATTGTACTGTATTGTACTGTATTGTACTGTATTGTACTGTTTTGTACTATATTGTACTGTATTGTACTGTATTGTATTTAGGTGGGTTGGATTGGTTGATGGGTTGGACGTGATGATCTTGAAGGTCTCTTCCAACCTGTTGTATTGTATTGTATTATTGTATTGTAAATCGATTTGCCTATGACAGTCAATAAGTAACTACAATAAGCAGTGGTCTAGCGCTGCAATGTCTATATAGGATGCTTGCATCACTCAATATACTGGAAAGATTATTTTGAGGCAATCTGTTATGCTTGCAGATTTCTACATATACTTTTAAAATCTTCCATCCTGCACATATGTTCCATTAAAAGAAAAACCTCTCAGATTTTCTAATATTCACCTGGTGCTTTTCTCCTTTCCTTTTTTTGTTGTTTACTCATTCTATTTGCCTATTAAAAAAAAAAGTTTTCTATAATACAATAATATGGATTCTTCAATATATATAAGCCACTGCTCTTTCTGCACTTTTACTGTTGTGCATAACCATCAGATTTTATGGACTTTTAGCAATATTTATACTATACCTGAGGTCAGTCTCTTAGTGTCCCTGTCCCTTTGTGCAATGTAAAATGATTTTTTGGCATAAGGTTACTTGATGTTTCAGGCATACATTTTTTATGCTAGTTGATGCAGGAATCCCTAGTTGGTCTCCTCTTCTGGAACAGGTACAGATCATGGATGGAAATCTGCCAGAAGTAGCTACTCATTCAGTTTTTGATGGAGGTACAGACATTTTATTCTTTTAAAGAGGAAAGAGGAAGAAAAATGGATAACAATTATAACAGCATATCTTCTCAACTGGTGATTCAAAGGGACATTATCCTTCCAAAGGAACTGAAAGAATAATTCTCTGTCAACATGGAAGTTTGGACGCATAGCAGTTTGAGCCTTAACTGGAGTTTAAAAGCTGACATGGTCACAAAAAAATGAGAATTCTTCCTCCCCTGGCCCCCTCCTCTGATAAAGAAAAAGGAGAGAAAGAAAAAAAAAAAGGGGGGGGGGAGGGGAAAAGAGAGGGGGGGTACATCTACCAAAAAATAATCTGGAGTCAGTTTGGAATCAGGAGAAGTAAGTATTTTAACTCTCCCTCTCTCTCTATATATATATAGCAGTAACAGGGAGGATTTACAAAGATAAGGTATAAGGATGAATTCGAAAATATACTAAACCAAATTTGGATGGCCATGTATCTCCTTCAATGTATGTGGATTTCAGTCCTTTAGAGAAACATGGATGTGGCAGGGAGAAGATCAGGCCCAAGCACGTGGCAGAACCAAGAGGCTATCAGTGGCTGTTGGTCCTTTCAAACAGGCGAGGCAGGAGCAAAAGAGAGAAAAAAAAAAAAAAAGTTGCAGCGTCTTCCTTTTTATAGGCTTGCTGGACAGGAAGGGGGAGTAGAAGAGACTACCTTTGACCCAGGGGAAGCCAAAACCCTCTCTGTTCACCTGGATCAGGTTTCTTCTATCCCCTGGGGAAGCAGGGCTCTTGCAGTCCTCCCCCCAGGATGGGTTTAACCCAGCACAGAACATAATGCAGCCATAAAGGCCTCTCCTCACAAAGCAAGTAGAGGCCTGGGAATGCCAGTGAAAAGGAAACAGAAAACTGAAATGTAGGATGCATTTACAAGGAAAATAAGGATAGCATGTGAGTTTATTAAGCAGTTTTGCTTGTGCAAATGCTTCCAATGCATATGAATGCATATGAAGCATTTTTAAAGTCATATGCATAAGACTGCATACACAGCATTTTTAAACTAGGCACTGAAAGTGTCCATATTTCTACATACAGAAATAATAATTTTCAAAAAAGTCACATAGAATGTAGGAAATTTTTAAAGTAAATATCAAAGTCTTTTTAAAAAGGAAGTCTACTGTTTAAAAGAATAATCAACAAGAATAAAACATGAAGTTGAGTACAAAAATTGCTAGAGAAGGAAATAAAAACGTAGATGCTTCAGAGGTGATTGAGATGTTTGAGAGATAGTGCAAATAGAAAAAAATGATGAAAATTTTTGTGTAGTCTTAATAAATTTAAGAAGAGACCCAATGTTTCATGTGCTTCCAAATGAAGCAACTGAAAATGACTAATCTTAATAAATATGTACTCTGAGAAGCAGGACAGTTTCCTTCAGTGAGACAGTCTGAATGTAATTAATAGCTGTTGTTTAGATTAGAGGCAATTCTCATTACTGTAAATAATTATAGAAGGATATAATTATAGAAGGATATGTCTTCACTGTATTTTTTTAACATATTCATTTCTAGGCTTTTATTCCAGAGTGGGACTAGGAGACCTCAAGGGGACTGTGCTTCTTGGAGTATTTAAAGCCTTATCAGGAAATGAAAACTCAGGGAATTCCTATAAGGATGAATGAAGATGGGCTCTTTCTCCTTGAGGTTGTTTGAAATGGCAGGATAATACAGATTTGTTTTGGACACCACTGAGCTACATCAATGTGGCAGAGTGCCACAACAAATATAATTCCTGCTACTGCCATCCAGACAGACATATCTGATCTTTGCTAGGAGTCATGCTCACTTAGAAACAGCATCAGGCAAAAGTAGCTACTATTTTTTTTCTGACTGGAGTTGCTTGTCTTTAGTCCAGGTTGCAGAACAAGCAAAAGACATCATGTCATTTTACATTTGTAAGACTGTGTAGACATCAGGCTGTTCTACACCTATACATATGATCAGTATTGTGTTTATTATTCACTTTAGCAATAACATATTACTATACCATTCATATGTATTTATGTGAAAAAGTGTGTGTGTTTATATATGTGTGTGTATATATATATATATTCTGGGGTATATCAGCTGATACATCTCATCCTAAGGTAAGCATTTAAGAGCAATCACATGAATCACTTTCTGTGATTCTTAGAGTCTTCTGGTTTTTTTTCACTAGTTCTCTTTGTAATTACAAACATTTTTCTATTAATTTGTGGGGAAAAAAAAAGTGCTTTTTGGATTATTGTCACTTCAGAGACAAATGTTAAAAAGGTTATCTAGGGTGAATTGGTGTAAAGCGTACCTGTTGCTCAGCAAATGCTCACACGCTACGTCAACATTACTTAGTGTAGCATACTGCATCTGCTGAAGGAACCAGCTGATTCTGCCATATCAACACTACATTCATTTCAGAAAATTTCACAAACTCTGGGGTAATCCCATGGGCTGAACATTTTGGAACACAAACCCTGTGAGGAGAGGCTGAGGGAGCTGGGGTTGCTTAGCCTGGAGAAGAGGAGACTCAGGGGTGAACTTATTGCTCTCTACAACTACCTGAAGGGAGGTTGTAGACAGGCAGAGGTAGGTCTCTTTTCCCAGGCAGGCAGCACCAGAACAAGAGGACACAGTCTCAAGCTGCACTAGGGGAGGTTTAGATTGGATGTTAGGAGGAAGTTCTATACAGAGAAAGTGATTGCCTATTGGAATGGTCTGCCCAGGGAGGTGGTGGAGTCACCATCATTGGAGGTATTCAGGAGGAGACTTGATGGGGTGCTTGGTGCCATGATCTAGTTGTTTAGGTGGGTTGGATTGGTTGATAGGTTGGACACGATGATCTTGCAGGTCTCTTCCAACCTGGATTTATTGTATTGTATTGTATTGTATTGTATTGTATTGATTATCAGTTAGAAAAAAAAAAAAGAGTTTATTCATTGAATGTATCTTCCATTTCACTTTCAGCTAAACCTAAGCTATTTAACACTCCTTCAGACTACATCGGGTGGAGAATGTCTCCATATTAATCAGGAGATTTAATTTAAAAAATGCACTCCTGATATGACTCAATTGTAGATACACCCACCAACAGTGATAAATGTTCTACACATTGTAGAACCAGAGTACTAGGATGTTTAACAGTGGCTAAAATTAAACTCTAGCAAGGTTGAAGCTCTGGCCAATTGGGTGAAAGAACTGATTTTGTCATTGTTCCAAGAACTGCTATGGAATTCAGCTGAAATGTTAAGAAGAGAAACATGAGGTTTTATATGATTATTATGCACAGATGCTTCGACTATTTAAGTGCACAAGATGGTGTGTCTGTTTATCCCGTCACTCTCCAGCCACAAATAAATATGAAAAGGGAAGGAAAAAAAATAAAGAGGGAGAGAGAAGAGACATTAGATTTGATCTTTAGAAATGAAAATATAAGTAATAGATGATTTGAGGTGGTGTCTCAGACAGCTACACATTTTCATTTGTCCAAGTAATTTTTAAACTTCCCACCATTGCTTTTTGATTTTTTTCTTTTTTTTCCCCCCTTTTATTCCTTTTTTACAGTAATGCTTGACAGCTGCTCATGCACATATAGTTTATTTTTTCTTTTGCACAAGAGATCTATCAATGACCTCCTGTGCCAAAAAGAATTGCTGGACAGGTGGTTGGAAGTGTCTGCTTCTTCCTGCAAATATTTTTTTTTTCATCTTAAGTCTCTATGGGGATAGTGGCAGCAGAACAGGAATTAAGGGAGGACTGCTATAAGCAAAACTAGAGAGTACTCCACCTGATTGTGAACAGGTTTCCCTAGCTTTGGCCTTGAATGGTCCAGTCCCCTCCAGGGCAAGTTCACAGAAATGCAATGGTCTGCTATAGAAACACTATATTTTCTAACACCTGGGTGATGAATGGAGTTTCCAGCTAGCAATTAGACACTGCTTGCAGGCAGCAGAATAGTCCCTTTATGTACATTGTTTTCAAAGGTGGAGGAGGGAATGAGGTGCCTTAAATGCAGAAAGAAATAAAACTTCATACATAGCTTTTCAAGTCAGCTTACACTCCATCAGGAAAACAAAACAAAACAAACCAACAACAACAGCAACCTGGGATTGAAGTTAGTTTCATATTAAATTTCATAAGACATTCCTGCTGTATTGTCATCCAATTTTTTTCACTTTCTTATATCTTAGTATCATCTCAGTATCTCAGTATCATATTACATAACACTTCATACATAGCTTTTCAAGTTAGCTTACACTCCATCAGGAAAACAAAACAAAAACAACAACAATAACAACAAAACAACCTGGGATTGAAGTTAGTTTCATTCTTACTGGAGCGTGTCCAGAGAAGGGCAACAAAGTTGGTGAGGGGTTTGGAAGACAAGCCCTATGAGGAGAGGCTGAGAGAGCTGGGGTTGCTTAGCCTGGAGAAGAGGAGACTGAGGGGTGACCTTATTGCTCTCTACAACTACCTGAAGGGAGGTTGTAGCCAGGCGGAGGTTGGTCTCTTCTCCCAGGCAGCCAGTACCAGAACAAGAGGACACAGTCTCAGGCTGTGCCAGGGCAGGTTTAGACTGGATGTTAGGAAGAAGTTCTATACAGAGAGAGTGATTGCCCACTGGAATCAGCTGCCTGTGGAAGTGGTGGAGTCACCTTCATTGGAGGTGTTCAAGAAGAGGCTTGATGGGGTGCTTGGTGCCAGGGTTTAGTTTTTTAGTTGTTTAGGTGGGTTGTATTGTACTGTATTGTACTGTTTTGTACTGTATTGTACTGTATTGTGCTGTATTGTACTGTATTGTATTTAGGTGGGTTGGATTGGTTGGACATGATGATCTTGAAGGTCTCTTCCAACCTGTTGTATTGTATTGTATTGTATTGTATTGTATATTAAATTTCATAAGAAGACATTCCTTCTGGATTGTCAACCTATTTTTTCACTCTCTTAAATCTCAGTATCATATTACAGATATTGAAAATAAATGTGTGTTTTGCAAGCTAATGGGTAATGAGGCACTCAAGAGAAAGCCCTGGATTCCTACATCTCTCTGGAGCCCAGAGAAGTTAGCTTTCATTGACAGCTCCAAGGGGATTTATTTAAGCTTAAAATAAGTATTTCTTTAGAGTTAATTATAGCAAGTGCCTAAGCTGCTGAATTCAAATACCAAAAGGGATTAATTTAGTTCAACGTATATTTTTCCCTGCTCTGAAATTAAATCTCGGAACAGCTTGAAACAAACAAGCACAAAACTGAAACCGAAAACAGAAAAACAAACAACCAAACAAACAACCAAACAAAAATGAAACCCAAACTAAACCAAAATGAACATAACCTGGTAACCTGGTTTATTTTATTTTATTTTATTTTATTTTATTTTATTTTATTTTATTTTATTTTATTTTATTTTATTTTATTTTATTTTGCTTATGCCTAGTTTTGAGCTCAGCTTTATCCCTATGTGCTAAAAAGCTCTTTGGAAACCAGCTCTTGCTCATCACCTTCTGAAACAAGTACGACAAGCAATTTTGTTACAAGAAAAAGCAGTACAGATTAAAGCTCAAAGAATTTAATAGTTTGAAAAATGAGATTTGCTTGGTTTATATGAGTTATCATGTGTATATACAGGATTAACACAGGAATGATTGATTATTGGTTGTTAAATTACAGCTTTATTTCAGTCTCTCATATAATTCTCTTAGAACTGAAGGTCAGAAATTCTGACAGAGTGCAATTTCAGGAAGTGTTGTGAAACACTGACAGCAAATGTCTGGCCCTGATCTATTAGAAGATAACAAGTTCTGATAGACTGTAATAGCCTAAATATTCGGTATCACGTGCAATCACAAAAGATCTATACTGAAAGGGCATGGGGTACTTATTTGGGGTAGTTATGAATATTTGGGGCATGCTTTGTGCTCAGTCAGACCACTGTAACTATATTAATTACTACTGACATTTACTTACATTTATCTATGTATTTTGTATTGAAATTAGGGTCCTGCTTCTGTTCGTTCTTTTTTTGGTTGCCCTACCTGAATATATACTTCCAGGTGAAACAGAGGTAAAAGTTATTAAATCTCTGGATTTTTTTTCAGTTGTACCATGAGGAGTTATTTGTCACTTTTGCCCAGAGCTTATTGTTAGTGTAAAAGCTCTGGATCTATGATGATGGTAGTATAAGAAACCTCAGTTAAATGCTTTAATATGGTGCAATATAGCAATATTGTTTAAAAACAAACAAACAAAACAAAACACCCCAAAATGACAGACAAACAACAAAAAAACCCTTGTCCACAGATCTGGCCCTGATGTAAGGACTGATGTAGCTGACTGAATTCTCTGAAATTCCTTGAGTTGTGTAAAACCACTTGTATTACATTGCTTTAAAGGCTGTGCTAAGTTTAGTCAATTGGAAATTAAGGTCTCTTCAATGGCATCAGTGAAGTGAGCTGTTCTATTCCTTCAGTTCTTCATGATGTCCCAGACAACTAGCCTTTCTGCAACAGTTTCTCTAAAACTCTGCCACTGCAAAGCACAGATTCAGAGAAGATGGGACAAGAGAAAAGCAAGAAAGTTCAGTCCTTTAGTTAAAGCCTATCTCCTTCTCCCAAGCTAAGTGTTGTGAACTTGGACAGAAGATGAGTGCTGTGTCCCAGAGACTGGAAAGGGAGCCAACTCTGTCCATGCTGTTGCACCACTCCTGTATCCCAGGCTGTTATAATCTAGTTTAATAAATGCACATATATATTTTGTTCACTGGTCTGGAAATATAAGGGTTGTACTGTAGTCACAACAAACATAGGAAATAACATCTGACATAAGGAAGAGCTACTTCCTTTTTATACTAATATTTATATCTGCTTCATTAGAGCAGAAAACATTGCTGAGCAGGCAAGTGAAAATTAGAACTAAGTGGACAGGAAAAAATCTCAACCAAATAAAGATGCATTAACATGTATGAGAGCATTAATCTAGTTGGTCCAGAACTTTAGTTGTTAAAAATAAGAATATCCTGATCCCTGAAGGATTTCTAAGTAATTTTGGACAGGAAAAAAAAAAAAAACCAACAACACAAAATCGAACAAGCCATACAACTAAGATGAATTCATAATTATTATAGTTTAGTGCAAGGGCTAACATTCCTGCTCCCCCAACACAAAAGTGAGGGGAAGAGTAACACACAAAACTCAGGACTGAGATGAGGAGATAAGAGTTTAATATAGCATGAGATATCATAAGCACAATGCCGAATTATCCTAGCTAATGAAAATTAATCTAAAAATACAATGCATGATTACCTTAACATAGTGAAACACACAGGGAAAAAATAATTATCACAAAACTGAAAGCCAAAACCAGCAGCTAACTAACTCCCACTCTCCATTGCCATGTCTGCAGAAAAGAGTCAACACCCAAGAAGCTGGAACCCAGAGCACAAATTGCAACAGGAAGCCGTCCTGTTGCAATGTGAACTTCAAGCCCCATAATACTTTGCACCAGGCAGCACTTTCATCTTTGAAGCTGGCATGACTGCAGCATGGTATGAATGACATCAATAGGTTCAACTCAATCTGTGACAATGATTCACACTATTTCATGTGATACGATGTAAACACATGAATATATTCTGTAGAATTGAATTTACATTATTGCCAGTTCTTTCTACTGCATTTATCAAGTTATTGTGTGTTTGTGCAGCACCTGAGATTTTTTTTTTAATCACAGGATCTGTCTAGCTATATGGCTTTAAATTCCATTGACTTCTTTCTTTCTTTCATGACAAAGATTTCTTTCTTTTCTTCTTTGTTTATAATCTTGCATTCTAATAATGCATTGATATTATTTCTGCACATTTTTTCAACCATATGTGTGTGTATGTATTTTCAACCATATACATATGTATGTATGTTACTATATATAGTATATAAATGTGTTAAATAAAATTATACTGTTTTAATTTTATTTATTTTGTGGAATTCAAAGATTCTGCTGTGCACAAACCAAGCTTCAGTCTAGAAGCCTGATTTAAGATGGCAGGAGTTTGCAAGAGAATAACATTCTTCATTAAATAGCACCATTGTTTACATTTATAATAGTCAATACTGTATTTAATGCAATACCTTTAGAGTGATTAAGATTATGTATTAAATAATCATATAGTTATTAGAGAATAATAGTATGCAGAGGGACGTCGACCGACTGGACAAATGGGTGGAGTCCAATGGGATGGCATTCAACAAGTTCAAGTGCCGGGTGCTGCACTTTGGCCACAACAACCCCATGCAGAGCTACAGGCTGGGGTCGGAGTGGCTGGAGAGCTGCCAAACAGAGAGGGACCTGGGGGTGCTGATCGACAGCCACCTAAACATGAGCCAGCAGTGTGCCCAGGTGGCCAGGAGGACCAATGGCATCCTGGCCTGCATTAGGCATAGTGTGGCCAGCAGGAGCAGGGAGGTCATTGTGCCCCTGTACTCAGCACTGGTTAGGCCACACCTTGAGTCCTGTGTCCAGTTCTGGGCCCCTCAGTTTAGGAAGGACATTGAGACACTTGAACGTGTCCAGAGAAGGGCAACAAGGCTGGTGAGAGGCCTTGAGCACAAGCCCTATGAGGAGAGGCTGAGGGAGCTGGGATTGTTTAGCCTGTAGAAGAGGAGGCTCAGGGGTGACCTCATCGCTCTCTACAACTACCTGAAGGGTGGTTGTAGCCAGGAGGGAGTTGGTCTCTTCTCACTAGCAACCAGCACCAGAACAAGGGGACACAGACTCAAGCTGCACTAGGGGTAGTTTAGGCTCGAGGTGAAGAGAAAGCTCTTCACCGAGAGAGTCATTCGTCATTGGAATGGGCTGCCCAGGGAGGTGGTGGAGTCACCATCCCTGCAGGTGTTCAACAGGGGATTGGACATGGCACTTGGTGCCATGGTCTAGTCATGGGGTCTGTGGTGACAGGTTGGACTCAATGATCTTCGAGGTCTCTTCCAACCTTAGTGATACTGTGATATGTTAATTTAATCAAAATGCTAATATTATGTTTCAAGCTGAAGCAAAATTTTAAAAAAATGAGCTAGTGTTTTTCAAAGCCAATTAAATTTATTGTTTAAAACATTATTGTTCTTTTTGTTGATAGTATGACCTTAGCCTGAGTTACAGCTTACATTTTTTAATGTATGCCTGAAAGAAGGACATTTCTCAAATTTGTAGTTCATATACTTGTCTTTAGTGCTGATATAGCTTCAAGCAAGTACTAAGGATTTCAGAGGCCAAAAAGAGGACCGAAAGACATAAAGTTAAATGGGAGCAATATTGGAGTGCATGTTTGAAAAGATTGTTGTTCTGAAGAGCATTACTCTCTACTCGAACACAAATTGTGTCAAACAGCTTGTATATTTGTTCACTTTTGTTTTCTTATGATGAATAAAAAGCATTATGACATTCTGGAAGATTAAAAATAAGTAGAAATCAGTTGCTTTGAAGATTGTTGCCTTTGTGTTGTGGATACTGAACTGTTGATTTTACTCTCAGACATTCTTGCAGTCCTACTTTAAAAAAAAAAAAAGCTGTTTAATAATGATATAATCTGGAATTAGCAATGGAATAATTTCAGTTTGCAACACTGGGAGATGCAGAGGCACAAATAAGGGGAACACCTTGGAAGAATACCACCACAGCTGCACACTGCATAAATGAATTAGTAAAATACATAAAAGATCACTTCTCTGATCTTTGGTGCTCTTTATAAAACATGTATGTCCTATTTTATCAGCTGAGGCCAGATGTACATCTTAAGCAGAATTTGACCCTGCTAGTTCAAGGAAGCTGGAACAAATCCTTTACAAAAGTCATGTTTCAAACTCAGTGTAGCATACAGATTCTCATGTAGTCAGATAGCTGTTACAAATCCACAGTTTTAATTATGCTGATCTCATTTAGATCAAAACCCCAGATTTTCTAAGAGGTATTCTAAGCGACTAAGTTCAATACAAACACGGGACAGGAAGAAATGGTTTCAAGTTCTTCTAGCAGAGGTTTAGACTAGGTACTAGGAACAATTTTTTTTTACTGAACAGATTGTCAAGCAGTGAAACAGGCTGCCCTGAGAAGCAATTGCTTTACCATTCATGGGGATATTTCAAAAATGCATAGGGACATGATTTAGTGGTGGACTTTGGTAGTGTTAGGTTAACATTGAGGTTAATGATCTTAAAGATTGTTTCCAAATGATTCTGTGATTCTGAATCCACCTGGGCACACTGCTGGCTCATGTTCAGCCAGTTGTCAACCAGCACTCACAGGTCCTGCTCTGCCAGGCTGCTCTCCAGGCACTCATTCCCCAGTTTGTAGTGCTGCATGGGGTTATTGTGGCCAAGGTGGAGGACCCTGCATTTGGCCTTGTTAAACCTCATACTGTTGGCCTCAGCCCACTGACCCAGCCTGTCCATGAACTCTACCAACAGTAGAGTTGATCCCCTCATTCAAGTTATCAATAAAGATGTTCAACAGAACTGAGCCCAATGCTGATCCCTAGGGGACACCACTGGTCCCCAGACACCAACTGGATGCCACACCATTCACAACCACTCTCTGTGACTGGTCATCCGGCCAGTTTTAAATCCAGGAAAGGGTGCACCTGTCCAAGACATGAGCTGCCAGCTTTAGCAGGAGGATGCTGTGGGAGACTGTGTCAGAAGCTTTGCTGAAATCCAGGTAGACCACACCCACAGCCCTACCCTCATCTATCATGCAGCTCATCCAGTCATAAAATGAGATCAGATTGGTCAGGCAGGACTTTCCTTTCCTAAACTCATGTTGGCTGGGCCTGATCCCCTGGTTGTCTTGTACATGCCACTTGATTAAAAACAGCAGAAAATTGTTTTATTGAGTCCTTGATCACGTCCACCAGTCCTCCAAACAAAAGGCTAAAAATGCAAGTAAAAAGACTTCTTAACACATATTTGGAGAAAGAAAAGGAAAAACTGTAGTAAATTTTTTTAACTGTGTTTTATCTAGATGTGATCACATGAGCTGTGTATGTTCTAAACAATTTAATCATGATTGGGTTTGGGTTGTTTTGCAGTTCCTACATTTATTTATTCTTCTCCAGAGTAATGGCTTCAGGATTTCCCATAAGAAGCCTGGGACTTGAAAGATCATATATCAGGAAATGAAAACTTAAATGTCTCCAAGGAAAACATGTTTCATTTGGGGATTTAGAGCAGATGTTTACATTTTTTTGTTATTTTTTGAGGAATAACATATGTCTTTCACATTGATTTGTTTATTGAATACTGATGTAGAATAAGATTGTTCCTGTAGTTCGTAATGAGAAACAATACAGAGGTTTAGTTACCAGACATTAAAAATAAGAAGATCCATTACAAACCTTGGAATGAAGAAAAAGAGATTCTTCAGTTTATGTCTTTGGGTTTTTTTGAGAATATTCACCAATTTGTAAAAAAACAGTTTACATTTTAAAGCGTAAAAAAAGGGCATTTTCAGTTGTGTCATCAGGGATGGAGATTGGCCTCCTTATTTAGCAGACAACTCTGTATCTCCAAATAGATTCATGATCAGCTGTCAGCTGAGCAAGAGGCCTGAGCCTATATGTAGACTGCCTCTGTGTGGGATTCTATTCTGCCTTTTGCTGAAATTCTTGTTAAAACTCCATCTACAAGAAGGGTCGGATGGAGGAACCCAGAAACTCCATGCCAGTCAGCCTGACCTCAGTGCCAGGGAAAATGATGGCGCAGGTTATCCTGGCGGCAATAACTGCGCACCTGAAGGACGGCCAAGGGCTCAGGTCCAGCCAACATGGATTTAGGAAGGGCAGGTCCTGCCTCTCCAACCTGATCTCCTTCTTTGATCAGGTGACCCGCTTGGTGGATGTGGGGAGGCCTGTGGATGTAGTCTACCTGGACTTCAGCAAGGCCTTTGACACCGTCCCCCACAGCAAACTGCTGGCTAAGCTGTCAGCTTGTGGCTTGGACAGCAACACTCCGTGCTGGGTTAGGAACTGGCTGGAGGGCCGAGCCCAGAGAGTGGTGGTGAATGGTGCTACATCCAGCTGGAGGCCAGTCACCAGTGGCATCCCCCAGGGATCAGTGCTGGGCCCCATCCTCTTTAATATCTTCACTGATGATCTGGATGATGGGATTGAGACAGACATCAGCAAATTTGCAGATGACACCAAGTTGGGAGCGGGTGTTGATCAGTTAGAGGGCAGAAGGACTCTGCAAAGGGACCTCGACCGACTGGACAGATGGGCAGAGTCCAATATGATGACATTCAACTTCTAAGTACTTTCATTTGTATGTAAAGGCCAAAGTATTTGGTCTTTAGCTTTACTGTTTTCTGAAAGTCAGTGATTCAGGATAGATTTATTTTATACTGAATTGATGATTTTACAAGGTACAGAAAAATTGGTACTTTGTGATTATTACCTCAAGAGCAAAGGATAGTATAAAAATTGGCACAACATAATAATATTCAAAACTTTAAATGATGCTAGCTCAGATAATTCTGCATGGAACTGTGGTGTGCAGGTGAGTTACATCCTTAAATCTACCCAAGACCAGCCTGGTCCCTATTCTGCTACAATATACCTGTTAATATAATTTCAATACTCATCAGCTTATATTTAGTTCTCATTCTACATTATAACCAGAACTCTGTCTTTTATTCTCTTAAGAGAATTTTGCACTTTCTTTGTAACACTTTTTACAATTACTGAATTGGAAGACAGCTTTTGGCCTTAATCTATGTGATCTCTTTATTGACCTTGAATGATTTGGAGAATTTGAAGTTTCAAAGAATTTAAAATATTTTAATTGCTCCCTTATCTTCCTTCTGCTTCATCTGTAATAAAGCTTTTGGTCTAAATTATTTTTCTCCTACCAACTTAGACTCAGCATCTGAACATTGATATACTCTGAGTTTACTTGTGATATTGCCTGCAAGTGTAAGGTGATATTTTGTATACTGAAAGAGAAGTGAGGAGTCCAAAAAAACCCCACCTCCCAAAGAGCTGAAGGAAAAGGGAATAAAATTCATTAAATTATTAGAAAACTATTAATCATATTAAGGCAATACTTCTGAATATTTTCAAAACCCTTTTGCACCCTCTAGCTAACCAGGGAAGCATTCAATGTCCATAGGAAACTACATTTCTCCTAGTGGCAGAGAGTGACCAGAGAGATTGACAGCCAGCTGAACATGAGCCAGCAGTGTGCCCGGGTGGCATGGAAGGCCAATGGTATCTTGGTCTGTGTCAGGAATAGTGTGGCCAGCAGGACTAAGGATGTAATTCTGGCTCTGTACTCAGCACTGGTGAGGCCTCTCCTTGAGCACTGTGTGCACTTCTGGGGCACGTACTTCAGGAAGGACATGGTGGTGCTGGAGCAGGTCCAGAAGAGAGTAGCGAGGCTGGTGAGAGGGCTGGAAGGAAAGTTGTACGAGGAAAGGCTGAGGGAGCTGGCATTGTTCAGCCTGGAGAAGACGAGACTTAGAGGGGACTTTATCATTCTCTACAACTACTTAAAAGGAAGTTGTAGCCAGGTGGGGGTCAGACTCTTCTCCCAGGCAACTAGTGACAGGACAAGAAGGCATGGTGTGAAGCTATGCCAGGGGAGGTTTAGATTAGATATTAGGAAACAATTCCTCACAGGAAGGCTGACTAGGCACTAGAATGGACTGCCCAGAGAGATGGTGGGATCACTGTCACTGGAGGTCTTTAAGTAAGGATTGGATGTAGCATTTGGTGGCATGGTTTAGCTGATGTCATGGTGTTAGGTCATAGCATGGACTTGATGATCTCAGAGGTCTTTTCCCGCCTCAATAATTCTGTGATTCTGTAATTTTGTGAAAGATATTAAACAGCACTGGTCCCAGTATGTATCCCGGAGACACCACTTGTCGCCCATCTCCATCTGGGTATTGAGGCATCCATCACTAACCTCTGGGTGTGACCATCCAGCCAATTTCTTATTCACTGGTGTTATGATGTGCTCCAAACCCACCTTTCCTCCATCTCCATCAGCAGAGGTTTGATTGGGGAAAGACAAAGGCTTGAAATTGCCTTCCAAGGTGCGAAATTGCCTTCCCCTTCACCTGGGGACAGGTAATTAGTGCCCATTCCTCTTGCCAGGGCAGAGCTTCCTTCCCTGTAGGGGAAGTCTGATGGGTTTGGGAGCTATGATTAACCAGGGTGCTTCACGCCCATTATTCATTGCCCTTGGACACATTGCCTAGGAATACCTTAAACAGAGTGACCAGAAAGCGATCAAGGCTCTCGCCATCGTCTTGCTCCTGGCCTCACTCTCGCTCTCCTGCTCTGGCTCCTGCCTTCGTCTTGCTCACTCTGCTCGGACCTGGCTTCTCCCCGGACCTGCCTGCTGAGGAGTGGACCTGTCTGCCGTGAAACCTGCGGCTTTCTTGCACTGTCAGTGCTGCTGCTCATGAGTTTTCCCTTGTAGCAGAAGCGTCTACAGACACTTTGATTCTGGTGGGTCCTTTTCCTTTGGATCGTGCTGCCTTACCCACAAATTGGATTATAAAACCTGCAGTTCCTGGAGCCTGCCACTGACGAGAGACCTAGGGGCCGACGCCAAATTCCTGCTCCATGCTCATGAGTACAACCTGGTGCTCTCATTGGCTTTCCCAAGGTTCCTGGCTTGCCTCTGATTATTAGTGGGGTGAAGCTATTTTGTGGCTTTGCCTTTTCCATTTTTTGAATTCTCTAAATTGTACTAAAGTTGCCCCAAAGCATCCTGGTAGAATTCATGACCTGTAAGTAATTTAATAAGTTTTATACCGAATTTTGGGGAAAATTAAAAATAACTGTATTTCTATAATTCCTGCCTCGTTAATTCAGCCCCTATCAAATCAACTGAACAGTCCATCCACCAAACCTATTATTAGAGCATCTAGGAGTATCTGTTCTATGATACTCCCAGGCACTTAAAAAAAAATAATAATTGTAGCCAGGTGGGGGTTGGTCTCTTCTCCCAGACAACCAGTGACAGAATGAGAGGACACAGTCTCAAGCTGCATCAGGGGAGGTTTAGGCCGGATGTTAGGAAGAAATTCCTCACAGAAAGAGTGATTTGCCATTGGAATGGGCTATCGAGGGAGGTGGTGGAGTCACTGTCCCTGGAAGCATTAAAAATAAGACTAGATGAGGTACTAAGTGCCACAGTTTAGTCGATTAGATGGTGTTGGGTGATAGGTGTCTTCCAACATGGTTAATTCTGTGATTCTGTGACAAAATCAAATATGCTTTTGTTACAGAATCATAGAATCATTTAGGTTGGAAAAGATCCTTAAGATTATCAAGCCTATTAACCTACTATTGCCAAAGTCCACAGCTAGACCATGTCCCTGAGTACCACATCTTTACATATTTTAAATACATACAGGAATATCTACACCACTTGCATGGAAGCCTGTTCCAATGCTTGACAACTATTTCAGTGAAGAAATATTTCCTAATATTCCATCTAAACCTCCCCTGCTGCAAACTGAAACCATTTCCTCCTGTTGTATCACTTGTTGCTTGGGAGAAGAGACCAACACTCACCTTGCTACAACTTCCTTTCAGATAGTTGTAAATAAGGCCTGTCTTTCACTCCAGGCTAAAGAACCTCAGCTCCCTCAACTGCTCCTCATAAGATTTGTGCTACAGACCTTTCACCAGCTCATTGCCCTTCTTTGGAAGCAGCAGTGACCAAAACTTAATTCAAGGTGCAGCCACACCATTGATGGCTAGAGAAAGACAATAATTTCCCTAGTCCTGCTGGGCTCACTGGATGCTGTTGTCCTTCTTGGCCTCCTGAATGAATTGCTGGCTCATACTCAGCTGGCTATTGACCAATACCCTCAGGTCCTGTTTACCAGGCATCTTGCCAGTCACTGTGCCCCAAGCCTGTGGTTGCTTGTGGTTGCTTGCGGTTGTTGTGATGGAAGTGCAGGACCCAGGTTCTGGACCTTGTTCGGTCTCATACAATACCCTTGACCTATCAATCCAGCCTGTCCAGGTCCATCTGTAGAGCCTTTCTACATTCAAGCACACTGTCTTAGTTTAAAGGAGTGAGATACAGCTCTTCAACTTCTTCTCAAACGCCTTAATACTCAGACCTCAGGGCTTTTTTCTCTGATCCCCCCCTGCTCCCCCACCATGCCTCCTTTCATTAGGCCCAACCAGGCCAGGATTGCACAGACGAAATTAGCCAAAGCTCTCAAGGCTGCAGATAAGCCCAAAATCCTCCCCCACATTAGAGATCATAGAATCATAGAATTGTTAGGGTTGGAAGGGACCTCAAGGATTGTGTAATTCCAACCCTTCTGCCGTGGGCAGGGACACCTCACACTAGATCAGGATTCACAGAGCCACATCCAGCCTGGCCTTAAAAAGCTCCAGGAATGAGGCTTCCACCACGTCCCTGGGCAACCTGTTCTAGATTCTCACCGCCCTCACATGGTAAAGAACTTCTTTCTAACATCCAACCTGAATCTACCCATTTCTATTTTTGCTCCATTCCCCCTAGTCCTAACACTACCCAACATCCTGAAAAGTCCCTCACCAGCTTTCTTGTAGGCCCCCTTCAGATACTGGAAGGCCACAATAAGGTCTTCTCGGAGCCTTCTCCTCTACAGGCTGAACAGCCAAAACTCTGTTTCCATAGGAGAGGTGCTCCAGCCCTCTGATCATCCTTGTGGCCCTTCCTTGGACACAGTCTGGTATATCCGTATCTTTCTTGTAATAGAGGCTCCAGAACTGGATGCAGTACTCCATATGGGGGTCTCATCAGAGTGGAGTAGAGGGGAAGAATCACCTCCCTCGACCTGCTGGCTACACTCACACTTTGAAAGCTCATACATTCCCAGGAGCAGAGAGAAGGGAGAAAAGAAACAGAATTGACCATTCAGCCAACTTAGACATAGCAGAATTATGGGATAGGGTAACAATTTTACAGTTTTCTGGTCCTCCTGGAAGACTTCGCTATAGTTGTTAAAGGCATCCAGCCTCAAAACATAATGCACACCCATACTTCCACCTAAATCCTGCATGACCTTGTCAGTCTCAAGGTATTTTAAAAGTTGCTGTCCTTCAACTGGAGTAATAGTCTTTTGTTACAGTAATTTATTTTAGATTGCCGGGTTTTGTGTAATGAATAGCTACACAATGACTATTGTGTAGTTTTGGTTTGTTTGTTTGTTTTATTTTTTCAAAGATACATTTGTAGGCAGCCTTCTCCAGGAAAGAGCTGTTAACTCCTCATGGTCCAGAGAATCCCCAGGCAGTCCCATTCAGATTCCTAATCTGTAGAGAAGTTCCTTCTGCCTAGCTTTGCAGTTTCCTGGCTGGGATTTGCAAGTTTTCTGGATTTCCTCTCTAATTTCCCTTAACCTGGAGTTTGGATTTCCCTGAGAGTGCCAAGTGTCTAGGAATTAAAAGTTACAAGGTTTAATCATAAGGCATCTGAAGATTTAGCTTTACAACTTAGTGTTGAAAGCTTTTGGATAAACTTATGTGTGCATACACATATTTGTAGATCCAGGCTATATTTATACATATAGCAAATAATAGATTTTTCTTTGTTTTTTTTTTTTTTTTCCAGGTACCATACAAGAGTATTGGAAATATTTCTCTAGCATGCCTTTACAGTAGGAATGACCACAAGAAGAGTCATACTCCTCAACACAGACTTAACTCTTCATTATATACATAGACAAATAAATAAATAAATTTAAAAGGTCACAAATTGTACAGTTGTGCCTTTAGATTTGGAAAAGATTTTTCTGGCAAGTTACAAAATCTGGAAAGCTCCACAAAAAGATGCAAACTGTGCTGAGATCTCAGTGCTTTTCTGTTATTTATTGACATCTGAATCAAATCCCATTGTAATTCTCTTGAGAGTAACCATTTTCAATGTGCAAATCAGATAATAATAAATCAACCAATATACCATACAGAGACCCTTAAAATAGCAATGTGGATCACATGAAAATAATTTTATTGAAACCAGGACCCAATAAAAGAGCTAAGACCAAAGTAGACACTGTACTGTACTTACTTTTAATTAGATAGAACTCCATGTATTAAATTACCCAAGCTACAGAATTTCTCAGTTATGAATCATTTATAGCTTCCTCTGTCTTGGGTCACTGAACATTCACTGTTCATCAAAATATATAGCTGCATTCTTCTGTCACTCCCATAACATATTCTCCCATTAATGCCTTTTTTTTTTTTAATGATCACATCAGGCCAGAGTCAGTTTTATTTAATTGAGCATAATGATAAGCAGTGTAGGTACATAACATTTAAGATAAAATAGCAAATGAATAATACAAAGTTCTTTGTAGACACACATTTGCAAATTATCTTTCTTGGAATACTTTTGCAGGAATGCTGAGCACAAAAAAAATGAGGTTGAATCCTTGTAACAGATGTGTCCTTGGCTCCAGCTAGCTATTCACAAGGAGAAATATATTTTCATTTTAAATGCAGGATATTGGGTTGTTTCTGCTTAAGGCAAATTTAGAGTTTAAGTGTTCACAGGATCCTCTTAAATTGTATTTTGCCTTAGCACTTGCTAGTGGCTGGTTTTCTCAGCAGAAGATTGCAATGAAAATTATTGTATTCAAAAAATATGTAGTATGGAGATACAATATCAGTTCAATTCTGGAATTAATTTGGGTGTCCAGAGTTTCTCAGTCCATTCATAAGCGTATGTGTTTATTCTTTCAGATGACATCCACAGATAAGGCAGACATTTAGAGTTTGATGCTGCTAAAAATAATTGCATCCTATTGTAATGAGTAGACTTTAGATACATGAGTCTCCTCTGGTGTGGTGCAGGTCCTTCATACACATTGAAAATTTATTTTAAAGGTTGCATATCCATTAACAGAGTTTCCATACTAGGGGAAACCTGATATTACATAAAACTTATGCAATATGCTGTTCAGTCTATTGCTTGTGAACATAGAGAATTTTACTGTTAAAAAAAACCCCCAAAACCCCAAAACAAGCAAACAAACAAACCCCCACAAACAAAAAAAACCCATCCAAACAAAACAGACTGCTAGTTCCTTGCATTTTCAATAAGTACTCAGGCATTCAAAAGGCTAAATAGGGTAAGGAGTATGGTAGTTTTACTCCAAACACCGTATTTTAAGATACTCTGTAATTTGTCGGCAGCAACTGGTCTATTTGCATGAAATTTACTCTTCGTAGTCCACTGGCATTTTGGAAGTTGCATATAATTTTCTTGGAAGCTCAGGGAATTGAACGCATGCTTGTGAATAGTACTGCAGTGATTAATCTCCTCTAGCACATGATGTGATATTAAACGATCAAAAAATCAAAAGTTCAATTGACTAGCTGAAGGACTGGCTCTAGCCTCTATCTTAAATCAAGTTTGTGTGATGCAGAAACCAGTGTTCAGATAGGTAATTGCACATGGTGATCAATTTTTGATGAACTACAGAAGAGTCATAGAAAGGAAAAAGCACAAGACTATTGCCAGTGCCACAAATAATTTACAGGTTTGTGTGACTTTCCTCATACTCAGAGCCAAATCTTCAAATTCGTTTGCTTTAGAAGATAAGGTATGAAGTGTCTGCCTTGATTTTAATCATAGCAGAAGGAATGAGAAGAACACTTAATGTCACAAAATTTCGGAGACTGTACCTACAAGTAAGATAACTTGACTTTTAAGATCAAATGGCAGGATAAATATTATGCTGGTATACCAATTATAATATTTAACAGTTGTAAAACCATTTTCCACAGTGTTTGTGTCAGGAACTATGGATTTTTTAAATTGTTTACCTTTCTTTTTTTCACTCACCATAAATAAAATTAATACCCATGATCTATGATCTATGATCTATGGTCGATGGTAGGCTGAACATGAGCCAGCAGTGTGCCCAGGCAGCCAAGAGGGCCAATGGCATCCTGGCCTGTATCAGGAGTAGTGTGGCCAGCAGGAGCAGGGAGGTCATTCTGCCCCTGTACACTGCACTGGTTAGGCCGCACCTTGAGTCCTGTGTCCAGTTCTGGGCCCCTCAGTTTAGGAAGGATGTTGACTTGCTGGAACATGTCCACAGAAGGGCAACAAACTTGGTGAGGGGTTTGGAAGACAAGCCTTATGAGGAGAGGCTGAGGGAGCTGGGCTTGCTTAGCCTGGAGAAGAGGAGACTCAGGGGTGACCTTATTGCTCTCTACAACTACCTGAAGGGAGACTGTAGACAGGCAGAGGCTGGTCTCTTCTCCCAGGCAGGCAGCACCAGAACAAGAGGACACAGTCTCAGGCTGCACCAGGGGAGGTTTAGGCTGGATGTTAGGAAGAAGTTCTATACAGAGAGAGTGATTGCCCATTGGAATGGACTACCTGGGGAGGTGGTGGAGTCACTGTCACTGGAGGTGTTTAGGAGGAGACTTGATGGGGTGCTTGGTGCCATGGTTTATTTGTTTAGGTGGGTTGGATTGGTTGATGGGCTGGACGCGATGATCTTGAAGGTCTCTTCCAACCTGGATTTATTTATTGTATTGTATTGTATTGTATTGTATTGTATTGTATTGTATTGTATTGTATTCTATTCTATTCTATTCTATTCTATTCTATTCTATTCTAGTGTATTCTATAAAATAAATGAGTCTTACATCATCTGACAAAAAAAATACATTTATTTATTTATTTGAAATATGGAATAAGGAAATACAGCTTTTTTTTCCCTTTCAAATTGATTATTTTGACTTTTTAAATAGTATCCTGAAAGCATTATAAAATCTAGAAAATCTGTGTATTCAATTTGTCATCCACCAACTCTGTTTTCTTGTTGGAGTTCTGGCTTACATTAGTTTACACTAATAAAAGACTTTGGGACTCCATCCGGAAGCAGTTATATTCTTTGTCTCCACTCATTTTGGTGAAATTCTGATTCTGATCTTGTTCCTTCCAACAGAGTTTGGATCTTTGCTGTAATTTCCAGCAAAACCATAGTCGTGGCCACTTCATACCCATTTATTCATGCTTTGCCATTATACTTTTACCTTTGATATGCCCTAGGAGAAAAAGAATCTCTAAAGCCAAATTCACCACTTTTCTACTTTTATCTCATCCTCAAGGTGAGCCATTTTGAAAAATAACAACAGCTTATTTGCAAGATATGCACTGTGCCAGAGATTCATACAACGTCAAACCTCCTACTTTAGTTTTATCTTGGACAGCATCATACAAAAACCAGCATTGAAGTGAGAAGGCCAGAAAAAGAAGAGCATTTGTCCATTTGTGGTGGACATTGTGTTCCCATAATCTTGTGATTTAATTTCTGGTTACTAGGTATAATTCTACTATCTTCAATCTCTATTAAGGATCAGTATCTCCTATGATCTGTGGAGTATTTAATTCATATCTTTTCTTGTATCAAAGTAATTACCAGATTGGTTTAAAATCCTTTCCAGATATTCTATTAATAAACTTGTTGTCTGTGACCAGTTCTAAATCACAGTATCACAGTATCACAGTATAACCAAGGTTGGAAGAGACCCCAAGGATCATCAAGTCCAACCTGTCCCAACAGACCTCACAACTAGACCATGGCACCAAGTGCCACGTCCAATCTCCCCTTGAACACCTCCAGGGACGGCGACTCCACCACCTCCCTGGGCAGCCCATTCCAATGACGAATGACTCGCTCAGTGAAGAACTTTCTCCTCACCTCGAGTCTAAACCTCCCCTGGCACAGCTTGAGACTGTGTCCCCTTGTTCTGGTGCTGGTTGCCAGAAGAGACCACCCCCTCCTGTCTACAACCACCTTTCAGGTAGTTGTAGAGGGCAATGAGGTCACCTCTGATCCTTCTCTTCTCCAGGCTAAACAATCCCAGCTCCCTCAGCGTCTCCTCATAGGGCTTGTGCTCAAGGCCTCTCACCAGCCTTGTTGCCCTTCTCTGGACACGTTCAAGTATCTCGATGTCCCTCTTAAACTGAGGGGCCCAGAACTGGACACAGCACTCAAGGTGTGGCCCAACCAATGCAGAGTACAGGGGCAGAATGACCTCCCTGCTCCTGCTGGCCACACTATTCCCAATACAGGCCAGGATGCCATTGGCCCTCTTGGCCACCTGGGCACACTGTTGGCTCATGTTTAGGTGGGTGTCAATCAGCACCCCCAAAATGTATCAGAAGGGCCAAAAATTGTTTCCTTTCTCTCCAAAAAGTTCAGAGATAAGCTTAGATTCTGAAGTATAGCATCCGTTTGTATGACTGCCACTGTGTGTTTAAAGAATACGTTTTGCTATTACTTTGACTACTTTGAGTACCCTTGATTCACAAGCATCTCTTGATCCTTTTCTTCAGGTCTTTCTAAGTTCTGGCATTTCTGCACTGTGAGAGAGAATCTATTATTAGAAATCCACATGGCCTCCCATTTTGACATCTGCATGTTTTACAAATAGGAAAAATAATAAACCTATTATCTGCTCTTTTTATTTCCCCCCCTCTGTACTACTTACCACATTGTGTGTGTTTATTAAGTCATTTCATATTTGATAAAAAGTATCTCAGTCTTCTTCAGAGTTTCATTTAATGAAATTTTTTCCACAGGCACAGTTACTGTCATGACTATATAGTTATTATGCTTGCAACTTTGTCCATATAGAACCATAGAATCATAGACTCAGTCAGGGTTGGAAGGGACCACAAGTATCATCTAGTTCCAAACCCCCTGCCATGGGCAGGGACACCCCACACTAGATTAGGCTGGCCAGAGCCTCATCCAGCCTGGTCTTAAACACCTCCAGGGACGGGGCCTCAACCACCTCCCTGGACAACCCATTCCAGGGCTTCACCACTCTCACGGGGCTCATGTCCAGTCTGAATCTCCCCATCTCCAGCTTCATTCCATTCCTCCTAGTCCTGTCACTACCTGATATCCTAAGAAATCCCTTCCCAGCCTTCTTGTAGGCCCCCTTCAGATACTGGAAGATACTGAAAATAGCGACATACTTAACACAGTATTTGTAGTGAAGAGATACCCATAGTTTAAACAACACATGATAATATTCTATAATCATAATATTCTTTGTTTCATTCCTCAGGTCTTCTAATGTTCTTGTTGACTTTTAAAATTCTTATTCCACTTAAAATTCATTGAAACCATCGATTAAACTGAATCTTAAAACTTAGATTTTTTTGTTTGTTTCTTTCCTGAGACACTAGATCTACTTAATAAACCAAAGTTGTCTGGTTTAAATTGTTTTTGCTAATAGGCCTTGTTTAGCATCTGAACATTCCAGATTATTTTTTTTTAATCAGAATATGTATCCTTTTGTTCTCCTTGATTTTACAGTTGTACAGGTAAAAACAGCTAACAGAAGGTTATCGTTAGTAACAGAGACAGGATTTATATTCCTCTGAGGGCAGCTTTAGAGGTAGGTTGTTATTTGGGTTTTTATAAATGATTCAAGGTATCTTTCCTATGTTAGACAGATAGGGCTCACAAAATGCTTGCTTCTTTCAAGTGATTATGAAGGGTGTCAGTCACTGGTTCAGATGAAAGTCAAGTCAGATTTCAGATAACACAAATACTTGTTAACATGTCCTTCTTCCTGTCTTTCAAAACAACATCACTTTGTTGATAGAATAGAATAGAATAGAATAGAATAGAATAGAATAGAATAGAATAGAATAGAACAGAACAGAACAGAATAGCATAAACCAGGTTGGAAGAGACCTTCGAGATCATTGCATCCAACCTATCAACTAATCCAACCCACCTGAGAAACTAAACCATGGCACTGAGCACCCCATCAAGACTCCTCCTGAACACCTCCAATGATGGTGACTCCACCACCTCCACGGGCAGTCCATTCCAATGGGCAATCACTCTCTCTGTGTAGAACTTCTTCCTAACATCCAGCTTAAACCTCCCCTGGTGCAGCCTGAGACTGTGTCCTCTTGTTCTGGTGCTGGCTGCCCGGGAGAAGAGACCAACATCCACCTGTCTACAACCTCCCTTCAGGTAGTTGTAGAGAGCAATAAGGTCACCTCTGAGTCTCCTCTTCTCCAGGCTAAGCAACCCCAGCTCCCTCAGCCTCTCTTCATAGGGCTTATGTTCCAAGCCCCTCACCAAGTTCGTTGCCCTTCTGTGGACACGTTCCAGAAAGTCAACATCCTTCCTAAACTGACGGGCCCAGATGTCTCTATGTCCAAGTCATTTGCCATCAACATTCACTTCTCTATTCATCTGTTGATATTTCTATATTTTATTTTCTCAAGTCTGGTGCTATGGGCTCAGTAGTGGCTCCACATTTTCAGTGAGTACAGACTTCCCCAACCTACGCCATAGGTTATATCTTTCTCTGGTGAACAAACTTTTAAGATCATGATATCACATAACGCTGACATGAATTTACGAGGAATCACAGATATCTACAGGCTGCTATTATATTTTCAGGAATATAAACAAAGAGTGGATTTAAAACTTTTCAGGAAATCAAGATTTCTCATATTTTTGTGTCACAACACAGCTGCTTCTAGTTGGATGTTTTGGAAAATTTTATATATGTCCTCAAGAATCTGCACAAGATTTTGCATCCGTGTTTCCAGGAACTATTTAATATTTCTTAATATCCTGTTTCTGAGGCAGGTTTCTGCCCATCTACATGAATATCCTTAGAAGGTAATGTGATCCCTTGCAAACTGACATTTGTTTTGCTCAAGGTTAAACCATTAGTCCTTAAAAAGCTTTAGAAGCCTTTCTCCTCCTGCCAGATGTTCTTCCGATGTTTTATGGAAACAAATGAAGTCATCTAAACATGTGAGGATGTCTGACATTCTCAAAATGTGGCTTAGATCATTTAATGCCTTCTGAAATTCCCTCATACACTCACAGCTTGAAAGGCATTCTAAAGGACTGAAATAACTGACAAGGTGTCATAAATATGTTTTCTTCATCCTAATCTTCACCATCTTCATGCACTGATTTTTTTTCTGGGTTTGTGCTTGGGTTTTTTGGGTTTATTTTTCTTTCCTAATTCAATGGTATCCAAATTCTCAATTAAAACCAGTAAAATGTTTTGTTTGTGACATGACATGCAACATGGAAGACAGCCAGCAACTATCCTGGTATCTATGAATTCTGGAGTTTTAGGGCAGCACTTAAGATTGTTTGGCTTCTTCATATTTACAACAGGACATTTTCAAGACAATGAAAATTAGATAATTAAAACATTCTTCAGCATATGGTTTAATATTCCTTCAGTGCTATCTGATATATAAATGAAAAAAGATATTAGAATTCCACAGCTTGAGTGTAAGTACAGGCAGTGATGCATGATGCAGATATTGACATAATTTGTCTTAAAACTTAATCTTATATATATACATTTTTTATTTCTTCTTATATGACTTATCTTATTTGAGATAATTGAAAGTAATATAACCTCATGAACATGTCTTTAATTATCAGAAATATATTTCTGATGTACACTGAAGTGTAGAATCTTTGATTAACATTTAGGAAGAGACATTAATAAGGAAAAGTATTTACCGTGATCAGTGAAGGATTCTTGTGGCAAAATCAAGTGCTAACAAAATTTGTTGCAGCTAAATGTATTTCCACAGAGTGGTGTGAGTCTTCTGGAAAGATAAATCAGTCTTGAAAGATAAATCAGTCTTTGAGTACTGTGTCCAGTTCTGGGCTCCTCAGTTCAGGAAGGACATCGAGACACTTGAACATGTCCAGAGAAGGGCAATGAGGCTGGTGAGAGGCCTTGAGCACAAGCCCCATGAGGAGAGGCTGAGGGAGCTGAGATCGTTTAGACTGGAGAAGAGGAGGCTCAGGGGAGACCTCATTGCTCTCTACAACTACCTGAAAGGTGGTTGTAGCCAGGAAGGGGTTGGTCTCTTCTCTGTAGCAATGAGCACCAGAACAAGAGGACACAGTCTCAAGCTGTGCCAGGGGAAGTTTAGGCTCGAGGTGAGGAGAAAGTTCTTCACCGAGAGAGTCATTTGTCATTGGAATGTGCTGCCCAGGGAGGTGGTGGAGTCACTGTCCCTGGAGGTGTTCAAGAGGGGATTGGACGTGGCACTTGGTGCCATGGTCTAGTCATGGGGTCTGTGGTGACAGGTTGGACTCGATGATCTTCGAGGTCTCTTCCAACCTTGGCGATACTGTGATACTGTGATACTGTCTTCTGGAAAGATAAATCAGCATAGCTTCACTGAAGCCAAATACTTGTTCACTGACTCCAGTGGAACAATACCAGTTTAAACCAACCAATACCCTTTTATTGTTGTGCATATAACAGAGCTCAATTGTAATGCATGCTAAAAATGTTACAGGTGATTGTCAAATAAAGGATGGGTGCACACAGTCAAACACATGATCATATAATAAGCATCACATACTAAGCTTATGCTGCCTTATAAAAACTGATTCTTAAAAATGTGGTTTAGGGGGCAGGTTAGCTATCTGTATTGCTTCTAAACTGAAGCACTTTTAAAATATGTGAAGCATCTGAATAATTTTCAGGCAGTCTTACTCTGTGCTGGGTTAGGAACTGGCTGGAGGGCTGAGCCCAGAGAGTGGTGGTGAATGGTGCCACATCCAGCTGGCAGCCAGGCACTAGTGGTGTCCCCCAGGGATTAGTGCTGGGCCCCATCCTGTTCAATATCTTTACTGATGATCTGAATGGGGGGTATTGAGTCCATCAACAGTAAAATTGCAGATGGCACCAAGCTGTGGGCAGGTGTTGATCTGTTAGAGGGTGGGAGAGCTCTGCAGAGGAACCTTGACAGGCTAGACAGATGGGCGCAGTCCACGGGCATGAGATTTAACACATCTAGAGTGTCAGTTTCTACACATTGGCCACAAGAACCCCATGCAGTGCTACAAGCTGGGGTCAGAGTGGCTGGAGAGCGGCCAGGCAGAAAGGGACCTGAGGGTACTGGTCAATAGAAGGCTGAACATGAGCCAGCAGTGTGTCCAGGTGGCCAAGAAGGCCAATGGCATCCTGGCCTGTATCAGGAATTGTATGACCAGTAGGAGCAGGGAGGTCATTCTGCCCCTGTACACTGCACTGGTTAGGCCACACCTTGAGTCCTGTGTCCAGTTCTGGGTCCCTCAGTTTAGGAAAGATATTGAGTTGCTGGAATGTGTCCAGAGAAACAGAGAAATGCTGGTGAGGGGTTTGTAGCACAAGCCCTATGAGGAGAGGCTGAGGGAGCTGGGGTTGCTTAGTCTGGAGAAGAGGAGGCTCAGGGGAGATCTTATTGCTCTCTATAACTACCTGAAGGGAGGTTATAGTCAGGTGGGGGTTGGTCTCTTCTCCTGGGTGGCCAGCACCAGAACAAGAGGACAGAGTCTCAAGCTGCACCAGGGGAGGTTTAGGCTGGATGTTAGGAAGAAGTTCTTCAAAGAAAGAGTGATTTGCCATTGGAATGGACTGCCCAGGGAGGTGGTGGAATCACCATCACTGGAGGTGTTTAGGAAGAGATTGGATGGGGCACTTGGTGCCATGGTTCAGTTGATTGGATAGTGTTGGGTGATAGGTTGGACTCAGCGAACAAAAAGGTCTTTCCCAACCCAGGAAACCTATTCTATTCTATTCTATTCTATTCTATTCTATTCTATTCTATTCTATTCTATTCTATTCTATTCTATTCACTCCCAGATAGCTTAAATTAGGGCATGTCAGTCTGCTTATCAATGGTATTGAAAATATAAAGTCTTTTACTGTCAGAAGACCAGAAGATATTATTTAAGTTCACAAGCAAAAATTTTTGTATAATAAAAGATTATGTTATTTAAATTTTTCTTCACTTTCACACAGGCTATTATTTAAAACACTGAAAGAGTAGTCACTGCTGTTTGGTATGATTTATAACAGAGGTGGTAATAGAATGCAGTAATATGACTTTATTATATCATAGAATCACAGAATCAGAGAATGATAGAGATTGGAAGGGACCTCTGAAGATCATTAAGTCCAACCCTACTGCCAGAATAGGATCACTTGAAGCAGATGACATGGAAATGTGTGCAGGTGAGCCTTGAAAGTCTCCAGAGATGGAGACTCAAGCACCTCTTGGAGCAGCTTGTTCCAGTGGTCTGCCACCCTCAAAGTAGAGAAGTTCCTTCTCATGTTTGGATGGAAATTCCTGTGTTCAAGTTTATGTCCATTGTCTCTTGTCCTGCCACTGGGGAAGACTGAAAAGAGTCTGGCCCCCATCTTCCTGACACTCATCCCTTAGACATCTCTAAGAATTAATAAGATTCCATCTCAGTCTCCTCTTCTCCAAACTAATCAGACCCAGCTCTCTCAGCTTTTCCTCATACAGTAAATGTTCCGGTCCCCTGATCTCCTTAGTGGTGTTGCACTGGACTGTCTCAAGCAGTTCTTTGTCCTTCTGATGAGGTATCCAGAATTTGACACAGTATTCTAGGTGAGGCCTCACCATAGCAGAGTAGAGGGGGAAGATAACCTTCTTTGTAAGGTTGTCTTTTAGCCACACTCTTAATATGTTTAAGGACACCATTTGGCTTCTTGGCCAGGAAGGCACATTGCCAGATCATGCTCATCCTGTTGTCTAGCAGGACTCCCAGGTCCTTTTCCTCAGGGCTGCTCTCCAAGGGCTTGGCACCCAATCTGTACTGATGTGTGGGATATTTCTTCCTCAGATGCAGTACTTTACACCTGCTCTTATTAAATTTCATCAGATTTCTGCTCACACAACTCTACAGTCCATCCAGGTCATGTTGGATGATGGCACAGCCTTCTGGAATGTCAGCCAGTCCACTCAGTTTTGTTTGATCAGCAATGTTATTGGGGGTACACTCTATCCCTTTGTCCAGATCATTGATTACTATGTTGAATAGGGCTGGACCCTTTACTGGCAGGTGTATGCTAGTTAAATGGGAAAAAGATAATGATTAAATAAATCCATTAATATAGTGAATTCCATACCCATGGATAGGTGAATATAAACATGGATATTAGCAGTTTCATTAATGTTAATATGCACACACACAAATTAGTAATACATACTTACAGTGTGAATCTGGCCTGTGTGTTCTAAATTCTGAATTGTTAGGTAGTGCTTCAAAAACTGACACCATCTTCTTTACATTTACAAACAAGAAAACTAGATATACTTTTTTGTGCCATGATGTTGTCTATTACATTAAATATTATTCCTTGGGCTTTAATGAGTATTTTCAGACAAAAATGAATATCTCTCAAAAGTTACTTTGTCAGCCCTGCAATATTACATATGCAGAGAATCACACTTTCCAGATGATGTCATGATGACTTCATAACCTGTGTCTTCTGTATCCCTGCTTTAACAAATTACTTGCATATGGCTCTCATCTTTTTAGGAAACATGCTCTTCCAAATAAATTATTTATCAGCAATGCTATATAGGATTTCTGAGGTTAATTTTCTCACTTTTTCTGAATAAAGCATCAGGTAAAACTCACCAGAAAATCTGATGGTATAGATACTTGTTTAAATAAAATCCCTTGACTTTATACTGAGACAAAAGAGGATTATGAATTACACACACATAACTGTCTCTGCTCTGGTGATAGTAACCTTTGGGAGAGGGACCAAACATACAGCTGGTGACATTTATTTCACAAACCACATTCCCAGAAATATTTGTGTCTATGTCAATAAGGATGCAGAATATGTTCAGACTACTTCAGCTGATCAAGTTACTGATGCTTATCAAATTATCTGTTGTGAGCTGAGCCAAGGTAATTAACATGTGTACTTTCACTTTCCATTCTCTAACCTATCATGCTTCTTTGCAAGTGAAATGAGACACTTTTTAAGGGATGATAAGCATGACAACCACTTTGAAAGTTGCAAATCATGACTAACTGATCACGTGAGAAATGGTAGCTTGTTAAATTGCAATAAATGTAAGGATTGCAATCATGTAAACAAACTTTTAAAGTAATAAGGCAGTTAAGATTAAGAAGTTAGTCATAAATGCAGGTAGCAAATACTTTATTTCTAAATGGTAAGGTAGAACAGACAATTGCAAGCATCTGGCATTAGCTTAGCAAATCACTGTATCAGTTTATCTGGAATAATTGTAAATGCAAAGGCAAGTTAATCAGACAGTAATGATGGAGAGCTGCATTGACTGCCACTGCTAATTTTTAGTCCATAAAAACAGGTAGGAAAAACAGTTATGCTGAGCAGTAGCTATTCACCATGTCTGTTTAAGAAAACATCTTACTTGAATGCTTTGTGATTTCATTTGCCACATACTTTAAAAACAATAAAGAAAAGTCATATTTATAGTTATGACGGAATTGTTTCGGTTGTGACAACATTAAAGTAGTCAGGCACCATAGGAATCATCTTGTGAACATAATGATTACATCAAGAACATGAGAAATGTCTCAACAAACATAAGTTCATTGTGAACGACCAGTCTGATGTCTCAGCTCTGCCCACTGAGATAGCAATTGTCCAGGGGGTGTGGTGGATGGCTAAGAGAGGCAGATCCTTGTAAGCCCACTGGGAGGCACCTTCAAGTCACATATGCACTGTAATGTGAAAAGGGCGTGGGACAGGTGGAGCTATGATTAATGAATCACAGAATCACCAAGGTTGGAAGAAACAATATATGCCATCTTAGGGGAGGTATGTGACTTGGGACATTGCAAGCTGGGGGAATGTCACCCAGGATGTCACAAGCTGGAGGAATGTCAGCCAGAGGGGCAGAAGAACATCATCTTCAGCAGCTCAGGAATGTCTCCCCAGTCCTGCCAAAGAAGGACCCCTGGGGTAATAACTCTCTCTCAATATCTCTTTTTCCATTTTTTCTCTCTTTCCCTCTCCCTTTTCTTTCCCTTCTTTCTCTGTTTTGTTTGTAAGTAATAAATAGTCTCATTTTCATATATGACCTCATTTGTGTCTTAATTTCACTCATGGGAATGTTCAAAAGGACCATGTCTCCTTTCCCATTTCCAGATCGAGATGGGCATGTTTATCAATTCCCAGGCCTGGAGATAACACTACTAGAAGCTTTTTTAGAATGCAGACATTGAAGGCAGCAAATTTCTTCTAGTACATCACAACTGGTATGCAAAGGGACCTTTGTGTATTCTCTGAATGTCAAGATTCACCTGAGGATGGGTGAAAGACACACTCACAGCAAAGCACACTGTATCACATCCTGATAGGTAAGTCTCTAGATGTAGCTACTCCTTTGTTTCATTGAAGTGCATGTAATTTCTTTCAACACTTAAAAGAAACTTAGGGTTTTACTCATTTGCTTACATTTGGATAAAAGTGCTTTTTGAGATGCAAGAGTATATGGGCTTCAGTCTCCAATTTAGAGGGGCATGGGTCTCCTTGACAGTCCTGTATTATATCTGCAAGAGCTGTGCAAAAGTCTTGGTTACCAAGACCTTTGTCAGTGGAATGGAATGTTTTGTGTGTGAGCAAATGAATTAAGCCCATAATGTTATTTCCTACCTGAAATTAGAGAGAGAAAACAGTATTTTCTCTTATCACACTCTAGGAAGATGGTTCAGGTCCTAACTGTAGCTACATGAATATGCATATGTGCCTCTGTAGTTAGGGTGTCTAGCTAGCTCCCACTATGGTCAAAATGGAAATCTAATTAAGGAAGCCAATAGAGTCTGGAGAAATATTCAGCTCACTCTAACAAAGAGACCTATATTTCATCAAGTGAAAACCTGTTTGGATCATCTACTGCTTTAGCTAGGTCTCTGCTGAGTTGGTATTTATACACAGATATCTAAAACATGCCTTCAGTCTATCATTTAGACCTACTTATACTGCTCTAGACTTCAGTGCATAGAAAGTGACGTAGACAGAAACAAATAGAAAGAGAAGGGGGTTTAAGTTAAAGCATCGTTACACTGCAGCATATTGGCTTCTATAATTAATAAAGTAATATTTCAAGAGTTTTGATTCAAAAGAAAAATTGAATGCAACTTTCTATTGTTACCTTTAGAATAGTGTAGCATGCTGGACAAATGTGATATGCTTTTAGAGTTTGTTTCTCCCAGTCCTTGTCAAAAATATTCCCTTTACTGGCAGATTTGTTCTAAATGTGAAACCGAAACTTCTGAGAGGGTAAAGTTAATCATCAAACAGAAGTGAGTCTCAGCCTTAAAAGGCATCTCAGGACTCTGGTGATACTACTCCCCAAACAATCAACCAACCAAAATCTCTGCTGTATTATATAATAAATGTGAACAAATACAGTATAGGATCAGCACATATAGTTTGATAGATTAAGTTTTTAATATTTGCAAGAGAAAACACAACGGCACATTGTTTTAATAGCTATATTAACTTGATTTTAATCCCTAGGATTATATGTTTTGTTTACCAAAAAAAAAAAAAAAGGGGGGAGGGGAATTTAAAAAATCTGAATTTTTTTCTATCATATCTGTTCATTCTTGTATATATTACTTTATTGCAACTCTGTAATAGTGTCTTTCTGTTTTGAACTGGGATTTAGTTAAAAAAATAATCAAAATACAGGTGTGTAAATTTATGATTGTTTTAGTTAATACCATACACATACAAGTCAATAATTTTAAAACATATTTATGTCTGTAAACGCATGGATTCAAAATACAGGGTAATACTACATATCCTTCTATTAGAGACAGGATTATCGTTTAAATCCTCCATACAGTGAAAGCTTAACGTGCTGAATAAATTCCTTTACTTAAAATAGCAGCAAATCGAAACCACACAATGTTTTTTCCTGGTAGCCTAAATTTATGTTAAACTTTTTTAGGAACGTCAGCATAACAGGAGGGAAAGGGAACCCCCTAGTGCACGAAGTGAGAATTAAACATGGAGATTACCTGAAGCTATATCCATCAAAACTATGCAAGACAGTATTCAAGCTAGACTTTATAAAGAAAGCAAATCGTGTATATATGTTTCTTACTTAAAACATATTTTGGTTTTGGCACAAGCTCACAACATCAAGATCAGACACATTAATGTTAACAGATTCTATCTTTTCTTCTGAACTAACTACATATATGTATTTGAGTTTTACTATCTATTAGAAATTCTTATGACTCTTACAATAACTAGTTATTGGTTCCTTTTATAACTCTAAAGTTATAAAAGTCATGTGGAACATTATATTCTTTGTTGTCATGAAAATATTTTAAATTAGTCATATCTAGAAACTGACTGTTGTATTATTTTGCTGTATGTTGATACTATTCTACAGAAAATTCAGGGAATTTCAAATGCAGTATGAAAGCTTTAGTTGTAAATTTCTGCTAATGAACATTTCTGTATCTTTCTCCCATGTTCACTCTAATATGTTCCTATTTAGAATATTTCCTTCATTACTCATGCTCTTTTATCCCTTTAGTCATAGTTTTCTGCTTTTCTCTAGTCTTTCTTCTTTCTAAGATATAGCACTGAATCACAGAAGTATTGAGGCTGGAACAGACCTCTGAGATCATCAACTCCAGCCTATGACCCAACACTATAGCATTGACCAGACCATTTTACTAAGCGCCACATCCAGTCTTTCCTTAAACACTACTAGGGATGGCTATTCCACCAACTCCCTGACCAGTCCATTCCAGTGCCTAATTCCCATGAGGAAGTGCTTCCTAACATCCTGTCCTGGTTTGAGGCCAGGCAGATCCTCTCTTGCCCCTGAGAGGGGCAAAAGAATGACACTTGCACAAATGGATTTCAGAAGTGATGGAAAGTTTAAACAGGAAAGCAGCAAGTGTTTTACAGAAGCTACAAGCATAGTGATGAAAGAAACCCAAAGCATACAGAGTCCCCTATAGCACACCCAAAGCCTCCCAACACTTCCCTTTTCCCCACCTGAGGGTATATCCAAGACCCCCCAGGGCTCTTTCTTCCCCCCCCAACTAGGCTAGTCTCAGCTGGCCGGGTCTGAGGCTGCCCTTCCCCCTTCTCCTCCTGGCATTAGTCCTAGCCAGGTCTAAGAGGCCTTGAGATACTCCCCCAGCATTACCCGATAGGGAGCATCTCCCATGGGGCAGAGAGGGAAGAAGAAGAGAAAGACTTTGCAGATGGATTTATAGGGCACAGGATATTATGGGTATGAAATACGCAGCTTGTTGTGTCCACCTACTGGGCTGGACCCATGGGACACAGGAGGTATAGCTTGTGTGGCAGTAACAGAAGGCATCCAGCCTAAACTGCCACACATCCAACCTAAACCTCCCTTGGCATAGCTTCAGGCCATGCCCTCTTGTCCTGTCACTAGTTGCCTGGGAGAAAAGCCTGACCCCCATCTTACTACTACTTCTCTTCAGGTAATTGTAGTGTGCGATAAGGTCACCCCCGAGTCTCCTCTTCTCCAGGCTGAACAACCCCAGCTTCCTCAACCTCTCCTCATATGACTTTCCCTCCAGTCCCTTCAGCAGTCTCATCACTCTCTTCTGGACCTACTCCAGCACCTCAATTTTTTTCTTGAAGTGAGAGGCCCAGACCTGCACACAGTACTTGAGGTGAGGCCTCACCAGTGTGGTTTACAGGGGCAGAATTACATCCCTGCTCCTGCTGGCCATACTATTCCTGATACAAGCCAAGATGCCATTGATCTTCCGTGCCACCTTCAGCTATTAGAGAATTATATATGAAGCAAAAACTTCTAGCTGATCACTTGCTGGAAACATTATCAAACACATCCTCAAAAATGAGTGGAGACTTCTATTTTGGTAGCATATATATACTCACTTTGCATCATGGACATCTGTCATATACAATGCCAGGCTCCAACACTGAAGAATTACACCTTCTTATTAAAACTTCTAAGCTACCTTGCACTATCTTTTTACTCCATTTTTGAGTTAGGACTCCTTTTTACTGGCTCTGATGAAGTTATTCCTGCTTCCAACTGAGTTTATGAGATTCAAATCAACCTCTGTGTTTCTATCAGTTTTATATTTAAACCACTTCCAGATTTAAATCAGTGTATTTCCTAACAAAGCAAAATATTAAAGGAAATACAGTTCTTTAGAGATTTTACTAATGTTATCTTCATGTTTCTCAGCTTTTCTTAGATAGGCTCATCTTTAGATTGCTGCTTTTCCTCTATATGTTGATAGACACTATACTGTATTTCCCTGCCCAAGTTTCTTCATATATCTGTTTTAATTTTGCCTCTACCTCCCTCAGACTTCTGCCAGTTATCCTTCTCTCTCCTCAAAACTTCCAAATCCCAGGAAGTCTTAGAGCAAATATTGTTGCTGCCACATATTAGTGTTTGGCCAGTTGAGAATCATGCATCTCTCTCTTAATACATTCACTGTCCTTTGGCTGCTCCCTGTCAAGGAATATGCAGAAGAGGAGCTGAAATAAATTATTATAATCAGCCATCCTTTTGGGAAATAGAACCAAGAGGAAGTTTTAGAAATAGGTCTCTTGTCCACTCAGCAATTAGAGAAAAGAACTTCATACAGCAGAGAGCAGAGGTGAAACAGAGAGAAAAAATACTGAGCAGAGGCAGATAGCCAAGAAAACCCAGCAGTGAAGGAGGCCAGCCAAGACGATGGAGAACTTAGAAGAAATCTTGAGCATCTAGCCAGAAGCCATGAGTTAAGCAATTCTTGTGGGAAAGCTTGACTGTGGGATCTTAGCAGTGATCAGGAGCCCAACAAGAAGGAAAGACAAACAGGTGTGGAACACTGAACCTCGTAAGTCATTCTGTAACCACAGTCCAAAGAAAATAAAAACCTCATTAGTGCTGGAAAGTTTGACTTTTGCTGTTCTCACTTGACCAAATTCAGTACTCATACCAAAAGTAGCAAGCTGTACTGGTCAAATGCATTGCATAACCTCATTCTGTGTCAATTCTCAATTTGTATAAACTTACAAAACTCCGTTAACTCCAGTGAAATTATATTTATATAAGCCAACTGAAATTCTAGCTCTCAAAATGCAGAATTAATTTATTTGCTTTATTTCCTTTAAAATGAATGGTCATGGGGTAGCAACAGAATAAAGAATGTCAGAAGAATTCACTAATGGAAACATATAATGAAGAAATGTTGCATTTTTAGCATATGTGAACAATCAGTCGCAAGGTGCTTGGTTAAAGTGCACTACGGATTACTGAAGCAGTACTAAGTATGTAAATTAATGTACTAAGTATGTAAATTAATGGCCCTGAGAGTGGTGAAACACATGCAACACTGAAATGTTTTAGATCCTACTGGTATGTATTTTCAAACAATCAATGTTTAACAACCAGAAAGGGTGGTATTAATACCACATAACTTCAGGGACTTAATTATTTTATCTTTGCATAGGAATTTAAGGCCATTTAGGACTCCTTTGTGAATCATCCTGGTGTCAAGCTATCACTTCAGAAAGACCCAGATCTCCCAGGGATCCTATGTTATATCTGTCATACAGAAATATCTCATACTACCCCCAACTTATTAAACTGCAGGAGATGCCTGTGTTTAGCTAACGCAGTCAGGCCTCAGATGTCTAGATTGTCAATGTCTGCATCTGAGCTAGTGGACTTCCACCTTCAAAACCAGTAAGGACAAATTGGTGCCTTTATTATCAACACTAAGGGTGAAAGGTAAATGCCCTCTTCAAGATGACCGCAACAAAAAAATGCCAGTTCATTCTCTACTGATGGAAGGAGTCAAAAGTAATAATCTGTGCTGGGTTACACCCATCCTGGGGGAAGGGCTGCAAGAGCCCTGTTTCCCCCAGGGGACAAAAGAAACCTGATCCAGGTGAACAGAGAGGGATTTGGTTTCCCCTTGCCAGGAGCAGGGGCTCCCCAGGTCAAAGGTGGTCCATTCCACTCACCCATCCTGTCCAGCAAGCCTATGAAAAGGAAGACCCTGTGGCCATTTGTTCTCTTTACTTCTGCCTCACCTGTTCAAGGGGACCAACAGCCGCAGTTAGCCTCCTGATTCTTCCATGTGGTCAGGCCTAGTCTTTCCCTACTGCATCCACGTTTCTCTAAAGGACTAAAATGCACATACATTGAGGGAAATAAAAGGCCACCCAAGCTTGGTTTTATATATTTTCCCATTTATCCTTATTTCTTACCCTTGTAAACCCTCCCTGTTACAAAATCTACTTTTCCTACTTCCAAACTGACTCCAGATTATTTTTTAGTAGATTTACCTCCTTCTCTTTTCCCCTAACCTTTTTTTTTCTTTCTTTCTCTCCTTTTCCCTTATTAAGGAAAAGGTAGGGGGTGGGGGGGTGGGGAGGAGTGTGAGGGAGGAATTTTCAGTTTGCTACCATCTGAGCTCTTAAACTCCAGTTAAGACTCAAATGACTACATAATCTTAGATTATAGATATGCATTTCACGTGGATACTACCATCCTAGCACCATAGTGTTGCTCCTAGAAGAGCCTCTGTCTTCCCCCTTCCCTGATATCTTGTCATGGCAATGTTTCTGTCACCCATAAAACAACTAGTACCAATACCAGCTACTTCAGGCCCATCTGACCTAAAATAAAGTGCTGTTTTCTCCTCCATCTGTGGAATGATTTACCCTCTGAGATAACTATTACCTTTGCTTTCATGGTGTTAAGAATGCCTTAGGGATTGCATTTGTTTAGTTCCATATAGCATATGTCCTTACAGGAAAATGGTTTTGCTTTGTTTCTCTTTGCAGCTGGACAGCGTATTGATGGTAGTAACCTTCTTTCACAGACAAATGAAACTATTTTTTCATAACAAGTATTATTCACCTCATTGTTTAGTAAATTAGCTTTCTGAGGGACAAACAGAGGGTCACAGCTACTTCTGCTGTTTGCCAGAGAGTACATCTGCTGCTATTCTTAATGCCTTTAAATGAACATCTGCAAATGTCTTAAGACTATTTACTGACTGTGTCTTCCAATCTCTTAACACAGAAAAAATAAATTAACCCCCCCAATATTAAAACAAAAAAAAACCCGTTGGAAACATCAGCTTCATTTCCTCAAGAAGAAAACAAAGAATGAAGCTGAAAGTGATACTTTCCAGTAACTTGTTTGTACAAAAAAAAAAGGGAAGAAAAAAGAAAGAAAGAAAACAAACAAACAACAAAACCAACCAAGCAAACAAAAAATCCCCAAACTGTGACAGAATCTTGATAATTAATATGTATGTACATATACTCACATAACTATCTGCCATTGAATTCAGTGTATAATATCTAGTTCTTGGAGGGCTGTTTAAGGTGTATGTATGCAGACAGATTTTTTTAATAATAATCATAAAGAAAAATTTTCCACCTCTACTTCATAAAAATTAGTTCAATTCAATTGCACATACAACAAAAAGAATATCCTGCACAGCTGTTTTCTAGAGTTTTACCCATGTACAGATGAAGGAAAAATCAATAGGACTGTTTTCACAAATTAACATAGATTATGATTTTCTAATTTTCCCTTTTTTTTTTTTTGCATAGTAAGATATTTAACAAAATTAGTTACAATTTTAAAGATATCTCATTTACCAGTAAATGGAACACTGACATTTGCTGCCAAACTCTGAAACATTGAGAGACTCCAAATGTTGAGACTGGTGTTGTGCTTTAGATTTGTTATTAAAACTGTATTTATAATTCAAGGATGTCTTAGCTGTTGCTGAGCAGAGCTTACACAGCATCAAGGCCTTTTCTTCTTCTTCCACCACCCCATCAGTGAGTAGATTGGGAATGCACAAGAATTTGGGAGTGGACGCATCTGGGACATCTGACTCCAACTCACAGAAAAGGATATTCCACACCAATTGACATTGTAGTCAGCAATAAAAGCTGGGATAAGGAGGAAGTGGGGGATGTTCAGCATGATGGTATTCATCTTTCCAAGTAACTGCTACATGTGTTGAAGCCCTGCCTTACTGGAAATGGGTAAATATATGCCTGCCAATTAATTCTGTATTTTGCTGTGTTTGTGTGCAGAGTTTTTGCTCTATCGATTAACCTGTTGCAATCTCAACCTATGAGTTTTCTCACTTTTACCCTTCCAACTCTTCCCTTTCCTGCCATAGGGGAGTGAATGAACCACTGTGTGGGCTGTAGCTTGCTACTGGGATTCAATCTCAACACCTATCAACACAAAGTATTGTTTATCTATAAACTAGATTTACTTGTAAAGTCTAGTGGTCAAATGATTTAAAATATTTTGAGGCTGATAAAATCTAAGTTCCATATTTAGAAATAAAATCATGACTAGATTAAGAGGCAATAAAAGAATGAGTTTAGGGGGAATGGCACCCTTGCCATTTAAGCCCACCTAGCTGGCAACACAGTAGGAGCAGCTGTTTGCTCACTCCTATTCTCCTGTGGTGGAACAGCGAGGAGAAACAGAATGTTCGAAGGTCAACACAATGAACAGAGAGAGCTCACTCACCGATTATGGTCACAGGCAAAAGACAGACTGGAGGAAACAAAATAAATTAAACAATTAAACCACTGCCAGTTTACCAACTGAATCAGAGCAGGATAGTCATAAATGCAACCAGATCTTGAAAACACCTTTACCAGCCAGTCCCTTCTGCTGGGGGACCCTTCGCTGCAGGTGGGATTCTTCACCATCATTAATCTCTAAGGGCTGCAAAGACTCAGTCTGCTATCTCACCATGTACTGAAGGGGAATGGCTTCACTGGTATGCCTGCCCTGCTCCTTCTACATTGGCCTGGGCATCTGCATGGTTTTCTCTATCAGGTCTCATTGTTTTATAAAATAAAAAAAATTCTAAACCAAAGGAACTTGCCTAACAGGATTTTCCTCTCATAAGTATGTTATCGCAGAGGCACTGTTTGGCCTTGGCCAGAGGAAGGTCAGACTTGGAGATGGGGGAGCTTCTTGATGTGTCTTGCAGATATAATGATGGCAGCCCCCTGCCCCACTGCTGAAATCTCTCCAGATACAAAACCATCAGAGGCAATTCATGGGCACTGTAGGTTGGAAAAAAAAATTATATTGAGGAGTCTACTATGTTAAAGAAGATATGCCTTAGATGCATGTTAAAGCATGCAGTTAAAAACATAATGCCCAGCTATGCGCATTTGACTTTAGTTAACCTGTCCCTTCAGAGGATGTTGCAGATTGTCAAAAATGAGATTTTAGACCTGAACATAGGTAAGAGACGGGAGGGAATGGAGGCAGGTCCCTCTCCAGCGAGACAGGAGAGGCCGGCGAGCCCCCTCCCAATCCCCGTAGCCTTCCCAGTTGCTCACACAGAGCAAGTACAGGACTCTTGAAACAGAGGGCCAGATGAATGAGGATGAAGATTATTGTCCATTCACACAGCTACCCAGGACCTACCTAGGACATAGGACTAGTGCAAACAAGAATAGAAGAAAGGGGGTAGTAGTAGGGGATTCCGTTCTCAAGGGAACTGAAGGCCCAATTTGCAGGCCAGATCCATCCTGCAGGGAGGTCTGCTGCTTGCCTCGGGCATGGGTTAGGGACATTTCTTTGAGACTCCCCAGTTTGGTGTGATCATCAGACTATTACCTACTGCTGGATATGCAGATTGGGAGTGATGAGGCAATGCACAGGAGTACAAAAACAATTAAAAAAGACTTCAGGGCTTTGGGGAGATTGCTTGAGGGCTGGGGAGCACAAGTGGTGTTCTCCTCAACCCCTCTAGTGACAGGAATCAATATCAAAGGAAACAGAAAAATTGATGTGATTAACACATGGCTTAGAGGTTGATGCCACCAACAGAACTTTGGGGTTTTTGACCATGGGGAAGTTTTCTTGGCACCGGGTCTACTGGTGAGAGATGGAGTTCATCTGTCCCATAAGGGGACAAGAATCCTTGCACGTGAGTTGGCTGGGCTCATAGACAAGGCTTTAAACCAGTTTTTAAAGGGGGGTGGGGATGTAACTGGCCTTGCCACTGAGAACTCTGGGTGTAGTAGCCCAATGCTTGTGGAGCAGTGTGTTGGCATCTTAGATAACGAGAAGGTCTGTCCCCCCTGCAAGGTTGAAAACTATGCACTCAACTCCCTGCCTGAGATGTTTATATACACCAATGCACATAGAATTGATATACAGAAGTTGGACATCTCTGTGGCAGACTGACCTTTGTAAATCTCTCCTTTAGCATTAAATACATTACCAAAGAAATTGTTAGCATCTGAAATTATTTGGCATAGAAAATTGTTACCTACAGATTGCATGCTCTTGTGAAATGCTCTAATTTCTCCACATTTGCTTGCTTTTCCTGCAGGAAATATCATTCCTGTTGCATGGGAACCAACTGTTCTGGTTGAGTAATTAATCTATTAGTTAAAACAGAATAAGATGTTGAAAGTATTCTCTCTTTCATTTTTTATTTATGCTTTTTCTTCCCCTTATTGTCCTGCCATAGGTGACCAGTTATTTACAAAAAGAAATGTGAATAGATTAAAAACAGTGGCAGGTGAATCCAGTCAAACTTAATCTCATCTAATCAAGTCACATTCACTTTTCTCTAACAAAGGCTTTAGTCAGATGAAGAAGCCGGAAGGGAGTCAGAGTATGAGAGTGATGATTCATACATATCACTTTTCCATTTGAAAATTAAGCTTATGAAGCTTTCACCTACGTTTTTTATATAAGGAAAAGAGAGACTGTATTTGTATTAAAGTTATCCTTTGGTTTAAAATTGAAATAGTGGATTCATTTAGGTTATTTGGCACAATTTGCATTATCTTCTTTATTATCTGTTTTTATATACATATATAAAAATAGCAACATTGATCTTTTGGTCCCATTTATCCTACAAGAGTTTTGCTGTAGGGATAACTCATAAACTACCCTGAGATCCCTTTATTTCTTTTTTTTTTTTTTCATCCCAAACAACACAATTGCAATACAGAATTAGGACTCATCCAGCCTTAGCTCATTTGTTTTCCAGAGACTCTCATAGCCTCCAGGCTAAAAACTTGTGGAGACTACACCCTGTTCTAAGGAGTTACTTCCTCTTCAGAAGCAGCCATGAAATGCTGAATTGACATTGTACTCTACAGACTTTGAAGTACACACCATTGCCAGAAGTGAAATCAGAACTCCACCCACTGTACACTTCATGGTTCAAATGGACACTGCAGAAGGGTAGCTTGTGTTGATGTAATATATGAAGTATTTTAAGATGGTGATACATGGTTATTGTAGTAGTGATGACAATGTGTTTCTTGGGTATGTTATTCTAGATGGTTGAGATTGAAAAAAAATGTATGTATGAATGAGAGATTCTAAATGATGGATCACTTAAAAAAAAATCAGCATCTTCAACCCTTTATTGCTCATCCTTTCCTTGAGTTTCATATTGAAAAATTTAAGTACTTTTTATTGTACAGATTTTATATATAACTCCTTTCATTGGTGGAATTAATTAACTTAGGGTGTTTAAAGTACCGGCAAAATAAATATTGATCTCTTCATACACAGTTCCATAATGTCATCTTGGAGTATAATGATATGGACTGTGTCTTCAAACAACATTCCAAAAATAGAACAAACCCAGGCATGAGGGAATATTCATTATTTATTCTCTCTTATGGTTACCAGAAAATAGAATGATTATTTTATATTTGCTGAGTGTGGTAAAAAATAACATATCCCAAAAAAAGGACCCCTTTGTTATTCAAAATATTTGCTCTAAAAACCTGTTGTCTGTAATTAATCATACAATGAAACAACTGATTTAATGCACAGGTTTTGGAACTACAGGAAACTGCAAAAGTTGTAAGGATAAATGCAAGAAAAAACTTGTGAATTAAGTGGTAGGACAAAAAAGATGTCTAAGAAGAGGAGACTCAGGGGTGACCTTATTGCTCTCTACAACTACCTGAAGGGAGGTTGTAGCCAGGCAGGGGTTGGTCTCTTCTCCCAGGCAGCCAGCACCAGAACAAGAGGACACAGTCTCAGGCTGCGCCAGGGCAGGTTTAGCCCTGGATGTTAGGAAGACGTTCTCTACAGAAAAGAGTGATTGCCCATTGGAATGGGCTGCCCAGGGAGGTGGTGGAGTCACCATCATTGGAGGTGTTCAGGAGGAGACTTGATGGGGTGCTTGGTGCCATGGTCTAGTTGTTTAAGTGGGTTGGATTGGTTGATGGGTTGGACGCAATGATCTTGAAGGTCTCTTCCAACCTGGTTTATTGTATTGTATTATTATCTATGCCACATTTCTTTCAACCAACTGGCAGAGAGAATCAATGTTTCTCTGGTACCTTAATGAACTTCAGAAGATACTAATTGAAGGGTTAGAATGTAGAATAGCAGGCAGGAAGAGCTGGCAATAAATTAATGAAGTAGTCTCAAACAAAACACAGTAACTAAGAAAATTATAGGAAACAGGAACAGATTAGAAGAGATCAGTAATTAGAAAGTGTAATGGTGGAGAGGAAAGTTGATTTGAGTGGTATGTGCAGAAAAGAGCTGTGAAAAAATTGTTGTAACCCTTGTTGTGGGGTGTTTTTTTGTGTGTATATATTTTTTTCTTTCTCTTCTCTCCTCCCCTCCCCTCCCCTCCCCCTCCCCCCCCCCCCCCCCCTTTACCATAGATATTTCCTTACACATGATTAAAGTAGATTTAGGGTATTAAGATTTACATATTTCAGAGCCTGTGGGAATACCTCTTTTATATCTAGTATCTTTGCTACATTCCAGTTTGGATACTGGGCCATTTTTTTTGAAGTTACATATGGAAACTCTCTGTACTTCCTCTCCTAAACTGCCAAGTAGCCTTGCTTTATGTTGTCAAACAGCTGCTTATTTTTAAATAGTTTGTGAGTCTTTAGTGCAAAAGATGGTACACGCAAGAGTCTGGCTCAAATAAATTGCTTGGAGTTGCCAAAAGGAAGTTTTACATGGTGCAAATCACAAAGGTAAAGCCTACACAGCGTTTCTGCTGCAAAGGGTGTGTGGAGGGCAGGGAAGGAAACATATTCAATGCTTTTGAATAAGCTTCTATTTAGGCCTTCACCGGACTTGAACTTCTCTTTGGGACAAAGTAAGAGACTTAGAATCCTTTTGGTGAATCCAAGAGCCAGCATTAGAATGTATTTTTTTTTAAGAGTGGATTTTGATAGAGCTACTCTCAGCCACTCGATAAATAAAAAGTTTGAGGTTGTAAAACGGAATAATTAAAAAAAGAATGTTAAAAAAAAATTCAATGCTGAGGTACAACACTGACCTCCTTAAGTATTTTCCTGGGTAGTGAACTGGGTAATGAATTGTTATATCATCTTTACAATTGTCATTAATGAGAAATTAATCTTTCCCTTAGGAAATAAGACCTGCTGGATGTCATTAGTTAAAGTTGGAAGACTCACTTGCCAGAACACATTTCTTCTGGCTATACTTGCATAAGCACAAACAGACTTCTTGACTTCTGTGACTGCTTGGCTAGTGCAATAAAATATAGTTATAATCTCAGTAACTAAAAGGGAGGAAAGAGAGTCATAAAATAATTACTACCTTTCTGTTTGTGCCCAAGACATTTTCTTAGTTTATTTCCTCTCTGTATTAGTAATCTTTCCACTGTGATGGTTTTAAGACTCATTATTCTTTTCTGAGTGGTACTTGTTTTCATATTTTCAATGAAAAAAAATTACCCTATTAAGAATGCTGTTGCAGCCTCTTCTTTCACTGTAACTTTTGTTCTTGCCTAATAGCTTTCTCTTCTGCTTCGTTCCTCCTACGGTTGATGAGTGTTATAATGGATAGTTTTGAGGGTTACTGGGTGAAGGCAAAGTTCAGGCAGGTTGCCTTCTGAATGACCCTCAGTGACAGTTTTAAATGGAGCAAACAGTTCTAGTAAGGAGTTTAGCCTTACAATGGCTTGCTTCACCATTTGGGGCTTGGGGAGGGAGGAATGCTCTTTATTAGCTAAGACACTGCAGCTAAGCTGCTTGCAGTTCACGTGCCAATGGTCAATTTTAATGGACAGGCTGTGACATTATTCTGAAAGAAGTTAAAATAACATTTTCACAGCCTGAGGTAATATAAGAAGTCTTGCTGTAATAAAACACCCCATCAATACAATATCAGGAGAAAAAGAACTTTTCCATGATAGCAATGGGTATGTAACAGTAAGTGAATGACATTCTCATGCTTTGCCGTTTGTGCTTGTTGTGGATATTCTAAATCATTTTGTAATACCAATGGTACATCATTTTATGGACAAGATCCATTTAATGCTACAGAAGCACTAATTTCACTAATTTGAATACTGTTTTCCCTCAACACATCGCTGCAAGAAGACACAAAATGATATCACCCTCTAAGACACTGTAAGTATTTTCTTTTTGCTGCTTAAGACATTGCTTTTGGAAGTTTTTTTGTTTGGCCGGGTTTGGGTTTTTTGCTTGGTTGGTTTTTTGTGTTTGCTTTTCAGGGGTTTGCTTGATTATTTAAGGAAATGTTGTTTGATTTTTTTTTTTTTTAGTAAATATTTAAGATGAGAGGGATTATTGACACCTGATTTTGAAACTGAGTGGAAGAATAGGATTATTTGGAAACTGCAAGAAAGTGTTGACACATCAGTGCTGATGTCAGCCACACTGAAATTTTAACAATTTTACTTGTGGGGTGTTTCTCCTGAGCAATATAAATAACAGAACCTATGTAATATGGAAAGATACTCAGTGAAGTATGAATGATGCCTAAACATGTGAATTTATTTTCACTGGTTTTCTAAAAGGTACTATGTCATTCTAGTTATAGGCTTCTAAACTGGACTCACACTTAGCCAAGCTTTTGTCTGCAAATATTGTATAGCAATTGTTTTGACAATAACTATGCAATCTACTTGCACAGAGAATCACAAAAACATGCAAAGTACCACAACTGGGTCAGAGCAATAATATTTAGCATATTTTACTGTATGAATTCATAAGTAATATAAGAATATTTGTGGGACTTGTGTAATTGCCTGGTCCATTACCAGAATACTGCATCATTATTATCCTTACTGATGTGGGCAGGAGTGCACAGGCAATATGGTTAAAAAACACATGCTAGTTTTGTGATCTAAGTTACTGAGATGATGCATGCCAGTTATAAAGGAACAATTGCCATGACTTTTTTTCTCAGCCAACTGCATGCTGTTTGGCAAGTTAACAGGGGAGAATTACATGGGTTATATATAATGGAATGTCTGAACAGCTGTTGCAGTGAGAGCAGTCGACAGGTTTGTCAGCTTTTAGAGTAATTAACCCAGCAGGAAATCCTTTCCCAGGTGGCTACTGGAAGAAGTCAAGTCTGGTGAGGCAGTGATGGTTGAGAAAATGAACATGGAGATGTATACAAACATTTCTATTTTTATAGCATGACAAACACTTTTCTGAAATTTGTGGGATCAAAACATAAGAATGAAAATACTGATTCAATCCATTTGTCTCTCTGGATCCAAAGCCTGTCTCTATTACTGGTCATAAGCAAGTACTCAGGGAAGAGGATGGACATAACAGGCCTATAACTTCCTAATATGCTCTTTACATTTCAACTGATGCAATCTTAGGGGGTTTCTGGAGCCCTCTGTGTCTTCTATCCTTAATCACCCACTGCACTACTCCTTTGTGTGGCCATGAAAGCTTCTCATAAACCTTGTTAACCCTTAGTAAGGATTTCCACAGCTCTGTTGCCCAGCACATGAAAAAAACCACTTCATTTTCTTCACTCTGAATTTTCACTGTATTTGTCTCTGCTTATGCTCTCTTCTTTCACTGGAAGAGGTGATACAATGTCAGCTCCTATGCATTTTCTTGGCCCAGGTGGCCAAGAAGGCCAACGGCATCCTGGCCTGCATCAGAATGGTGTGGCCAGCAGGAGCAGGGAAGTCATTCTGCTTCTGTACTCAGCACTGCTTAGGCCACACATTGAATACGGTGTCCAGTTCTGGGCCCCTCAGTTTAGGAAAGATGTTGATTTGCTTGAACATGTCCAGAGAAGGGCAACAAAGCTGGGGAGGGGTTTGGCGCACAAGCCCTATGAGGAAAGGCTGAGGGAACTGGGGTTGCTTAGCCTGGAGAAGAGGAGGCTCAGAGGAGACCTTCTTGCTCTCTACAACTACCTGAAGGGAGGTTGTAGCCAAGCGGGGGCTGGTCTTTCTCCCAGGCAACCAGCACCAGAACAAGAGGGCATAGTCTGAAGCTGCACCAGGGGAGGTTTAGGCTGGATGTCAGGAAGAAATTGTTCACAGAAAGAGTGATTTGCCATTGGAATGGGCTGCCCAGGGAGATGGTGGAGTCACCATCTCTGGAAGTGTTTAAAAAGAGATGGAATGAGGCACTTGGTGCCATGGTTTAGTTGATTAGATGGTGTTGGGTGATAGATTGGACTCGATGATCTCAGAGGTCTTTTCCAACCTGATTAATTCTGTATTCTGCATTCTTCCTCATCCTCATGAGCACAATTATCACTCTCATATTACTCTTCTGCCAGTCTGTGGCTTTCTCATCCTGAAACATCCCAGCCTGCATACTACATGCATGGAATTTTGCCTTTGAAGGTAGTCATGAAATGAAATTGCATTTGATTGGGTAAGTGGTATGATCACAATCTAATTTTTGCCCACTTCATATAAACTAGCTTATATAAGCTATAATAGATTAACCAAGAAAGAGAGATATGCTGGATAATGTTTTTGACAATTAGTTACAGAGAAACTCAAGAAAATAAATTAATCCAAATGCCTCAGTGTAATCCTTTGCTATTAATTCAGTCCAAGTCAGCACACTGTAGAGAACCTGCTTTTCATAGAATCATAGAATCAACCAGGTTGGAAAAGACCTCAGAGGTCATCAAGTCCAACCTATTACCTAATATCTAAACCCTCATCACAGTTAAACCATAGCTTCAAGTGCCACTTCCAATCCTTTTTTGAACACCTCCAGTGATGGGGAATTTACCACCTCCCTGGGCAGCACATTCCAAAGGCCAATTACTTTTTCCGTGAAGAATTTCTTCCTGGTATCCAGCCTAAAGTTCCCCTGGCACGGCCTGAGACTGTGTCCTCTTGTTCTGTTGCTGGTTGCCTGGGAGAAGAGACCACCCCCCACCCCCCCCCCCCCCCCGTCTGCAACCTCCTTTCAGGAAACTATAGAAAGCAATAAGGTCTCCCCTGAACCTCCTCTTCTCTAGGCTAAACAACCCCAGTTCGCTCAGCCTCTCCTCATAGATGCCTTGTGCTCAAGACCTCTCACAAGCCTCATTGCCCTTAGGCATCCAAATGTGTACATATAACAATTTTTAATACAAAGTAAGTTAAAATACTTTCAGAGTTCATCATAAAAGTCTTATTAAAAAGATGCAAAATCTTGAAGATATAGCAAAACCAACTACCACATTTTTCATTTTTATACTACATGCAGTGTCATGCTTATTTACATGCAAATGCAATGGAATTTTTACTATGCTATTAATTAGTATTTAATGTTTCATAAAAGTATTATGAATCAACCACACATAGTAATATTAGTTTGACTCACAGGGTATGATGCTTTGACCTCAAACTTTTTTTCACAGTATCACTAAGGTTGGAAGAGACCTCGAAGATCATCGAGTCCAACCTGTCACCACAGACCCCATGACTAGACCATGGCACCAAGTGCCACATCCAATCCCCTCTTGAACACCTCCAGGGATGGTGACTCCACCACCTTCCTGGGCAGCACATTCTAATGGCGAACTACTCTCTCCGTGAAGAACTTTGTCCTCACCTTGAGCCTAAATTTCCCCTGGCGCAACTTGAGACTGTGTCTTGAGTTTTTCAAGAATACGTTGAAGTAGTCTTCAAAGAGCATATTTCTCCATTATGTTTTGAATGTGTTCTTACATATTATACTTTCACCTTTTTTGTTACATGAAGGGAAACTACATATTTTTTTCCTACCATAATTTTTAGGTTAAATATCTTCTTTATTTTAGTTTCTTTTAATAGTTAATTTTAATTTCAATAAAACTAATATGTCTCTGGACTAAATACTAAAATGCAAGTCTCATTTTAAATTAATTTCAAAGCAGTCATTAAATAACATTTCTTGAGTGGTTAGTATTGGCTCATACACCAAAGATATGTACAAATATATTTACACCACCAAACATACATAAATATTTTTGCAAGAGTAATCTGATCAAAAATACGGAAGTTTTACTCCACTTGGAGTACTGAGAATGAAGTACTGCCCACTGTAGGATTATATCTATTTCAAGACCATCTAAGGAAAAGTTAAAGTAGACTGGTGAAGTTTTCATTGGATGGAAAAAGGGAAACAGAACCCCAATTTTTAAACAGGGAAAAAGGGAAGAACTGGAAAATTGCAGGCTCTTCAGTCCCCCTTCTGTGACTGGCAAGATTATAGAGTGGATCCTTCTGGAAACTATGCTAAGGTACACGAAAAATAAGGAGGTGACTGGTGAGAGCCAATAGAGCTTCACTAAAGACAAATAGTGCTTGCCAAATTTGGTGGATAAAGCATTGGTGGCTAAAGGAAGAGCAAATTACATCATCTACCTGGATTTATGCAAAGTATTAGGCACTATCCCATATAATAGCTTTGTCTCTAAGTTGGAGGGACATAGATTTGACATGTGGACTACTCGAGAGGATAAGGAATTGGGTAAACAGCTATACTCAATGAGTTGTGGTTGATGGCTTGATGTCTGGGTGGAAAACAGTGATGAGGGCCTTCAGAAGCCCTTGCTGGGATCAGTTTGGTTACGTCAACAGCGGGATCAAATCCAACCTCAGCAAATTTGCCAATGCCACCAAGCTGAATCCCAAGTGAAGGGATACCCTCCAGAAGGAGATTGACAGGTGAGAGGTGGGTGTCCATGAGAATCTCAAGACCAAATACAAGCTACTGTATCTAGATTGGGGCAATCTCAAACACAGATGTAGAATGGGCAATGAGTGGATTGAGATCAGGTCTGTGGAGAAGGATTTGGGTATTAGTGGATGAAAAAATGGAATTTGAATAGGCAATGTGCCCGGCAAGTGAGCTGTATTCTGGAAAGTGTCAAAAGAAATGTGGCCAGCAGGTCAAGGGAGCTGAATTTCTGCCACTACTCCTCTCTTACAAAGACCCCACCTGAAGTACTGTGTCCAACCAGGCCTCCAGTATAGGAAACACATGGACCTGCTCAACTGCATCCAGAAGAGAGCCACAAACATTGTTAGGGTGATAGAACAATTCTGTAAGGACAGGCTGAGAGAGCTAGAGTTATTTAGCCTAAAGAGGAGAGGGGAGGTTCAGTTCAGAGAGGTTCGGTTCAGTTTGGAGAGGTTCGGAGAGAAGTTCGGAGAGGGGAGGGGAGGCTTTGGGTAGACCTTCTTGTACCCTTCCAGCAGTAAAAGAGGCCTCATAAGAAAGACTCACTCTTTATTAGAGAATGAAGCAACAGGATGAGGGGTAACAGTTTTAAACTGAAAGAAGGTGATATAGGTAGCAAATTAGGGAGAAATTCTTTACTGTGATGGGGTTGAAGCACCAGAACGAGTTGTCTAGAGACATTATGGATGCCCCCTCCCTGAAGTGTTCAAGACCTGACTGAATGGGGTTTTAAGCAACCTGATCTAGAGGAAGGTGTCCCTGCCCATGGCAAGGAGTTTGGAACTAGATGATTTTTAAGGTCCCTTGCAACCCAAACCATTGTATCATTCTACAATTTCCTATTCAAGAAAATGACTACCCATCATCAAAACCTTAAATGGTATGACTGTGCCAAACAATTTTGGGTGAATGTTTCATATGCATTTATCAACCATTTTTTATGCTGGGGGTTAGACAAAGTGAACTTTGAGGGTCCTTTCCAAAGCAATTCAATCTGTGACTACATATGAAATATTATTTTACATGAAACACGTGTATTTTATGAATTGTCAAACTAAGGGAATAAAAGGAATATCAATCAAAGATATGTGTTGTTATACTGACATATTAAAACATATTATTTGGAACTTTTCACAGACAGTTTTTAAGTTGCACATATTTGAGATGGACCTCATGATACTATTTGAAAAATACCTCAATTTTTATTAATGAATGCAGTGGGGTTTGTACAGAAGGCTGAAGGCTGGAGACTGGGATATGTGAAATCACTTTGCAGTAATTGTAGTTCAAGTAATTGATTTCTAAGAAAATTGGATTCAGGTTCTTAGATTTCCCTTACACATTAGGCAAATGTCGAGATCGAGAAGGGATACAGTTGCTGCAATAATAAATATTGCAAAACCTAAATTTCTGGTTCCTGTCCCACAGCTACATCCATATTTAAATTAGGTGCATAATATGCTTTTGTAATGTAAAGGAGAATTAGATGCCTCCGAAACATGCCAGAAAAACAGTTTTGTGCTGCAGGCTTCAGGCAGAAGCATTAATCTACATGGTTTGCAGACTGTCAGACAGCTTCCTTTCATAGCAATGATTCCCCTATATTTTTCTATTCTGACATCAGTATTACCATGGTATCTAGATGTATATCCACATTGTGGCACATAAATTCATATGAACTCTATGTATCAAAACAGAACTAAATGCACTGCTCTTTTTTTTTTTAAATAAAGAGAAAAATATGCATGACAATCACCTAATTAATTGTATTTGCTCTATAGCTACAAGGAGTCTTGAAGTATTTATCACCAAAAAGCAGGGGCACTGAATGAGAACACATTATTTTCCTTAGTGTCCGTGGTCTATTTTTAGACACATTACTAAAAATCCAGTACAGAAATGAAGCAGAAAGGTTTGTAAGACCCTATATCATTATGCTGGCCTGGCATTCCTGGCAGAAAAGTAGGAAATGAAATGTCATTACATTCTGTGAACGAAAAGTACTTTAGGCCTCCGGTGCACTGATTTATTATATTCTTTAGGGATCTTTGCTTTCTGACTAATTTTTCCATTAGCAGCTCAGCAGCTTTTGGAGAAACTTTCTTATGTTATGGGTGTATTGATTGCAGCTTTACATGAAAAATATCCTCTTTTCTGTTACCACCTCATCCTGTTGTGCTGGGCAACCTTTAACAAGCTGCATTTCATTTCTCTTTTTTGCTTTATATTGTGCCATATTTTGCTCACACTTCGTTCTTCTATTACGTATCTGATATTTATTTATCCAATACATTTGGAGTCATCAGTATTTCTGCCTCAGACACTCATAAACAGAATTCAAAGTATTATTAGACTTGGAGTTTTGTGTTTCAGTGTATAATTCCTGAGATAATCTCTTTAAATATAACACAACTCAAAGTCCCCTGGCTTGTTTAATGTTGAGGTGTCTGGAAGACGCAATAACTGAGAGTAAACTAGGTGGAGATACTTGATGGAAGATAAGGAAAAACAGCTTGAAAAAAAGGAAAGGAAAAAAAAAAAAGAAAAAAGATGCCACATTGAAAGGAGAACAAGACCAAATGGTAGTCAACAGGAAAAGGTGATAGCTGGCTGCAAAACAGCTAGAAAACTTCTATAGTAGTTAAGTTTCTTGTTGATTTGGTTCCCTGCTTTTTGACAGGAGTTTGGGTGAGTTTCTTGTTGATTTGGTTCCCTGCTGTTTGACAGGAGTTTAGGTGAGTCTGGGGATAAAATTACCAGCAAGAACACTCTGAGCAACAGCGCAATTTGGAAAACTGAGAGTAAACACACCTTAGGCATCTGAGTATGAAGAACCTTCTGAATTGTACAGAGAAATACAAAATATAATTGAGCATCTACTTCAGGGCACAATCTCTCATGAGAAAATACTGAGCCTGGGGAGGTGCTACTGAGCAGAATTGATGATCCAGAGCACAAGAAAGACTAGGATGACCTTTTTAGTTTTAAATAAGCTTCTCCTTTCACTGAAAAGGTTTGAAAATCAGACAAAATTATTGGAAAGTAAAAAGCACCTGAAAGATATATGCTACCAAAACAAGCCACACAAAACAAGCAGAAGGAATCTTGTGTGAGGATACAGTTCTTTACATGGTGTCCAGCTGCTTCAATTGGATGTGTCAGTAGCTGCTAGAAGTTTGGCCTGTGTTGCTGATGCTGTGTGATTAGCAGTATTGTTTTAAAGAATACAGAAAAGTTGTGTGGTAGAACATTCTATTTTGAAGTGTAGAGAATTTTCAAAACCTGAACCTAGCACTGCTGAGTTCACCACTGCACCACATCCCTAAGCAGTATATCTAAACATCTTTTGAATACCCCCTGGGCTAGGGGCTCCACCACTTCCTTGGGCAACTAATTCTGATGTTTAATAACCCATTCCATGAAGGATTTTTTCCTGATGCCTAATCTAAACCTCCCTTCATGCATCTTAAGGGCATATTTTATGGAAAGAGAGGAGGAAACTTGCCCTATAAAACCAATCTCATGTGACAACATGAGGGAAACAAGCTGAGAAACTACTCTCTTTATATCTAATTCACATCTCTAGTTAAATGTAGCAGATGAAGTAAGGCAGTTATTTTACAGGTTGTACTGATGGTAGGATATTCGTAGATAAAATAAGTGCATGCATCTTTTACTGGGCTTTATTTCTCTGTTTTCAGAATAGTCCAATTCTATGTTTTAACAGCTCTGCCATTATTCTGTTGATCAGCTTCAGAACTGGGGGAGTCTCCTGTGGGAACCCAAGGGAGTGGTCATAGGAATGTTTACCTGGCCTTCATGTCTACATGGGAACCTGATGCATGATAAGAGATCTCAGAACCATGTGAGAAAGGATGGGAGTGTGAAAATAACAAAATGCTGTATAGATTAAGTGAATTTGAAAGTAGTTGGGGAAAAAAAGGTCTGGTAGAATAAGAATGTAAACAGTGAGTAAAAGGATTCACAGGCTGTGGGAAAGTGAAGAAAAACATGGACGAACTTTTCAATGCCTAGTCACAGAATCTGCAACGTGGGGCCATTTGGCCTGCCTGTGGCCATGGTCACCTCTTCACAAACTGGTCTATCAGCTTGTATTTCATCTCACTGTGGTGGGACTAGCTGGATAAGGGCCCACTCTATTTTTACAATAGTCAATAATGAAACTGCAGTGTCCTCCTCTGGATGAGGTCCTCTGTGGCCTGCCCTACATGATACTGCTTTGGCAGGGGGTTTGGACTAGATGATCTCTAGAGGTCCCTTCCAATTCCTAACATTTTGTGATTCTGTAATTCTTCCATTATCAAATAAATAAATAGATAGATAGATAGATAGATAGATAGATAGATAGAGAGATAGATAGAGAGATGAGTGTAAGCAAACAAATGTCCCACCTGGAAATCAGTTTTCTTCTTTACTAGCTCTATAATTTCCCAGTTTAAATATCACATACTCTCTGTAGAAAGACAGGTGTGCACAGTCCTGTTCACCTGAAATATATTGTACTCCAAGTACTCACAGCTATCTTTATATACACAGCAAGGGCCATCTACCCAGCTATATGACTGCACTGTGGCATTATTTGTTTCACCAGAAAAGGTTTATAGAAACAGAATGTAAAATACAGCAAAAGACAGTTTCTGAAACAAGTTTCCTTCTCCTAGAGGTCACATCTGTAAAGGCTTTTATTTTGTTTTGTTTTGTTTTACTCTTTTTTTATTTTTCCCCCAATGGATAACACCTGTTGAAAGTTTTGTGCTGAAAAAAAAAAAAAGACATGAACTGGACCAGCAAAAAAAAAAAAAAGGAAACACACAGTTTTCTGGCTCTTTTGACCTCCATAAACAGCAGATGCCTTACAGCTGGGGCCTGGAAAAACCATTATGTAAACATAAGATCCACAATAATAGCAGTACAAGTGTGAAGCCTGCAGGCAATTCATATAAAGACGATCTCATGTCAGAAAAGATGAATCTCTAGTTCATTGAGTAAGGTCATCCATTCATGAATGGCATGTCCAAATTTATAAGAAGGTAACAAATGTCTGCATGGGATGGATAAGGGGGTTTAATGGGAAAAAAAAAACCAAAACAGCAAACAAACAAATTTTACCTAGCTCCGTAATTCTTTACAAAAGTTACAATATTTTGTACTTTGATGAGTCTCCTCTCTTTCTTATTTCTACCCTCAGTCAGTCAGTGAGCAAAATTACTTACATGCTTGATAAGCAGTGCATGTAATCATGGTGAATGATAAGATAATGTCAAGCTCCTTGAAGCAATGTAAGTTTTAGATGCTGCCTTTTTTTTCCTGGCTACAGTTACTTCATTCAGATGCTGATAACTGTGCTTAACCCATCAATCTGGAATCCACCAGGATGATGTGAGTATATAATCTTAAGATATAACATAATGTTAATTATACATCCCATTCTACAATACTCCCACTTCTCTCTTCTTTGTCTCCTATCTCCTTTTTTATATGAATTATTTACTAGGAGGCTTCTTAAGCTGTTTTTAAATGAAGGGCATATTAAATAAATTTAAATGAATTAGACTGGTCTTTTTAACCTTTTTCTTCATTTTATCATCATTCAAATACCAGAAGTTGTTGCCAGTGTTAACCATGGCATTCCTGTAAGATACATCAAGGGCCAGTTACCTTCATGCTCAGTGGGGATGGCTTGTGACAACATTTTTTTGTGCACTGTTTTTTTTTCATTTGGTTTGTTTATTTGTTTGTTTTGTTAGCTCTATCAGGTCTAACAATTTTTTCCCAATTACAAAGGTTCCCTGGGAAAGGCAGAGAGCTGGAATACAAAAATAGGCATTAGCAAGCAATGTATGAACAAGAAAACTGACAGGTTGTCAGAGCCATGAAAGAGAAAGGAAATCGTTGGCATTCATAATGATATTTCTCTCCAGAATTTGTTCCTCCCTGCTGTGTAAATTAGTCTCAACTTACTGACCTTCAGAGATACTGAAAGATTCCTCTGTTTGATGAGTCTGGCCTTTGAAAAAATCAGAAAAAAGGAAAGAAATAGTTGCCCTGAGGTGATACAATACTTGACAAGGTTCTCACAGACTTCCAAGTTCTGCTTGTCTGAATGAAGCTTGGAAATGTTTTCCTATGTACAGTATAGCTGGTCCCATGGACGTGTGAGATGATAGGAGACCGAAGCAGAATAAGCCAGTATGAACTGTTGCAAACTCTCATGTGAACAATCATAGTTTACTTAATCTTTAGCATTATTCAAGTTTTTACACACTTTTCTGTATGACTTGAATCAGCATGGCATGTCATTTATATGGGTCTAATTCTGGTATCATTGGCTGAGCAGAACAAGAGTACAGGTTATGTGATTTGACCCAAAATTTTTATTGAGTATCTCTACATTCTTCCAAACAGAAACACAGCAGGTAAGGGGTTTATTATATCCATATTTATAGTTGCAAAGTTTTGTATGGTAGTGATCTTTATATCTCAAGGCACCAATTCACAGGTACCTGTTGGTTACACCTGCAATACCAGAAAGAGATATCAGAAAACAACCAGAGCATCTCTGTTGTCTTCTCCTGTATGCAAACCTATACCCCCATACTGTGCTGTTTCTTCACAGGTGTGCTTTTGAAGATACAGGTAGTATGATAATTAGTGAACCCCAGCTAAAATATAACCTTAGATTAGAAACAAACTGACAAAACAATCATACGCAGACATAATTTTAATAGGGATTGTGACAGGTTAGGCTGTGCCTTTAAGAGAAGGACATCTGCAGAATTCTCTAGTTGAATGTTTAGGTGTACAAAGGAAAATAATAATTAATTCTGAATGAATTTCATTGGTCAGATGTGAGATGTACCATAGCAAATATCACTAACGTTCTTTCTCTCACTCACTCTAGTTTCAGTCTGTCTGACTTTTCTCTTCTTGGCCATAGAGCATACAACTGACCCTGGACTACAACTGATCAGAATAACTAACTTTCTTAACAACTGCTTTGAGCTAACGAATTTTCCTTAATATCTTTTTCTCTCTCTTTCTCCTTTTTCACCTAATTAACTACCAGGGGGAAAGGGGAGGAGGGGGAGAGAGAGGTTTGGGGGGGGAACCCGAGGGGGAATCCTCCTTGGGATGATCAGTGCTTGTGTTCTTTCCTGTAAATGCTTGTATAATATTGTAAATACTGTATATTTTGTATATATTCATTACATTTCATTATTGCTTGCAAAATACAGCTTTCCATTCACTTCTCCGGTTGAGTTCAGCTGTGCTTTATGTGGGTGCGGGTGGATTAAACCATCACACCACTATATAAAATAATTGGCTGCCCCATCATGTGGCTCGGAATAATTGCTTTCCAGATGCAGGGTGAGATTTGCTTGATTTATTTCTGCTCAGATCAGGGGAGGCAAAAAATGAAGGTCCTGTGGATTTTTAAACATCTGATGCTTTAGCCCACACGCACTAACAGGGATTTAATATTAAAGTTGGCTATGAAGCATAAACACACAACTTCTTTGTTCAGAGAAGACAAAACTATGAGAAGTTTTCACAGGGTAAAGCATTAGAGATAGTTGTTCTTCACTGTAAAAGTAAGTGATAGGTCCTTCTACTCAGGTGTCATTGTTGGTGGAAAGTGAAAACCAGTACTTTTAATTAGAATGAAAGCACTGATATAGGAATATCTTTCAACATTATAGAGGAAGTGAAGCAATAGAAAGTCAATTTTGCTAATAAAGCATGTGTCCTTGAAAGCTGCAGCATATGATAGGCCTGCTGTAACTGTTACATGGACTGCACATGAAGTTTTTGGATGATCTTGAGGTGGAAAAGATTAAAGTTTGAAGAAGGCTGCTTAATTAAACAGACTTTTTTTTTTCTTTTTCATCCCTATCTTTCCTCATGAGGGAATGTTTATAATATCTTGGGAGGACCTGGCATTCATGATTCTCAGGTCAGTACATCATTATCATCAAGCCAGGCCTATGACCTTGTCTGATCTTGGTGTCTCTGTCCCCAGGGGCATGTTCGGCATCCTATGGCTGGCATGCTGTGGTGCTGCCTGGCTGCTCTGCTCCTGGGAGTGGTGCAACAGACTACTACTGCCCTGATGGACCACCTGAGAGCCCCTGCCACTCCTGGCCCAAAGCTGACAGTGAGCTGCTGGCCCACACAACACTCAGACAGTGATTGTTGGGCCATTTTATCTAAAGGAAATTAATTAAACCAGAACTTAGTATAACTGGGGGTTGTCATTTTTGTAGGAAAAGTGGCTTGCAATGCCTAGACACCTGTTGTGAAAATATCTACTCAGAAATTCTGATTTTTTAGTAACTCTATCAGAAGTCTTATTAAAATAAAATACGACTTTTATCTTTCCCAAGTTCTCTTCCTCTTCATTAAAATGCTTGTTTGTGTCATTCAGTCAGATTCATGTGTTACACTTCACCTATGGATAAAAAGGATTGACACATGAATGGAAGGACAAGACAAAACAGAATGATTTATTCCAAAATAGTAATAAATTTAAGGCTACTCATTGTTCAGAACTTACACTCAGAATTATAATTTTGCCAAGGGAAGTGCTGAAAGCCCCATCCCTGTGTGTATTTAAGGCCAGGCTGGATGTAGCTCTGGTCAACCTGATCTAGTGGAGAGTGTCCTTGCCCATGGCTGGGGGGTTGGAACTAGATGAACCTTGGGGTCCCTTCCAACCCTGACAATTCTGTGATTCTGTATTTATGAGAACACTATAAATGTCCATAACTTCGAACAAAGTATAAAGAGACCATCATTGTACAATGCAAAAAGTTTCATTTTTTCCCTTTTTTTTGTCCCCTATTTGCTTTGGGGGGAAAAAAAAAGTCAAAAAGGTATGGGGAGCCTTGATTCCTTCCTTAAATCTCAAACAGATCCAGGAACAGAAATGACTTTGATTTTTACCAGAAACCTCTAAGAATATAGTTCTGGACAAAGGAAATACATCTAATAGTTTGGCCAATATGTCTGTCCTCTATGTGTGCAGAAATTATAACTGGAATTAACCTTGAGAATCATGTAAGTGATCCCTTCACTTTCAAATTAATTATGTCCAAACTAGTCCTACCAAATATTTGTTAAATCTGTCCTTAAGAACTTCCTGTAATGGAAATGTTTTTCTTCTTCACTGTGGACACTAAGAATAAATTATTCCCTTCTTTACAACAACAAAGACTATGTCCTTAGTCTTCAACAGACTAAACAGTCCTCATACCTACAGTCATTTCTGTAGGTCGTATTTCCTGTACTCCTTTACTTCTGCATGTTCTTGTTACATGCTCTCTGGATTAGGAGCAAAAGAGAACTTTTTTCTTCCTTCCCCCCCCCCTTTTTCTTTAGTCCTAATGCCTACATTTGTACATTTCACCACTTGTCCCTATTTCTGCTGCACTTTGATGTTTAGTGGTTTATGTTAAGATTAGAAACTATTGGAGATGGACTGAAGTACTGTGCTTAAAATTGCATGGCATTGTGATAGCTAGCCTCTGTTTAGTAAACCTGTGAAATTTTCCACCAAGCTGTAGTTCTACATTATCACTTCTTCATTTGTACCATGTGTCCTATGTAATTGTAAAAACCATCTGAGCCAGTGCTTCTTGCTGCCCACAGGATATAGCTTTCTTTTAACCTTAAAAAAAAAAAAGTGAACAAAAATAAAATAATAAAACCAAAATCCAACCAACCAAAAAAACCCCACCAACCCAAACCCAACCAAACCCAAATCCAAAACTATGATAAAACCTTACAAAAATCATATTGCTCTAAAGTGGTTTATTTCAACATTGTCTCATTGTCCAAAGGCTATAAACTAAATCAGTTGATGATTTTTTTTTCTTTTGGCTTTTTATTTTCCCCCCCCCAATACAATTCTGGGAACTAAGATTTGGCTATAAGATCAGAGAGTTTGTTCCCTTCCCTCCTTCCTTCCTTCCCTCTCCTCCATTTTTTAAAGCTGCATACTATGTTATTCTGCTCCAAAAACTGCAAGCTGTCCTCCAAGAGTTCTCAAAGGTAATAGCAAAAGGCTCTGAGATTCCTTTGATAAATTCATTGTTCCTCCAGGTGAGTCTCATTAGATTGAGTAGTCTGAAGTGATCCACTCAGTGTATAAACACCAGTGTTAAAAATGAGGTTAAAAAATGTATTCATACCTGTGGTGGTTTGGCTCTGGCCTGGGGGCCAGATGCCCACCAAAGCCGCTCTATCACTCCCCCTCTTTAAGCGAACAGGGGAAGAAGGGAAGGAAAATATAACAGAAGCCACAGGGTAAAATAGAAGCAATTTAATAACACTAATAAGCAAATGGCAATAGACCGCACGGAAGCAGAAAAGCAGAGAGAGCGATGTTAGTCTCTACTTCCCATCAGCAGGACGATGGTCGGTCTCGGGAAGCAGGGCTCTCTAAGCTTGGTGGTTCCTTGGGAGGATGAACGCCATGGACGAAGCCCCCCTCCCTTCCTTCTTTCATTTCATTCTTATACCTGAGCTGATGTCATATGGTATGGAATACCTCTTTGGCCAGTCTGAGTCAGCTGGCTCAGCTGTGTCCCCTCCCAAGACTTTGCCCGCCCCTCGATCTACTCTTGGAGCAGGGAAATGTTGAAAGGACACAGCCTGGATACTGGATTCAGCCATAGCCAAAACACTGCCGTGTTATCAACTACTGCTGCAAAAAAACCCCACAGCACTAGAAAGATGCTGTGAGGAGAATTAACTCCATCTCAATTCAACCCAATACAACACCTTATTTATATATTTTGCACAGCTCTTGAATGATCTTGAATCTTAATAGGAGCTGGCTAACAAAAGTGAGATTTTGCAGCCTCGGAAGAGCTTTCCTTCTTTAGTGATTGCACAACAGCCTTAAGAAACTTGACATCTCTGAATTCACCATGCAGCAGAAGCTGAAAGCCAGCACTGGAACCATGTGAGACAAACTGTATTGCTCATTAGCCACTTGTCTCTGGGGTGCAGTTTCACAATTAGTTTCAGTCCCTTTAAACCACACTGGTGTGAAAAGACATAATTCAGCCCTGCCCTTGTGTGCCTTTTGGGAACTAGCACAACTTCTATTTTAGAAAAAATATGGTCTTATGTTGATGTGAACTGACTAAACCAAACAGTGAGAGTGTGAGGCTCTCAAAGCAGTATTTTCCACTGTAATGACAGGTGAAGCAATTCTTGCTGGGTTCCTCCAGAAATGTTGAATGCAACCACCTCTGCTTCTCCCTCTTAGGCGCTGGTAAGACCGGCAGCTGCATGCTATCACATGTAAATATGCCTTAATGCTCAGTTATTAACTCAGCAGTGTGAGGATGGTGGGTGTACCCATGTCAACAGAAAGCTTTCTGAGGAAGAAATAACAGTATCTACTAGAGGAAAAGGTCATCACTTTTTTATCCTACTAAAATTGGAGTATGTCCACTTAGTAAATAGACATATTCTCCAGAATAAATTTCTTATGTGTTTAATCTATGATATGATATATATGATAATTTATGCATCTGAAGGGTGATTATACCAATGTCTGGTATGGGTTTGTGAAAAGGGAAAATGAAGATAAATTAAAAATTCCTTTGAATATGTACCATGATAACATCAGAATATGTGGTAACAAAGCTGATATATTTTCACACTTTGAGATGAATGTACAAGTATATACTGAAGCCACTCAGATGGAAAGAAGATTTGTGGGAAGGATAAAGGAGCGCTGTTGGACACCAAGTCAAAAATGAACCAGCAGTGTACCCATGCCGCAAGGAAAGGCTAATGACAACCAGGGTTACATTAGACAAATGACTGGGTTGAGGGTGGTGATCCCTTTACTCAGCACCAGAAAGGCCACATCTGGAGTAATGTGTCTAGTTCTCAGTACAAGAGAGGTGTGGTCTTTGTTGAAAGAGTCCAACAAAGGGATACAAACATGTTGAAGGGAGTGGTGTATATCTTCTGTGAGGAAAGGTTGAAAGACCTGGGACTGTTTAGAATCATAGACTCATACAATCATAGAATCATAGAATGGTTTGGGTTGGAAGGAACCTTCAAAGGTCATCTAGTCCAACCATGCTGCAGTAACCAGGGACCTCCTCTACTAGATCAGGTTGCTCAGAGCCTTGTTGAGCCTCACCTTGAATATCATCAGGGACGGGGCCTTGCCTACCTTCCTGGGCAACCTCTTCCAGCGTTTGACCACACTCATGGTAAAGAACTTGTTCCTAACACCCAATCTACATCTGCTCTTTTCTAATGTCAAACAATTGCCCCTTGTCCTATTGCTGCAGGCTTTTGTAAACAGTCCCTCTCCAGCTTTCTTTTAAGCCCCCTTCAAGTACTGGAAGGCCACTGTTATATCTCCCTGGAGCCTTCTCTTCTCCAGACTGAATAAAACCATCTCCCTCAGCCTGTCCTTGTAGCAGAGGTATTACACCTCTCCTGATCATCTTTTTGGCCCTCCTTTGAACCCATTCCGTCCATATAATTCCTGTGTTAAGGGCTTCAGAGCTGGACACAGTATTCCAGGTGAAGTCTCACAAGAGGAGAGCAAAGTGGCAGAATCACCTCTCGCCTGGAACAGATGATCTTCATAAGTCCCTTCCAACCTCAGCCATTTTGTGATTCTGTGAGTCTATGAAATTTCTCTTTCAGAATTTTCTGGTTTATGTCAGTGCAAAACCAGGGAGTACTGTGAGTATTTTCTTATATGTCCCAGTATGAAGAAAAGGGAAACTCTGAAGCCATAGGAATTGTTTGTTGAAGATGAGTTACTCTGCAGTGTCTCAGTGAGCAGTTAATCAAGCTCTTGGGCTTCCACTCTTGAAAGTTAGTTTTCATTAAGTAGACCCTGATATCCCATGCACAGTTTTCAAAATAGTTCTGAATTCTCATTTGTTTGAATAATTTATGAGTCCTCAAACACAGTCTCAAATATTTGACTAGCATCAGTTGGAAAAGAATATTCACAAATATGTCAGGTTTTCATTAATCAAAGCATGAATGGATAGTGGGACAATGCTGCTCATCTTAGGAGACATGGTAAATAGTGTTTCTCACTACCTTTTTCCAGTTCTAACTGCTTGTGCTCTTTGCAACGTTTTTTTCCACTAGATGGCACACTGTGCTTCAAAATAGACATTTTTGGGTTTATTTTTTTAACTGTTTATATAAACGGGCACAGAATGACAACTTTTGTGATAAATACCCTGCATTTTAAAGACTCAAAGTAGCAAAACGAATATAGGTGCACATACTCTAACCACCCATTAATGAAACGGATGTATAAAACATGGAGCTGTCACCGCTGTTTAAATTTACACAGATACATATTGTAACTGTACAAGCTATGAACTGAGACACTGTCATTAAACCAAATGAGGTAACGATACCATTCTGTTACTTCTGTAATTTCAAAGATTACTTAAGCAAATAATTGTCATTGTCCTTTTTAGGCTTTGTTAGTTTACTGTTATGTAAAAATAATGTGTAAAGACAAACAAATATGGGCCACGAGGATGATCAGAGGGCTGGAGCACCTCTCCTATGAGGACAGATTGAAAGAGCTGGGGCTGTTCAGTCTGGAAAAAAGAAGGCTCTGAGGTGACCTTATTGTGGCCTTCCAGTATCTGAAGGAGGCTTACAAGAAGGTTGGGGAGGGACTTCTCAGGATATCAGGTAGTGATAGGACTAGAGGGAATGGAATGAAGCTGGAGGTGGGGAGATTCAAGCTGGACATGAGGAGAAAGTTCTTCACCTTGAGAGTGGTGAAGCCCTGGAATGGGTTGTCCAGGGAGGTGGTTGAGGCCCCATGCCTGGAGGTGTTTAAACCTAGGCTGGATGAGGCTCTGGCCAGCCTGATCTAGTGTGAGGTGTCCCTGCCCATGGCATGGGGGTTGGAACTAGATGATTTTGTGGTTCCTTCCAACCCCGACTGATACTATGATTCTATGAAATCTTTCTAGTTAAGTTATATTGAACATTATATTCTGTTTATGAATTGTCTCATCATTTTATAAGTTTATGACAAAGTTATGAGCTGGTCAATCATTTTAATATTTAAGCTTTTGTTAAATCAAGTTAATAATTTGCTTTCCTAGTGCATCTAAAAGTAGGTTTTTGATTTCACAGAACTCTTGAAGCCCAAATTACTACTGTTTAACATTTTACCTTTTAAATTATAGAGTTATACTGCTGCTGTGAAATGGCTAAAACCATTCCTGACCAGTAACTGTGCCATCAAGTTCAGTATGTGTCACAGATAACAGTCTGTGATATTGGAAGCACTCACCTGAGTAGGAGCATTCCAACTGGGAGGATTCTTCAACACAGTGGGGAATTAACTAGATAAACTATGACACAGAATGAAGAGGGTAAGGCTAAATCGAACTCCTGAGGTAGGAAGACAAGTGTCATGAAAGACTGAATATGTACAATAATGTATAACAACCCAAGATGAAAGAGAAAGGAAGGGAAGAATGTTTAAAGAATAAAAAAATACAGACATTAAGAGCTGGAAAGGAGGAAGCTTAAGGACTGGAAATCACAACAATTTATGTATTTTAACATCTCTGCTTGCCCTTCTCTTCCAGCCTGCTGAAATATCTATTAGTCTAGCATTCAGGCCAGAACAGATTTTTATTGCAAATACTGACTACAATATCTTTCAACTATTTCATAGGTAATAAAATTTCCTAAATTTGATGTTGATATTTGTGATTTCTAATTTATCTGTGTATGAGAAAAGCTGTGTTTTCTTTAAAATGCTTTATGGAATGCGTGCATTTAGCAAGATCTGATTTTGCACATGCACCATACTCTCCAGAGTACTGTAAACTTTTTGAGATCAGCAGACCTTAAATGTTCACCACCTCCTAGCATTTTATTACATTTGGTCTGTTTCCTAACACGATTTCTCTATTAGCCACTGATCCTGTTGTTCACTGAACAGTAAAGAATCAGTCTTATTCCACTTTAAAGTGCATAAATGTTGCTTTAGTGATTCTAGAGTGGATATCCTCGGTTGAATTGACAAGGAAATTGAAATCCCACTGATCACACAGGGTTTTTTGGTTTGGTGTTTGGTTGGTGGTTTTTTTTTTTTTTGTTTGTTTGTTTATTTGTTTCTTTTCCCTTAAACTCTTTTTTCCCCCTACTTTCCTAAACAATCCATTGGGCAGATAACAAACATAAGCTAGTAATGAAAACTACTTCTCTTTTGGCTTCCTCACAGTGGGAGACACTAGGTTGCTTCTGCTTGACCTTGGCTGTGGTGGGGTTTTTTTGGCTGATTATCCTAACAAAATAACTCTTTGCTTTTTTCTCTTGTCCCTTCGTGTCAGTGGGGGGGGAGGGCAGGGAGTGGGAAGCTATCAGCAGCTCTCCTGGTTTTAGATCAGGGGGGTTCTTGTGCTGTTTATAAATTGTAAATATCTGTAAATATTGTAAATACGGTATGTTTTGTATGCATTCATTGTATTTCATTGCAGATTGTAGTTTTGCTTGTAAATACAGCTTCATTTGCTTCCAACTAGGCTGGTCTGGCAATTTAATGTTGTGAGGAGTTTTCAACCTACCACAATACCTTAGTGGTCTATGCTTTTTACTTGGTTGCAAAGAGAGAGAGAAATATCTTTCAGGTAACCTAAAAGAGAACACAAATTCATGAGGACTATTTTTCAGTGTTGTTTTTCCTACAACCAATGAATGAAGAAATAATTAAATAAAGTTTTTAGAAAATACTGGGTTGACATGAAACAACTCTCCTTTTTATGTTACCTTTAGTTGTAACATGCTTTCCATTACCATCTGTCTGTGATGAATTACAGTCCTGCTTCTTTCCCCACCTTGTGCTTTATTGAATCAAAACTTCTAATTAAAAAAACCAAACAACCCAAAACCTTAGTGAACAGGACACATTTTTCCCTGTATCTTCCTTTTTTTATTACTACAGCATGAGTTCATTTTCACATGAGTTAATAAAACTTAAGAGGGTCTCTCCTCATTGGTCTTTTAACCAAGTAGAAGTTTAGTATAGATTAATCCATTCAGAAAGGGTCAGTTCCATTTTGATAACTATTTTCATGACTCTTAGTCATCTGATGCTCATCTGGAAACTTGTCTATTATTTTCATTGAAATGCTAAACTTTTCTTTTATGTATTGTTACAGGTTGAAGTTTTAATAAGACTTTTTGGGATATGTTTAAGATTAATATTTCAGATTCTGAATGGAAATTAATGGAAAGTGTAACAGTAAAAACCCTAAAAGTATTGGTCTGAAGCTGCTGAGAAATAAGAATGTTTGACATCCATGTTATATTTTCCTTCTTGTGAGCTACCTTTGCCACTCTGTGCTGGAATGTGCTGCTTTTAAAAAAAACTCCTTTCTTGAAGGGGAGGAAGCTGGTCAGGTCATATACACATGTAGCACACGTGATCATTTTTTCTGCAGAAGATAATTGCTCCTTGGTGTTTAGCACTACTGTCCCACGTGTTCTGATGGTGGCATACATGAGTTACATCATCGCTATGCAGATATACTCACTGGTGCTGTTTCTTTGTCTCTCACGGTAGCCCTGGGACACTGTCTTTGGAAAATATGGCAAGATTCTCCTTTTTCTCCCATAATACACTTTGCTTCTGACATGATGAGCAGAGATAGAGTGGGTTTGTTTACCAGCACAATATTGGAGGACTAGGCCAAAAAGAGCATGACAAAGCAACATACCTTCATTTTTCATTCCTCTAAACACATGATTTTGCCTACAGCAGTTGCCTAAATAATGTCCATATGACGTTCAGGAAAATTATGTTTGAAATGGATTCAAACCATGACAAAGAGTTACATCATTCAACAACATGGAGAGTGCTATTCCAGAACTTTGCACAGAATTATTTGTTGTAGATCCAGCCTCTCTAACCAGGAGATGCTCAGATCTCTTATCCTCAGAAAACTCCAAGTATTCTTTTAGAGTGGCTGCACTTTGGGGCATAGTTTTATCATCACTGTTACTAGATTTTTCATTAGATGAAACACTACAGTGGAAGTTGAAAACAGGCTATTTGTGAGCTCAGTGATACTATGTGCTGCTTTTCACTCACAGAATAATACAATTATTTTGGTTATAAAAGACCTCTAAGATTGTTGACTCCAGCCATTAACCTAGAGCTGTCAAATACACCACTAAATCATAGAGTCATAGAGTAATTAAGGCTAGAAAAGTCTTTTAAGGTCATCAACTCCAACCATAACCCAATTACCATGACCACTAAACTATATTCTGAAGTGCCACATCTACATGCTTCTTGAACATCTCCTGGGATTGTGACTCCACCACCTCCCTGGGCAGCTTGTTTGAATGCCTCACCACTCTCTCAGTAAAAAAGCTTTTTCCTAATGTCCAATCAAAACCTCCCCTCACATAACTTAAACCTGTTTCCTCTTCTCCTATTGCTAGCTACTTGACAGAAGAGACCAACACCAGCTTCAGTACAACCTCCTTTCATGACCCTAAACACCATATCAACACATCTTTTAAATACCCAGGGATAGTGAATCCACCACTTCATAGCACAACCTGTTCCAGCGCTTGACAAGCCTTTCAGTGAAGAAATTATTCATAATGTCCAACCTAAACCTCCTCTGGTAGAACTTCAGGCTATTTCCTCTTGTTCTACCACTTGTTACTTGGGAGAAATGACTGACACCCACCTTATTACAACCTTCTTTCACGTAGCTGTAGAGTGATAAGGTGTCCCCTTAGCCTCCTTTTTCTCCAGCTGAACAACATCAGTTTCCTCAGCTACTCCTCATAAGGCTTGTGCTCATTGCCCTTTTGACATGCTCCAGCACCTTGATGTCTTTCCTGTAGTGAGGGGACCAAAACTGAACTCAGTATTCAACATGTGGCTGCCTGTACTAAATACAAAGGTGCAACCACTTCCCTATTCCTGCTGGCCACACTATTGCTAATACAAGCCAGGATGCTATTTGTGTTTTTGGCCTTCTTGTAGATGAGCATTATATTTGCTAACCTCCAGTGAACTGGGAGCTCTCAGGGCTGCTCACGAACGATGGAAAATGGTTTGTGGAGAACTTCTATCAGCTCCTTAGTATCCTTGGCTGGATTCTTCCTGACTCCATAGACTCATGTGCTAATTTGTGTAGCAAGTCAGTGACCATAACTTGTTGAATTAGAAGGATTTTGTTCTAGTCCTCTCCCCTTTTTTCCCAGATCAAGATTTGGATACCTGGAGAACAACTTGGTATTAAAGACTGAGGAAAAGACATCATTAAATGCCTCAGTCTTTTCCTTATCCTTTGATGCTATGTTTCCTACTTCATCCAATAAAGGATGGAGATTCTCTTTAACCCTCCTTTCCTTGCTAATGTATAGAAAGAAAGTTATAGAAACTTTCTTCTTCTTTTTTTATTTCTTTTAATTGTATTTCACAGCGGTAGCCAGATTAAGCTCTCATTCACATTGTGCAATATGTGATAACAGTCCTTTTTCACCATAACTAGTTTTGATTTTCAAGGGCAACAAAAACTCCAGAGAAAGGTCTATTACATGTCTTCTAGTTTTACTGCAACTCTGCTTGCACATGACAGCAACATCTGTGACCTGTTCTGGTGATTGCTAGTATTTTCAGTAGTAGAAACATGGAGATTTTCAAATAGTAGCATTTTTTTTCTTGACAAACGTATTCAGCAAGATAAAATATAAAGGCTTGTGGAGATACTGTGTGTTCATCTAGCTGCCTTATTAGATATATTTTTCAAGGAAGATGAGTCTCAAGCTGCACCAGGGGAAGTTTAGGCTCGAGGTGAGGAGAAATATGAAGGGCAGGTCCTGCCTGACCAATCTGATTTCTTTCTATCACAAGATGACTGACTACTGGATCAGGGAAAGGCTGTGCATATTGTCTACCTGGACTTTGGAAAAGCCTTTGACACTTTCCCACGGAATTCTCATGGACAAACTGGCTGCTGGTGGCTTGGATGAGCAATGCTCTGCTGGGTAAGGCTCTGGCTGGACAAATGGGCCCAAAGAGTGGCAGTCAGTGGAGTTAAATCCAGATGGCAGCTGGAGGGGAGAGCTCATTGTTGTCTACAACTACCTGAAAAGACATTGTGGAGAGGCTGGTGCTGGTCTCTTCTCACAGGTGATTAGTGACGGAACAAGAAGGAATGGCCTGGGTAGGTTTAGACTGGACATTATGAAAAAAAGATTCGGAGAATGTGTTGTCAGGCATTGGAATGTGCTGCCCAGGGAGGTGGCTGAGTTGCCACCCCTGGATGTGTTTAGAGGCAGTTTGGATGTGGTGCTTGGGGATATGGTTTAGGGGTGAACCTTGTGGAGTAGGGTTCTGGGTTGGGCTTGGTGATCCTGAGGGTCTTTTCCAACCTGAAAGTTTCTGTGATTCTGTGATTCTGTGAAAGTTCTTCATTGAGAGAGTCTTTAGCCATTGCAATGGGCTGCCCAGGGAGGTGGTGGAGTCACCATGCCTGGAGGTGTTCAAGAGGAGAGTGGACGTGGCACTTGGTGCCATGGTCTAGTAGTCATGAGGTCTGTGGTGACAAGTTGGACTTGGTGATCTTTGAGGTCTCTTCCAACCTTGGTAATTCTGTGATTCTGTGATTTAGTTAGCTACTTAAAACAAACAAGCAATATCTTATAACAACTAAACCCCAAGCACGAAGCTATTAAGCCTTGTAAATGACCAGAGTTTGTCAGTCTCATTCACCGTGGGTTTTTTCTTTGTGTCAGGCATGCATAAGGCGACTAATTTTTAAATTTATTTGAGGGAGGGTAAAAGCAAGTTCCTTCAAAGTAGCATAGACATGCCCAAGGTAGATACATCACCATCACACTAGATTATTGATATTTGTCCAGATTAGTCTATTTTTCCTTTCAAAAATTGTCATAAAAACATTTACTATCATGTGGATGAACGTTGTTTAAAAAGAAAAAAAAAAACAAAAAAACCTAACTAAACACGAAGCCCCCTCCCCTGAGAAAAAAAACAAAATCCCAACCAACAAACAAACAAACAAAACCCCAAACAAAACTAAAACTGAAAAAAACATTCCTACAGTTTGTTAAGTTCAATATTTTTCAGAGGGCATTTTTTGTAATGTTAAGCATACAAGTGCATGATAAATATGGGGAAGTTCCAATGACCCTTTCACTCTCAGCAGGCTGTTGCATAGATATAAATTCCCAGACTGGGTTAGATATGCTCTTGGAAACTGGTGGGAATTAGATTACTTTTAAGCTAAAGATTCTTATATGAACAACTTAAGTCATCTTCCTTTCTTTGGTTTAATCACATCAGTGTAAAAAGGTAAAAAATATTTGCCCTGATTAGTACAGGCAGGCCTAAATGACTGCACAATATTCTTGTAAAAAAGAGCTCAGCGCACTGTGTGGAAATACATTAGATTGATTTGCAAATTGTGTTACATCCAATGTGGTATTTCAGCAATAGCAATCAGTAATGGAGAACAATATTTGAATGTTGTTACCACTATTTCTGGTATTTTGCTTTACATTCAACTCGGGTTTCATAATCCTCTTAAACTTTATGGACTTGTTACCACGGTGATGTTTTGAGGAATAGTGATTAGGCTAGAACTCTTTTGTTTCTCTCTCATTACTGCTTCACAGTTCAGCTGCATTCTGAACATACAAGACCTATCCCTTGAGGGATTTTACCTCTTGTTGGGGACCAGAGCTTCAGGGAGATGGAGCTTGTCCTACAGGAGGTTCTTTGAGAGAAATCTATGGCAATGACTGTCACTATGAACAACACCACTGCTTGATATAGGCAAAATTACTTTTCTATATCCTGCCACCCTTCTCTGCCCTGCTAGAGGAGGAGGATGCAGTCAATGGCAACATTTCAGCTCTACAGGGAGATGAACGAGGGAAAAAGAATGAGCAGGAGCCAGGGCAGACAGCCAAATTAATGTTACATTTGCAATGAGCCTCACTGTTTCATAAATTCCTCTCGCTTTACCTATTTGTTATTATAAAGCAAAATTAGACTGCACATAGATCAGAATCTTTACTGAAAAAAAAAGAAAAACAGCTGAAATTATCAACCAGTGATAGGACTGATATCTTCTTTCATCTTTCTATGTAATTACTTTTAAAAAACAACAACAACAAACAACAAAACCAGCTTCAGGAAAAAGGTGAAAAGAATCTCACTCTTGTGTGAATTTGGGAACTGTCCTAAATTTGTGTGACTTGTCCATCATTTAAATCTTGACTTTTTGGATAGCTGAAAATATTTAAGTTTTCGCATGAATCTTATGTTTAAAAATGTGTCTGCATGTAGCACTGAAAGAAAATACTTAATAAAAGACAAAAGTACATTTCTACAATGTGTCAGATTATTTTAGAGATAATAAGATAATTAGTAAGTTTCTGTGGTCCTCTCCAATTTTTATGTGCATGTACTGTCTAAAGAAATAAATAAGAAAAATGCCCTGATCATTCTAGATTTTCTTATTTACCAGAGTGATTCAGAGCTGCAAAAAAACACTTACTGCATTCTAGGGTAAACTCGCTTTAAATTACTCATATGAGAACTAGATTATATATTTTTTTTTCTTGTCTCAAAGGAAGAATTGAGTAATGGTTAACTTAAATGATTCATATGACAATCTAAATGATGATGATAGATGTTAAAAATTTCAGATTTTATCACACCATCTGGAATACTGTTTTAGAATGATTCTACCTAGTATCTTCTTCTACCACTAGAGAAGTATTTTTATGACAACACAATTGCAATTTCATTAAAATATGTTGTTATAAGGAACACAAAGCATAGACTCATAGAATCATAGAATCAATAAGGTTGGAAAAGACCTAAAAGATCATCAAGTCCAATGTATCACCACAGAACTCATGACTACAAAACCATGGCACCAAGTGCCATGTCCAATCCCCTCTTGAATACCTCCAGGGATGGTGACTCCACCACCTCCCTGGGCAGCACATTTCAATGGCTAACAACGCTCTCTGTGAAGAAGTTTCTCCTCACCTTAAGACTAAATTTCCCCTGGCACAGTTTGAGACCACGTCCTCTTGTTCTGGTGCTGGTTGCCTGGGAGAAGAGACCAGCCCCCTCCTGGCTACAACCTCCCTTCAGGGAGTTGTAGGCAGCAATAAGGTCTCCTCTGAGCCTCCTCTTCTCCAGGCTAAACAATCCCAGCTCCCTCAGCCTCTCTTCATAGGGCTTGTGCTCGAGGCCTCTCAGCAGCCTCATTGCCCTTCTCTGGACATGTTCAAGAGTCTCAATGTCCTTCTTAAATTGAGGGGCCCAGAACTGGACACAGTACTCAAGGTGTGGCCTAACCAGAGCTGAGTGCAGGGGCACAATGACTTCTGGGCTCCTGCTGGCCACACTATTCTTGATGCATGCCAGGATGCTCTTTGCCTTCTTGGCCACCTGGGCACACTGCTGGCTCCTAGGTCCCTCTCTGCATGCCACTCCAGCCACTCCAACCCCCGCCTGTAGCACTGCATGGGGTTGTTGTGGCCAAAGTGCAGCACCCGGCACTTGAATGCCATCATGCTGAACTCTGCCCATCTGCCCAGCCTGTCAAGGTCCCTCTGCAGAGCCCTTGTACCCACTAACTGATCAACATCTGCTCACAACTTGGTGTCATCTGCAAATTTACTGATGACTGACTCAATCCCCTCTCCCAGATCATCAATAAAGATGTTGAACGGGACATGTCAGTAAAGAAAGTGAATTCTTATTCTCCAGAAATATTTGCATCAAGATGAATATGAATACTGTCAAGGAAATATTTAGAAGATGTGGTGAGTATTTCCTATATGTGGAATTAGATCTGCCAAAACAGAGTTCCAGTTCAATACTCCTTGTACAGCCTTATGCCTCCTTTTTTTTAAGAAAGCTACAGTTGGGATTGTATTTATTGTGCAATAGATAGCATGTGATTAAAACAGAGCAGCAATAAGGTTACTTTCAGGTCTGAGTTCTCCTATTGTATATAAACATGGGTTCCCTGTGATGTGCCCTTTGAAAGCAGAGGCAAGCAAGTGTGGCTGATCTTTCTTTCAAAGGGCATTTAAATATTCATGTTTAACATATAAAAGAAAAAAAAACCAACAAAACAACACAAAAACCAACCCTGCAATTTAAGTCCCAACTGCAGTCTTATTTAAAAATTCTGTTCTGAACACTTTATCTTTGAGTTAATCATCATTCAGTCCTTCCCCTGAGACAAGATAATTTAGTATAATATCCACTTTTCATGTGAGTATTTTAAAACAAGTTGAGTTTATCCTAGAATGTAATAAGTGATAATGGCATTAACTGTGGGTTTTTTTCAGCTCTGAATTACCCTGGTAAATATGACAATCTAGAATGATCAAGGCATTTTTCATATTCATTTTTTCAGACAGTACCTACACATAGTGTGGGCAGCAGACTGAGAGAGGTAATTCTACCATTCTATTCTGCTCTGATGAGACCTCACCTGGAGTACTATGTCCTGCTCTGGGGCCCTCAGCACAAGGAGGACATGGACCTGATGGATCAGGTCCAGAGGAGGGCCACAAAGATGATCAGAGAGCTGGAGCACCTCTCCTACAAAGACAGGCTGAGAGAGCTGGGGTTGTTCAGCCCAGGGAGACCTTATAGACTACCCCAGGGAGACCTTATAGTGGCTTACCAGGAGGGCCTACAGGAAAGTTAGTGAAAGACTGTTTACAAATGCTTGTAGAAACAGGACAAAGGGCAATGGGTTTAAAGTAGAAAGAGGCAGAATTTGATTGGCCATTAGGATGAAGATCTTTATTATGAGGGTGGTGGAACACTGGTGTGGTTGTTTTAGGCTGTGCCTTTAAAATTTAGTTACAGATTTCAAGCAGAAAAGTAGAAAAATATAAATAAATCACTATTGGGTGTAAAAGAAAAACAAAAGATTATTCTAAACAAATTCATTGGATAAATATCTAGAATAAGATGAGCTGTACCATGACAATTTTTTCTCTTCTAATCTCAGCTGTTTCTGCTTTGCTCAGGAGAGAGAATCTGCTTGTTGGCTGGCCTTGGCTAAGTTTAACCCACTGCTTTTCTCTCCACTCCTTAAGGGGTAAGGTGGGGGCAGTGGAATGGCTTCCCTGGTCTCTGACCAGGGTTTTTTTTTGTGTTTGCTAACTTGAGCCAACAGTGTGCCCAGGTGGCCAAGAAGGCCAATGGCATCCTGGCCTGGATCAGGAATAGTGTGTACAGCAGGACAAGGGAGGTCATTCTGCCCCTGTATTCAGCACTGGTTAGGCCACACCTTGAATGATGTGTCCAGTTCTGGGCCCCTCAGTTTAGGAAAGATGTTGAGTTGCTGGAATGTGTCCAGAGAAGGGCAACGAAGCTGGTGAGGGGTTTGGAGCACAAGCCCTATGAGGAGAGGCTGAGGGAGCTGGGTAGCTTAGCCTGGAGAAGAGGAGGCTCAGAGGAGATCTTATTGCTGTCTACGACAACCTGAAGGGAGGTTGTAGCCAGGTGGAGGTTGGTCTCTTCTCCCAGGCAACCAGCACCAGAACAAGAGGACACAGTCTTAAGCTGCGCCAAGGGAGGTTTAGACTGTTTGTTAGGAAGAAGTTCTTCCCAGAAAGAGTGAGGTGGTGGAGTCACCATCACTGGAGGTGTTTAAGAGGAGACTGGATGAGGCACTTGGTTCCATGGTTTAGTTGATTAGATGGTGTTTGGTGATAGGTTGGACTCAATGATCTCAAAGGTCTTTTCCAACCTGGTTAATCCTATTCAATTCTAATTGTAAATAGCTGTATAATATTGTAAATCCTGTATATTTTGTACACATTCATTGCATTCCATAGTAGAGTGGAAATTTTGCTTGTAAATACAGCTTCATTTGCTTCTGAGTTGGTCTTGCAAAGCTAATGCTGGGGGAGAAACATTGACCCAACTCAACTGGCAACAGGTTGCCCAGGCAGGTGGTGGAGACCCCATCCCTGGAGACATTCAAGATCAGGCTTGATGGGCCTTTGAGGAATGTGGGGATGTCCCTGCTTACTGCAGGGAGACTGAACTAGGTAACATTTAAAGGTCTGTTCCAACTCAATGCATTCTATAGTTCTATGATAAAAATCAGGGGGGTCCACAGGCATTTTTTTGTTGTTGTTCGTTTGTGTCATATGCTTGTTTTGTTTGGGTTTTTTGTTTGTTTGTATGTTTATTTGCTTTCTTTCTTTAGCATCTTTTAAAAATTCTCAGCATTTGTGCTGGTCTTAGCTGAGACAGAGGTAATTTTCTTCATAGTAGTTAGTATGGGGCTATGTATTGGATTTTTTCTGTAAGCAGTGTTAGTGGCATGGGGATGCACTGGGAGTGCACAGGAATTTGGAAGGGGACACAGCCAGAACAACTGATCCAAGCTGACCCAAAGGGTATTCCATGTCATATTATTGTTGCAGGCCAATAACTGTGATCATTACTGTGTCCACTCCTGTTCATTATCTTCATTAATGATCTGGATGATGTGTAGGTCTGACAGAGTATACCCTCAGCAAAAGCTGGACAAACTGGCTGATGTCGTAAAAATGAGAAGTACAAACTCCAGCACTTAGGTAAGAACAATCCCCCTTTGCCAATATGTGTTGGATGCCACACAGCTAGAAAGCAGTGTGATGGATTGAGGCAGACCCCTCCCCACCACGGGCAAAAATAATGAGACTCAAACAGATTACAAAAGTGGTCCAAAGTTTAAATAGAAAAGAAGTGAATGTTTATAGAGAGACAGAAGCACAGTGACAAAAGAGGTCCCAAGGCACACCCAGAAACACCCCATCCCCACCTGAGGGTACACCCAAAAACCCCCAGGGCTCTTTCTTCCCCCCACCTCCTCCACTGCTAGGCTAATCTCAACTGGCCAGATCTGAGACTGCCCATCCCCCCAGCCCTGGGCCTAGCCAGGCCCAAAAGGCCGGGAGACATCTCTCCCCCAGTTACTGGGTGGCGGTGAGGGAAGAAAAGAGGAGGTGCCAGGACCCCCACTGAGATCTTATAGGGGAGCAGGGTATTATGGGATGAAACACCTGGCTTCCTCTGCCCACCCACTGGGCTGGACTCCTTTGGGATACAGGAAGCATCCCTCATATGAACACAGCAAGGGGCACCTAGTCCAAACTGCTACAAGCAGATATGCAGAAAATGACAAGAATGTCTTGGTGGACACCAAATTGAACACGAACCAGTAGTGTGCCCCTGTGGCAAAAAAAGGTTAATGGGAGTGACAGGAATATGGGTGATTGTTGTTCAGTGGAGCCATCACCCAACAATCACTATCATATTCCCTTCTCTCATGCTAGTAATAGCAGCTTCTAACTTGACCTTTCTAGTCTTTAGTACAAAGTAAATGGCAGAATCACTTCCTAATCCTGGAAACATAACTGGTTGGCTGATATTTTTGTGCCTAGAAGTAGATAAGTATGAAAGAATGGAGCAATCAAAAAGACTGGTGTTCCTCAAACTGTCTTAAATATTGATTCAAGTTGCAGAAAAATATATTGGTGAACTCTTCAGAGGAGACTGTTGCAATTTAGATTTTTGCAGTTCAGAGCATTTCAGTTTACAACCTTAATGAGGTTTTAGCTTTGGATTTAAAAACTGCATACCTGCTAGAGTGGGAAAAACTGCAGAGTAATCTCATTTTATATACTTCACAGGAGAAAGGAAAAGCTTTAGTTGAAGTTCTCATCTTTTAGGCAATAAAGCCAATCAGCCACATATACAGAGGAGATTAGGCTGTTACCTGAAAGAAAAGGATGTTATTATTAATCATTTTGAGTTCTGTCCTTTATTCTTGTACAAGCACAGCTACTGCCTCCTGAAAGAAGGAGATTAGCAGATGACTGCCCTCATGAGCATACATTTCATCTAGTGCCCAGGTTTAATCCTTTCAATATTTGTGTAACTTCCTTCCTGTCTTTTTACTGTGTGCCTGTGTCATCCCCTGTACATCCAATCATCATCTCTGCCCTTGTCTCCATCCCCACTGCCCACCACACACACACACACACACACACAAACACACACCCCCCCCCCCCCATCCTTTTCATGCTTCCTCATGTTGGTTGCTTGAAGTACTGTACAGTATAAAGAATTCATCCTAATTTTAATTTCAGCTACAATGCAATTATTTAGAGATAAATACATCTGCTTCTAAATCACAGCATTTTAGACAGTGTTCTATTTATAAAACTACAAATTGGTACAGGGTAGGCTTCGTCTTAAAGGATATGATTTGACTTAAAGATTTTTTCACTCCACTCTCTTCAGGTGCTAACAAAAGCCCTAAAATAATCCTAACAATTCATTTTCATGTATCTGAGTGTTCTAATTCTACATCTTATTTACAGCAAACAGGCAATTAACAAGTCTATGTAGTCTGTTTGCATTTTTATAATATTATATATATGTGAATATGCAGATAAAGAATTTTCAACAAAGAGGAAAAATATTATTCTCATCCTATAATGTTTAGGGTTCAGTACATTTCTATGATTGCAAACATTAAAGATTTCATTACATATTAGTGATGTACAGGCACAAAAACCAGAATTAACATGAGCATTCTTTATAGCTCACAGGATTCATGAAGTAGACAAACAGTACTTAAAAAAACTTCTATCATCCCTTTAAATTAATTTTATTTCCTCTAGAATTGCCTCATAACTTTATAGTCCCCTTTTGCAAAATGCTGCAGGTTTGTATGCTTTCTGGTGGAAAATTCTGTTTTGTTTTTTCTCTCTTTTTAATAAGATGGCTAAATTTGCAGTTTCATTTTATAATACCTATATGGATGCTGGGCCAAGTTATTCCTTCATCCCTGAGAAGACATGGTACTAATTCTTGTAATAAGATGACTGACCAAGAGAGTCCTTTCAGCTATGAGAAGGATCCAGATGCCTGCTACCCCTTTACATAGTATCCCATTCAGCTGTCCTATACTGCAGCAGTCCTCTCAAGTAGTCTAGATTTTCATCTGCAGAAGATTTTATTTATAACCTGTTATTCTACCATGAATTTCAATGATAGAAACAGCCATAGATTATATATACTTTTCCCAGAAATTCCCCAGGCAGGCGACGCCCACACTAGTCATGATTTGTTTTTCATCTTCTCAACAACTTTTTTAGGCCACAGATCTCACAAATTAATACAAGTACATAGGTGGAGGCCTTAAAATTAGGTGTGCTTTCATTACCTGGTTCTCCTGTGTGGAAATAAAATCTAGTTGGCCTATGGTTGTATAGATATTTCCCAAATATTGCAATTTTCATTCTAAGGTCCCCAGTCCTATAGTTTTCCCTTCCAAATATCCTTCAATGGCTCCTTTGTTTTATGGCAGACTTTTAAATCATGTTTGCCTGGGTAACCTATGCCAGTATGGAGCTTTTTATTTTGTTTGGGTTTTTTTGTGTTGGTGGTTTGTTTTTTTGGTTTTTTTTTTAGTGGAGTAATTTGTAATTCTTAACATCTCAGGTAGAAGAGAGGTAAGAGTAAGAAATTTAGTACTCTGAGTTTCTACCAATTTTCCAGCAGCCAGTTGGACAGCCGTGCATAGTGCTAATAGTTAATATATCTGTGAAGGTGCAGCATATGGCTCCATTTGCGTATCGGGGGCTCCTTGGGTGCCATCAAGTCAGATTCTGGCAGCCAGAACCTGTTCCAGTGCCCCAGCCAGGAAACAGGGCATCCAGAGAGCACTGGGACAGTCCCAGCCTCTCATATTATGGCATACCCTAGGGATGGGGCCAAGTTGAGGACATTATCCTGTAAATCAGAGTCTGGCTGTGACACAGTAGAGGCTGGAGTTCAGGATAATCCTCAACAGTCCAGTGTTATTTGATGGAAAGAGAGTCCCTACCAAGACCACTTTCTTTACAAGATCTTTCCCCAAGGTCATGAATTGGACTTCTTTCCAGTGGTTCTGAGCCTAGGACAGAAGTTAGATGTGCTCAGAGGCCCTGAAGTATCTTCTTAATCCTCAGAACTGTAGTCTCAGTTACCAAAATTTAGGTATCAATTTCTGAGATACATTTCTCTGTTCCCAACATGGTTACTTGTGATCTAGCCAAATCAGTCAGTATAGGGGAATCAATTCTTAAGTGCAGCAGTGAAAGCTATTTCTAACATGCTAAGATATCTGAAATATCAAAATGGGTATGATACATACATTTTCCCACAAGACACAGGAGAGCCAGATCTTACAGATGAACAGTTAAAGGCTGGCAATAATGTTAATTACTTAACTTTTCTAAATTGTCTTTACATGCCTCTGTTTAAGCAATTGAATTGTAACACGGAGAGCTGTCCAAATACAAGAATAAATCCAAGCTAGCTAAATAGATTTACATTTGCAGACACTTGGACACCCATATTTATGCATTTCAATTTAGGAATATGAATTTAAGACCTAAATCCTATCCCAGTAATATGGAAAAAGAAAATAAACAGAGCACTCTGACAGAAATTGGATGCTTTAATTTTTTTAAGAGAGATGTATTTTGTGTTTGATATTCCATTTAGAATAGAATAGAATAGAATTAACCAGGTTGGAAGAGACCTTTGATATCATAATGTCCAACCTATCATCCAACACTATCTAATCAACTAAACCATGGCACCAAGCACCCCATCAAGTCTCCTCCTGAACACCTCCAATGATGGTGACTCCACCACCTTCACGGGCAGCCCATTCCAATGGGCAATCACTCTCTCTATGAAGAGTTTCTTCCTAACATCCAGCCTAAACCTCCCCTGGCACAGCTTGAGACTGCAGAGCTGCATCTAAATTCTGAAATTGGAAAGAATCTATTTTTACTCATTTGGATCAGTGTCAGTACAGGGTCTAAAATAAACAGACTCTTTAATTGCTGGGAAGTAAATCTTATTTATTCTATTTTGTACTAAATATAATAATTATATATGTTTGTTTACCTCTTTTCAATTCAGTCATGATTTAAAAGGAATCTTTTTTGAGAACTTGGACCTGAATAATCCTTAATTCAAACATACCTTTAAATAGTATTTTTTAGATCAACTGCCTGCAGCTCTTAAAATGAGATTTTGCTTCATTTTGCTTTCATTTTTTTTAATGAGATGGAGTCCTAGGATTCCTGTGTAAAATATGAGTAAATGAACAGATTTGAAAATATACTCTTGAAAAGCCATCCATATCAGGGGAATAACCCTGCTGACTGCAACAGGACAAATGTCATATTCATCTAAAAAAGGGCCCAAAAGAGGACTTGTGAACCTACAAACCCATTAGTCTTCAATCCCTGGGAAAGTAATGGAACAAGTTTTCTTAGAAACAGGTGACTGGATTTATCAAAGGTATAAGTTCTCCTAGAAGCAGGTGACTGGGAAAAGATGGCATGGATTTACCAAAGGTAAATCATGACAAAATAACATGATCATCTTCCCCAAGAAAATAACATTTTCTCTTATCATGGGGAAAGTAGTGGATGTTTGTATCAGGACGGGTGTGCTGGGTTACACCTAGCCTTGATGGGGGCTGAAGAAAGAACCCAGGCCCCCAGGGGGACAAAAGAAGCTTGATCTAGATGGGCAGAGAGAGACTGGCTTTTCCCCCAGGAGGAGGGGTCCCCTGAGTCAAAGGTGGTATATTCCACACCCCCTTCCTGACCAGCAAAGGTGGACTTCTTTTACTTCCCTCTCTTTCCCTGCTTTGCCAGCTTGAGGGGTCATCTGCTGCTTCCTGCATTGACCACGTGGTGGGGGTCTACATTCCAAGTTGCATCCATGTTTTCTAAAGAACTGAATCCACTTGCACCCAGGGAATACAAGGCCATCTGGGATTGGTTTTGTATATTTTCTTATTTATCCTTATCCTTTACCTTTGTAAACCCTCCCTGTTATTGCTATATATATGTTGTTTAAAAATTACCTTTTTTACTTCTAAACTGACTCCAGACCATTTTCGAATTTACCTCTCCTTTCCCCTACCTAATTTTGTTTTACCTTACCAGGAATGGGAGGGGGGAGGAATCTCAGTCTCTTACTATTTGGTCTTTTAGACTCTGGTTAAAGCTCAAACCAGCACAACAGATTAGCATGATATGTATTAGAATGGATCAGTTGGGAAATGTCCATTGTTGGCCCATGAATATTTTAGAATCCATAGGCAGGAGATAAGGAACTGTCAGGAGGGAGTCTTGAAGGCAAGGCTGATTAGGAAAGCATGCAAGGCTGGTTAGGAAAACAGCAGCTGGAACTTTAGTAACACCCCCTGCCAGTGATTACAGCCCCCCAAACCCAGCAGATGCATGAACAGGAACCTTCACTCTTACGTACATGAAAGTAGAGTTTGGTACCTTTCCCTGCATATTCTGGCCAAAGGTGCAGGGACAGGGGCTGGACCACCACACAATAAAAGGGGGGACTTCTCCCCAGGAGCTCTGACAGCTGCGATAACAAGGGACATGTTGCCCTCACAGGGACACACATGAAGAACTCACAGCTACTGATTCTCTGACCAGCACAGCTGCAATGAGGAAAAGCAGTGGCACTTGGATCTTTGCTTCTACGATTGCATTTGGGCTGGTATGTATTTGATGGGACTCCATAAAGGGACACACAGTACGCTTTGCTTATTTGAGTGTGTCTGTGAGTGCCTTTGCCTGTGGGCGTGGCAGGGCCAGGCTTCAGATTCTAACAATGTTGTTCACTTGGACTTCAGGAAAACATTTGATATTTCCCTCAGGCTTCTCCTGGGTAGTCTGTCAAAGTGCCAGCTAACTTTTGGTTAGAATAAATCTGCATTTTGGGTAGCTACTGCTGTCTGTTTTGTGGGTACTTCCTTATGGGTATTACTTGTGGGTAACTCTACGAAGATATGATTTGATTACCATAGAGGAAATTAAAGGTATTCCTTGAAATTAATCCCAAATATCCATTTTCATTTGAGATTTAATTTAAAACAACCTCAAACAAATATTTTGTTTGACTTAACCAAACTGTAGAATTGCATCTGTTAAAAGTGCCCTTGTATGTGGCCATAGTTTACAATGCATTTGAAGAAACTAACAGCTTGGTTATACTAACTCATAATTTATTTGAAATATAATCACAGCTTTTGCATTCTGGATTCAGGACATCCAACATGGCTTTACTATGGGCAGGTCCTGCCTGACTAACCAAGTGGCCTTCTATGATAGAGTGGCTATGTCAGTAGATAAGGGACAACCTATGGATGTGATCTATGTGGACTTGTGTAAGGCCCTTGATGTGGTCTGCCACAACATCCTGCTTGTCAGATTTGAGGGATGTGGATTTGATAGGTAGACTGTTCACTGGATAAGGAATTGGCTGGATGATCACATCCAGAGGGTGGTGCTCAAAGTCTTGACGTCCAGATGGAGAGCAGTGACAAGTGATGTCCTTCAGGTGTCCATACTGGGACCTGTGCTGTTTAAAATTGTAATGAATGACATAGACAGTGGGATTGAGTGCACCATCAGAAAGTTTGCAGATGACACCAAGCTGTGTGTTGTTGTTGTTGATACACCAGAGGACTGAGATATCGTCCAAAGGGACCTAGACAAGCTGGAGGGGTGAGCCCAGGTGAACTTCGTGAGGTTCAGCAAGAGCAAGTGTAGGGTTTTGCATCTGGGCTGGAGCAATATTTGTAGGAGAAGGGTTGGTTTTGGATAGCTGCCAGACTATCTGGACTTCAGTGCAGAAAATATCTGCAGTTATTGATGAAGACAGTGAAATATAATATATATATTAATTTGTAATTGGTCACTTCTGAATCAGTCACCTTAATAGACCAATGGTCTGACTGATTATTTTGTTTTCTGATTTCACAGTTCTATGTCATTTAATTATATATTACTGGTTTTATTGTTTGCATTTTACTGTAACTTCACATTATAAAAGGTCATTATGTAAGATGATATACAATTAAAATAAGAGATGCTTTATTAGTCCTAACCTAATGAAGCATAAAAATAATTTTGAAACACTGTAATGGTGAAGATTTCTTAAGAAAATTCTATCTACAGCTCTTAGGTAGAATGTGCTCCTCCTGGGCTTACCACATTTGTGTCTAGAGGACTTTTTTGCATTATATGAATTTTAAGAACAGGATGAAAAAGAGAGAACCATAGAAAAAGCTCTCTAAAAATATTTAAAGTAATTAATAAAAGGGTGAAGACTTTGCCTATGTAAATTAATGAATAGTAAGAAGCTTACACAAGGCCTCAAACCTTTATTTCTAAATAGCTGTTATGAGAAGATTGATATTTAACACTAGAAAGCTGTATTAAAGAACCTTTTGTCCTTCGATGTATTCATGGTTATTTAAAAGTTTAACTTTTTGAATGCATAACAGGAAGATTTTTATTTAGATGTGGAAGCAAGTTTCTGTGGAAGTAATTGAAGGTGTTATAATATTTTTCAAAATATTTTGTAAGAGTCAGAAAATTGCATGAATGATAATATTAATTGCTGTTTAGCATTTCACTGCAAGAACATCATGAGATAAATAAATGATCCTTTGAATTTTTTTCTTTCTTTACAGTGATGGTCTTCATGGAAAACACATGCCTACTATCATCTAGTCAAGATAATAAAATGAAGTTAAGAGGGGGAAAGCTTTGTATGAGATTTTTTTTCCCCTCTTGTCTGTGTCAAGCATACAAAGATTCAAAGCCTTCCAAGGAAGGCTGATACAGTTCAAGTTTGCCATCCAGAAAAAAAAAAATCATCTACTTCTTGAAGATGTTTTTCTTGGTCTATTTTGGTTAGTTGGTTGGGTTCTTCCCTTCTTTTATAAATTCTGAGAAAAATAGATTGTCTGTAAGTATATGTATACATGTCTGACCTCATCATCAGAAGCCCCAGGCTAGTAAGTAAAGCTATTACAAAGGATGTGCACACAAAAAGGCTTTTATTCATGAAAACCCCATCTTTGGGAGCATTAAATAGCAGGCTGTAAAGACTATAAAGCAGAAATTATTCTTAAATATTCTTTGTGTTCATACCTTCAATATCTTCATAATTTTGCTTATGTATATCCATGGACAGTAAAGTCTGCTATATGAGTTATGAAAAAACCACAAACAACCACCCTGATTTTTCAACCTTTTTTCCATTCATGATGCTTACAAAATTCAGGCAAACTCTCTGGCTCTATTAGAAAAACATCACTGATAGTAAATGGATGCATGTACTCAACAGGATTCACCATGTTGGCATTCTGTTTTCTTTGAGTAAAATATCATGTATTGCATATAGTTTACATGCTATGTATTTTTCCTCCACAATAATAATCTGAGTGTTAAAAAGTCATCCAGTCTCTTGATGCAAAAGAACATTTATTAAAGGCATTATTAGAAAACTAGATAACTAATTGGAATTTATTTGTCTGTGCCTCACAAGAAGCTACAGATAAATTAGAAATAAGTTTTCAAAACCCAAGAGCTTTGCTTTCTTTTCCTCTGATCGATGTAAATGCCATTTTATTTTTAAGGACCAACATCTTTTGCAACGTGTGTGGGTAAAAACAGTACATGAATTCTGTTTGAAGGAAACAGCTAAGAGAAAGTCACCCCTCAGGACTTCTACATACCAAAATAGTCTGGAAATACATGCTAGTGCTAAGATTATATTTGTAATGTACAGAATTTTTTAAAGAATAAATTTCAAATTTTATGTGAAATAAAAAACAGAAAGTATTGGGTTAGTTAACCCTAATGATTAGAATTGGATTAATTCAATAATACAATACACCAGGTTGAAAGAGACCTTCAAGATCATTGTGTCCAACCTATCAACCAATCCAACCCGCCTAAACAGCTAAACCATGGCACCAAGCACCCCATCAAGTCTCCTCCTGAACACCTCCAATGAAGGTGACACCACCACCTCCACGGGCAGACCATTCCAATGGGCAATCACTCTCTCTGTATAGAACTTCTTCCTAACATCCAGTCTAAACCTGCCCTGGTGCAGCCTGAGACTGTGTCCTCTTGTTCTGGTGCTGGCTGCCTGGGAGAAGAGACCAACATCTGCCTGTCTACAACCTCCCTTCAGGTAGTTGTAGAGAGCAATAAGGTCACCCCTGAGTCTCCTCTTCTCCAGGCTAAGCAACCCCAGCTCCCTCAGCCTCTCCTCATAGGGCTTGTGTTCCAAAGCCCTCACCAACTTTGTTGCCCTTCTCTGGACACGTTCCAGCAAGTCAACATCCTTCCTAAACTGAGGGGCCCAGAACTGGACACAATTGTCATTCATTTTCAAATTCTTCATTGCCTCCCTGCCAGTATGTTTTTACTTCTGGTAAAGCATAAAATATTGTTTGATCTTTGACTCTGTCTGTTGTCATAATTCCCAGTAATAAGATCTGATTCAAAAGGAAACTAGTAGTTCTCTTCCCTTTTAAACTGTATGATTATAGTACAGTAGGACTATTCACTAGGCAAGTATAGTTTCATAGTTTCATAGTTTCAGTTAGGGTTGGAAGGGACCACAAGGATCATCTAGTTCCAACCCCCCTGCCATGGGCAGGGACACTCTACCCTAGATCAGGCTGGACAGAGCCTCATCCAGCCTGGGCTTAAACACCTCAAGGGACGGGGCCTCAACCACCTCCCTCGACAACCCATTCCAGGCCTTCACCACCCTCATGGTGAAGAACTTCCTCCTCGTGTCCAGCCTGAATCTCCCCACCTCCAGCTTCATTCCATTCCCCCTGGTCCTATCACTTCCTGATAGCCTGAAAAGTCCCTCCCCAGCCTTCTTGTAGGCCCCCTTCAGATACTGGAAGGCCACAATGAGGTCACCTCGGAGCCTTCTCTTCTCCAGACTGAACAGCCCCAACTCCTTCAGTCTGTCCTCATAGGAGAGGTGCTCCAGCCCCTCTGATCATCCTCGTGGCCCTTCTCTGGACACGCTCCAGCACCTCCAGATCCCTCTTGTAATAGGGGCTCCAGAACTGGATGCAGTACTCCAGGTGGGGTCTCACCAGAGCTGAGTAGAGGGGGAGAGTATCTGAAGTAGCTTTGAGTTCATTTTAGCCTGTTTTTCTTCCCTGAGAAAATCTGTGGTCAATATGAAAATGTATAACTACCTTTTCAAAACAATATCTATTAACCTGTACTACTAAGGCCTTCTATCTAGATTCTTCCTGATTTATTTTTCCTTGTCTGAAGTGGCTGGTGAAATTGCTGTCTTTTTACACTTACCTACCTTTTCTTTTTCTTTTTTTTCTTCAGACCTGTTGACCCTCAATGTACCCATTTATTTAGTCATATCAGATGATCACTATCATCTCTGCATCACTTAGGCTAAGCTATGGCAGGATCCAGTTAATCTTTCCAGGTCCAGATCTTCCTCATATCCCATATTAAATGAAAGTCTGACCCTTCTCCTTCAGCACTTTCTTCTTCACAGAAAGTCAGACAAGACAGCTGGTTTCAGTGTAAATTTAAATACTTTCCATGGATATTTCACCTAAATAATACAGGGCAGGTTTAGACTGGATCTTAGGAAGAAGTTCTATACCGAGAGAGTGATTGCCCACTGGAATCGGCTGCCTGTGGAGGTGGTTGAGTCACCTTCATTGGAGGTGTTCAAGAAGAGGCTTGATGGGGTGCTTGGTGCCACAGTTTAGTTTTTCAGTTGTTTAGGTGGGTTGTATTGTATTGTATTGTATTGTATTGTATTGTATTGTATTGTATTGAGGTGGGTTGATTGGTTGATAGGTTGGATGCGATGATCTTGAAGGTCTCTTCCAACCTGGTGTATTGTATTGTATTGTATTGTATTAATACTATGAGCAGGACTCTAGTGCACATTTGGCTAGCAGCTAAATGTAGGAGCAGGTAGCAATAGCTCTTTAATTCTGTTAGTTTGCTTTGTTTTTATGAACTCTTTCTTTCCCTGCTGTGAGGAGCAGAACGAAGCCCACAGCCATTTTGGCTCGATAGCCGACAGGAGCCGGTGATCAGGACCGCCCCGCTTGGACTGTGAGCTTCCTGCTTGGTTTCACTTTCGTTTCAGAGCTTTGCGGGTCTGGAGAACTCGGGGGTTAACAGCCAGGTCCATCGGGATTGTGCTCTTGCAAGCCTGCTCGGGAACGGGGGCGGGGCGTCAGCCGCGGGAGGTTTAAATCCCGCCCGGGCTGTGCGCATGCCGCCATTTTGGCTGGAGAGCCTGCCTGCTGATCGCACACACACACACAAAAAAAATTATTTTATCAATCGAACACTCAACCATGGTTGTCACTCGGACAAAGGGTAGGAAAACAGCATCTACCCAGACAGACTTGCTATATCAGCATGCAGGAGTCCAGGCTGCCAGCTGCAGTGAGTGCTTGAGCCTGGCAATTGGAATAGAAGGGGAAGGAGAGAACTCCTGTGTCAGGTGTGACCAGGTGAACTTTCTCCTTAGTCTGGTGGCCGAACTGAAAGATGAAGTGGCTGAGCTGAAGGAGGAGGTTTCCAGGCTTAGGTCAATAAGGGATAGTGAGAAGGAATTAGATATGTGGGAGAAGGCTCTGCACATCTCCCCTGCTGAGGGAAGGGTCCCTGGAAACAGGGAGGGATGGATACAGGTCCCTGCCAGGGGTGGCAAGGGAAATCCTTCCCGGCCCTCTCCTACTCCTCCATTGCCCTTGCATAATAAGTACGAGGCCCTGCAGGCCAAAGGTAGTGGGGATGAGAGGGCTGAGGAGCGTAGTTTGGGACCTGCTGAGCCACTTGGACACTCACAAGTCCATGGGGCCCGATGGGATCCACCCTAGGGTGCTGAGAGAGCTGGCAGATGAGCTGGCCAAGCTGCTCTCCATCATTTTCTTCCAGTCCTGGCTCACCAGTGAGGTCCCAGATGACTGGAAACTGGCCAGTGTGGTCCCCAACCACAAGAAGGGTCAGATGGAGGAGCCTGGAAACTATAGGCCAGTCAGCCTGACCTCAGTGCCAGGGAAAATGATGGAGCAGATTATCCTGGTGGCAATAACTGCGCACCTGCAGGATGGCCAAAGGGCTCAGGTCCAGCCAACATGGATTTAGGAAGGGCAGGTCCTGCCTCTCCAACTTGATCTCCTTCTATGATCAGGTGACCCGTCTGGTGGATATGGGGAGGCCTGTGGATGTAGTCTACCTGGACTTCAGCAAGGCCTTTGACACCATCCCCCACAGCAAACTGCTGGCTAAGCTGTCAGCTCGTGGCTTGGACAGCAACACTCTGTGCTGGGTTAGAAACTGGCTAGAGGGCAGGGCCCAGAGAGTGGTGGTGAATGGTGCCACCTCCAGGTGGAGGCCAGTCACCAGTGGCGTCCCCCAGGGATCAGTGCTGGGTCCCATCCTCTTCAATGTCTTCATTGACGATCTGGATGAGGGGATTGAGACAGTCATCAGCAAATTTGCAGATGACACCAAGTTGGGAGTAGATGTTGGTTGGTTAGAGGGTACAAGGGCCCTGCAGAGGGATCTCGACTGACTTGACATATGGGTGGAGTCCAATGGGATGACATTCAACAAGTCCAAGTGCCGGGTGCTGCACTTTGGCCACAACAACCCCATGCAGAGCTACAGGCTGGGGTCGGAGTGGCTGGAGAGCTCCCAAACAGAGAGGGACCTGGGGGTGCTGATCGACAGCTGCCTGAACATGAGCCAGCAGTGTGCCCAGGTGGCCAAGAACGCCAATGGCATCCTGGCCTGCATTAGGCATAGTGTGGCCAGCAGGAGCAGGGAGGTCATTGTGCCCCTGTACTCTGCACTGGTTAGGCCACACCTTGAGTCCTGTGTCCAGTTCTGGGCCCCTCAGTTTAAGAAGGACATCGAGCTACTTGAGCGTGTCCAGAAAAGGGCAACAAGGCTGGTGAGAGGCCTTGAGCACAAGCCCTATGAGGAGAGGCTGAGAGAGCTGGGATTGTTTAGCCTGGAGAAGAGGAGACTGAGGGGTGACCTCATTGCTCTCTACAACTACCCGAAGGGTGGTTGTAGTCAGGAAGGGGTTGGTCTCTTCTCTCAGGCAACCAGCACCAGAACAAGGGGACACAGTCTCAAGCTGCGCCAGGGGAAGTTTAGGCTTGAGGTGAGGAGAAAGTTCTTCACTGAGAGAGTGGTTTGCCATTGGAATGGGCTGCCCAGGGGGGTGGTGGAGTCACTGTCCCTGGAGGTGTTCAAGAGGGGATTGGACATGGCACTTAGTGCCATGGTCTTGTCATGGGGTCTGTAGTGACAGGTTGGACTCGATGATCTTCGAGGTCTCTTCCAACCTTGGCGATACTGTGATACTGTGATACTGTAATTAAAGACAAGTCTGTTAATGATCTACTACACCATTTACACATACACAAGTCTATGGGGCCAGATGGCATACACCTGAGTGCACTGAGACAACCAGCAGAAGTGCTCACCAAACCACTTTCCATCATTTACCAGCAACCCTGGCTAACCAATAAAGTCCCAGCTGACTGGAGTTTGGCAAATGTGACTTCCATCTACAAGAGGGACCAGAAGGAGGACATGGGGAACTACAGAGAGGTCAGCCTGACCTTGGTGGTATGGAAGGTCATGGAGCAGGTCATCTTGAGGGTCAATATGGATTCATGAAGAGAAGGTCCTGCTTGATGAAAGTGATCTTCTATGACAAGGTGACCTACTTAGCAGAATGGGAAAGGGCGCGGATGTTTCCCTGGAATTTAGTAAACCATTTGATACTGTCTCCCATATCATAACCCTGGAGAAAATTACTGCCCATGGCTTAGACAAGTGGATGCTTTGCTGAGTAAATAACTGGTTGGACAAGTTAATTTTCTATTTTGTCTAAATTGTTCAAATTACTTATACATATGCATTCTGTAGAGATGGTTCTTTCAAGTGAATACCTGTACCTGTAAATATTAACTGTGAACAATTTTTTGCATAATTAGTACATTAATAATTTAATTAATATTTTTATTAATATATCTGTTGCTCTTTAATAACTATAATATTTATAACAGGAGCAGTGGAGGGAACTGGGATTGTTTAGTCTGGAGAAGTCTGAGAGGAGACCTTATTGTTTTCTACAACTACCTGAAAGGAGATTGTAGTGAGCTGTGTATTGGTCTCCCCTCACTAGTATCAAGGGACAGAACGAGAGAAAATGGTTTCAGATTGAGCCACAATGGATATTAGGAAAAAATTCTTTGTGGAAAGAGTGGTCAGGCATTGGAATAGGCTGACCAAGGTGTTCAAGAAACATGTGGACATGGCACTTTGAGATCTGCTTTAATTGCCATGATGGTGTCAGGTTGATGGTTGAACTCAATGGTCTTAGAGGTCTTTTACAGTTAAAACAATTCTATGATTTTCAGTTCTAAATTCATATGACGTGTAGAGCAAGTGTCATTAAAATCTTGACATTTACTACTGATGGTGATTAAACTTCATATGGTATTTTCAGTACTCCCCATTCCAAGCATAAGGGAACTGCAAATGCCTCACTAATGGTAAATACCACAGTGTGATAAATGTCAAGACTGTAATGGTTCAGTGTAATCATTATGGGATAGACTTTGATAACTTATCCCAAAATGGGTAGCATTTTGCTCCATGAACAATGTCACTGATTTTATCAGGACTGTTTGTTATAATGCATTGTAGAAGACTGAGCTCATCTTTGTAGGCAACTACTGCAAATTTAATTTCAAATCACTGATATTATTATGTCCTCACATGACCTTCAGCTTTTCTTGTAAATCTGCCCCTTTTTTTTTCTGTAAATCTGTTTCCAAAATAAGAAACTCCACTAAAGCATAGTCTAAGGTAATGCCTGTTTGATACAGTCTTGGAAGATATGCAAATATATTAAATACATAAATACAGTATTGAACTTAACCTAAAAAACTCTCATAGTGAAAATACACACATTTGTTTGGCCTTGGATGTTGGGATAAAACCCATCCAAGTATAAGTGCCAAGGGATGTTTTTTTTGGGGGGGTGGAGAATCTTGCTGGGTGGACATCTGTGAGAGAAGTTTGGGGACACAGCTAGTCACAGGCAGTTCTAGCCAGCTCATCCAGCTCAGCAATAAACTCACTGTTGTCCAAAGGTGAGACTGTTGGAGGACTTCGTGATACCTCTGGGAATAGATATCTGAAAAAGGCAGAAAATGCTGAAGAGAGGACAAGGAAACAACAAGGTCAGAGGAGTAGGAAGTGCTCACTCCCTAGCAGAACTGCAACCCCCCACCAAAGCAGCTGCATCCTCTAGGGGGCTACAGCAGAGCATGCATAGCCCCTGAGAAAATAAGGTCCACGGATAAGCTTGAGAGCAGACACGCCTCCAAAAAGAGACTATCACGTCATGTAGAGAAACCCTACCAGAGCGTAGGAAGCAAGTAGGAAAGAAAGAACAGCAGGAAAAAAGAGTGAGAAATAAGGAGTGTCAGAAGGAAACAGTTATGCACTGACTCCAGTATTCAGTGCTACTTGTCCCTTCACTGAAGGGACTGAATGTAACCCACAGAAATAATAGAGGAGGAAAAGATGGGTGAAAAACTGAAGTAGAGACATGGGAGCAGGGAGAAGAGTTATTTGAAGATTAGAGGCTGGGACTGAAATTGAGCCTGGGAAAGCAGAAGGAAATTTATTTTTCCATGAGCATTTAAATGTTTGTCTCCTTTTGTGAACTGGTCCATGTAAGCAGCTAAGCTTCACACAGTCACTTGCTTGCTTCCCTTCAGTGGGATGGGAAAGAGAATGAGACTGGTAAAAGTAAGAAAGCTTGAGAGTTGAGATAAAGACAGTTTAACAGATAAGGGAAAAGTTGTACACACAAACAAAGCAACTACATTCCATTGGCAGGCAGATGTTTAGCTATTTCTAGAAAACCATTTTATTCTGTTAAAGAAAATTATCACAACCAAAATTAGTACTGGAAATAGTAATTAAATGTATAAGTTATAGTAATTAATAACACATGAAATTAAATTTATCAAGTCAATTTCACCCAGTACAGTACTTGGTGAGGGATTTTCATGTTTTCTTTTCAATCCACAAGTTTTCTCATTTGTGTTATTCTTATTCTCTCCCAATTCCTACTAAGGAAAGGGTCAATGAGTAAGCAAGTGTCTTTGTGTGAGCTTGGCTGCTAATAGGGTTGAATTCACCATAACCAGGAACTGGCTAGTGTTGATGCTTGTTTCCATGATAACATGAATATATAACTTCAGTAAGCCAAAGAAGAGAATGTTAAATTCTGGTCTTTCTGTCTGTCCCCATAGGTTCTTGGTGTTGGATCTGGACTGACGGTTCACCTGGTTGCTGATCAGTGTATTAATCTGGATTTAGCAGAAATGCCGCTGAAATCCATCATCTAGGTGAGCATATTAATAATTTTCCTATTCCATGCTGCAAAACAGTGTAGAAATATAGTTGCTTCTTTTGTTCTGCAATACTCTAAGAACAGTACTAAGTAGACACAAAATTCCTAGGCTGGGGTTATTGGGTTGACACTTAGTCCAGTCGCCAACTTTTGTATCAAAAAATATTTCCATGAAAGGAATGGCACTCACTAGCTGTTTGTGCGTTTGAAAAAGGGTTACAGAAGGCCTTGGAAGCCACAAGCTAACCTATCCCCTGCATTAAGTTTAAACATGGTATAAACATGTACTGGGAAAACAAAATAGAATGTTGTTTGCAATTCTGTCCTACTCCAAAATATAAAAAAAAAAAACAAAAAGTGTAAGTCTTTGTTCTGAAATCTTGCAATGAAATATGTTTCAGTCATCTAAAGCAAATTGGAAAGCAATTATTTTTTCTTTTTATTGTTTAGACATCTTTCTACTACTATATTTTTTAATACAACTGAACCTGCAAGGTAGATTTCTGATGCATTTTTAGACTTCCTTTAGGGCGAAGAGAAAGACCCCTTGTTAAATATGCAGGCTTTGTAGGCATTGTTTAGTTTGTGTGATGTAACATGAGCATTATGTAAATTTTAAGCTATTCATTATCTGACACACACACAAAAAAAAAGGAAAAAAAGAAAAAAGAAAAACTCTCACTAGTTAAAACATACTGGACAAGTTCCTTTCTAGACTTCTGCATCTTCAAATTCTATTTATATTGAAGATGAAAACTAACAGTGTTATGCTCCAAGGTAGATGTTGTTGTATAACATTTTTACTAGTGACAATTCCCTAAAGCAATGAGATCATGGCTCTGCAGTGTGCAGATCTGTAAGCAGAAATGATCTTTTAGTTCCAAGTTTTCCAACTGAAAGAATAACTAAAAATGTGTAAACTTGAAATTTAAGTTCTCTTTGCCATCTTATGTCTTATAAATAATATAAAATACTACAAAACAACCTTTCGTTATAATAGCACTCAGTATGCTGTTAAGCAAGTACAATGCAATAAAGAAAGAACAAGATATACTAATGCAAAATAATAGCTAACATTTAGCACACACAAAAGTCAGTAAAGTCAATGTTATGGTTCCCAGAGAAGCTGTATCTCATTGCCCTTGCACGAACATATGCTTTAATATATGTGTGCAAACTGACTAAGTTACGGTTTCCATGGGAACGATATCTCTGCATATACACGTTTGTCATTTTGCTGTGTAGAGCACTCAATAAGAAATTGCTGTTATTAATAGCTTCAGTTTTTTTCACCCCGGTAAAACATTCACAAAAGTGGCATAAATATGAATATGGAGCTGAAGAATGGTTTCCCTTACACTTCTATTTAAGATTTCTGTGACTGTTAGTCTAAACTTCTCCTTTTGGTCTTAAGGGATAATCTCTTTGTTTAGTTGCTGGAGTTTGCCTATGATTCTTGTCAGACCATGGAGTTCTTCTTGATTAAATACTCAAAGATTTATTGTTAGACATACAGTTTCATTCATGGATGCAGTAAGATAGACAACAGAGCTATTCAGAGGTTATATAACTTTTGAAATGCAAACTGTGGTACTAAAATAATTAATATGCAATTGGAAAACCACAAAGATTGTTAGAAGTTTCAAACACTTTGGTTTTGCAGATTGAATAGTACATGGGTTAACAATTTGCTTGAAATAGAACAAGAAACACACTGTAGGATGTTAATTTCCTGATGAGAAGGAACAGGTAATAGTGCACTTTCAACAATAACTAGCAATTGCAATTTCAGTTTAGCATAGTATATCAAAGAAAAGACAAATATTCAATCAGTATTCATGTCAAAAATTCATAATTACAATCCTGGGTTTGTTTTTTTTTTTTTTTCTTTTGTTTTTTTTTTTTTTTTTCCCTATTCCAGGGACAGGTAATTCTCTCAGAGTGCCTTTGGAAGTCTAAATAATTTTTACTATGGCATTTTAAAGACAGCTGTATGCAATTTATTTTAAACCTCTCTTTTCAAAATATTTTTTTCAAGGTTGGAAATGCCAGTTGAGACTATAATAATGATAATAATTAAAAAAATCATCTCACTTTACAGCTGTCTCACTCTAACACAACTACAAAAACTCTAACACAGACTTTTCTGTATTTTTGTCATGTTGGAGTTTCTTCTAGAAGTTAGTGTGTGAGGACTGATGAGAAAGATGTAAAAGTTTGTACTTCATTCTCTCATGCATTTATCCTATCTGATGTAATATTGAATTTACTAAGTTTCATGTGTAATGCTTTTTGTGCAAGAAGACAGAATAAATTATCAGGGAGGATGTTCTGATTAGAATTTTCATCCAAAGTTTTGCCCTTAATATTGTTTACACGGAATCACAGAATCACCAAGGTTGGAAGAGACCTCAAAGATCATCAAGTCCCACCTGTCACCACAGACCTCATGACTACACAGTTATTATTTCAAACAAACTAGTTACAATTCAATGACAGTTTTTTAAAACCTTCAGGGAACTGCTTTGATACTGACACTTTTCATAATTTTGTTTTGTTTTTCTTTTTCTTCTTGGAATTCTGGTCCTGAGTCATCTTTAAATCATGTTTACAGTCATTAGAAATAATATGCTCAAGACAGAGAGAGAAGAATTCTTTATGTACGCAGACTAAAAGTAATATTTTTTCTGATTTTGAATGATGAACTTATGAGTGCTTTGTCAAAGAATATATCACGAAGCATCAAAATCTTAGATTTACTCTGAAAAACAAACCTGCAGGTTTCTATGTGGGTAGAAAGTTGCAATTACTGCCCAGTGTGTGTCTAGCCCCCAAAATGTGGGGAAAAAATGCTTCACCTAAACTGATTAGAGATTTGAGAATACTGCAGAGTACAAAGATTCTGGTCTTTTTAACATTCTTCACATTCGTGGTATGAGAGAGAAGTTATATGTGACAAGCAGTAAACTAATGAAAGGAAAAAAAGAATACTACAAGTAAAACTCAGATTAAACCACATTTTTTTAAATGGTTTCCTGAATTGCAGAATCTTATGTATACTATTCCCTTCCTCTATCTAAATATAATGTATAATGAAATGCCATTCTAGGGTATAGCACGTAAGTGTTAGTCATGTTCCCATCCTGCATGAAAGAGAATACTCAATTCAGGAAGAAAGATAGAGTTAAGCTTCATTGTTGACATTGCCAGAATTAAAAATATACTAACAAGGGATGAGAGGCTGAGACTGAAATGTAAGATCTGTAACTATATATCATTTGTAGCAGACCTTTCCAGAACTGCAATCTGTATGTGGCACCACATTCAGTAGCAAGGGCATCAAGATTAAATGCAGGCTGTAGACATTGTGTGAGATGCATCATGATATTCCATTTACAATATACCATCTGTATACAAAAAAAAAGAAGTAGCCTTCTCTCACACATTCTTATATATAGATGGTTTATCTACATACAGATAATAGGATTTTTTTTCTTTGCCTTCTCCAATCTCCATCACTGTCAGAACCTGTAGTATCTTCTGAAGACCTAGAATGCATTTGGATCACACTAGTGTTCTGATTGCAAGACAGATAAACTTCACTTGGATGGAAAATTTTGATTTATGTTTTTGGAGCATCTGCCTTGCAAGAAAAGGCTGAGTGAACTAGGCGAGCTGTTTAGTCTGGAGAAGAAGATATTGAGGAGATCTCATTACTGCTTATAAATATCTAAAGGGTGAGTGTCAGGAGGATCGAGACAGGCTCTCAGTAGTCTCCATGACAGGACAAGGGGCAATCAACACAAACTAGGACACAGATGGTTCCACATAAACATAAGGAAAATATTCTTCACTTTGCATGTGCTCAGTGGAGTTGTGGAGTCTCTGTCACTGGATATATGCAATTTTTTTCCTATGTGATTTACTCTAGGTGATCCTGCTCAAACAGGGGGATTAGACAAGATGATCTTCAGAGGTTCCTTCCAGCCCTTACTGTTCTGTGATTCTGTGATATTACTTAGCTGTTGGTGGAACTCTCAGAATGATTCCAAATACTAACAGTGGATGGAGGAGGCACTTTTATTTTGCACCACCTACATATGCAATAAAACAACAATGGAGGATGTGCAATTGTGACACACAAGCACATGCTCTCTGAATCCTCTTACAACGTAGCAGCTTATAAATAAACCCATACAGTTATGTTTCACAATTTTCTAAATACCATTTTTAGAATAAAGTTTTGCATTGTGGAATGGTAGAGTGTTCAAAGAGCATAATGTGTGCATCCTTCAATCACTGATTGTGTACCTGAGCAAATATAAATATATATAAAAACAGAATTACACAGCTAAATGTTCTGAAATTGCTGTCAATTTTATCCAAGCTGTTAGTCATGGAAAATATCTTTTTATCATAATCAAATGAAATGATAGAACACATCATGGAAGTTCAACATAAACACTATTTCCTCTTGCACAATTGTTTACATAATTTATGTAGATGGCAGAAAGGTTGAAAGCAAATTGATACTTAAACAAATCTGTTTCAAACAACTGCAGTTAATCAAGTTGCTCTCTGGCTCTGTTGAACCGAGTGTTAGTTGCTGTAATCCCTAAAGGAACTAAGGAACCAAAGTTATTTGCAAAAATACCTCTCCAAAACATAAAACCTTTTCCAAATGTTATCTGAATACTAAAATGAGTGCTTGTTCATGTAACAGTAACATAAACTGTCTTTCACTCCCTTTTGAGGAAAATACACCTCATTTATCTATCTATGCTGACACTTCATCTTAATTTTGTCATTCCTTGGAGAAATCAAACTTAAAAATATGTATTAAAGCCCCAGGTTGTTTCTTATTTAAATAATATCAGAGGTTCCCTGAAAGATTGGGAGCAAATGAAAAACTTTTCTGATGTTTTTCTGAGTTACTAAGATCTTGGTTATATTCTTCAGTATAGTTACTGGGTATTTATTTTTAGATATCTGTACCTCTAAATATAAAAATGTCATAATGTAAGTCTTGCACTGGTTTTGTCAGAATGAGCATTTAGGAAAGCACATACAGATCAAAGAATAGAAGAGAATAGAATAAATCAGGTTGGAAGAGACCTTCAAGATCATCTCATCCAACCTATCAACCAATCCAACCCGCCTAAACAACTAGATCATGGCACCAAGCACCACATCAAGTCTCCTCCTGAACACCTCCAATGATGGTGACTTCACCACCTCCCTGGGCAGACCATTCCAATGGGCAATCACTCTCTCTGTATAGAACTTCTTCCTAGCAGCCAGCCTAAACCTACCCTGGCACAGCCTGAGACTGTGTCCTCTTGTTCTGGTGCTGGCTGCCTGGGAGAAGGAGACCAACCTCTGCCTGTCTACAACCTCCCTTCAGGTAGTTGTAGAGAGCAATAAGGTCACCCCTGAGTCTCCTCTTCTCCAGGCTAAGCAAGCCCAGCTCCCTCAGCCTCTCCTCATAGGGCTTGTCTTCCAAACCCCTCACCAACTTCGTTGCCCTTCTCTGGACATGTTCCAGCAAGTCAACATCCTTCCTAAACTGAGGGGCCCAGAACTGGACACAGTACTAAAGGTGAGGCCTAAATTCAGATACCAAAAATTGACTCATAGCTGAGCTGTGATTTAAATGACAGTTAAACCTTATACTTTTAAAATTAATTTGAATACTAATTAAAAAAACATTAGAGTTTGGCAACTTCTCAGGAGTGGAGATACTGCAGAAACACCATATTGAATATCTTACTTTAAATTTATTTTAATGCCATCCTTTAAAATACATATACAATACAATACACCAGGTTGAAAGAGACCTTCATGATTATATCTATGCTTATATGCAATGTTTCATATATATATTTATATATTTTATATTGCAATATTTTTCAAATTAATTGTGGAAACATGTAGTAAATATTAGTACTGATTAGTTGTCACTTCTTGTATTATGAGAAAGTCAGATTAAAGAATATATGGGATGGGATAGCCATCAACAAGAACTTCTTACCTTGGCTTTGGAGCACAGAGAAAAACAGTGAAAATTCTAAGAAGCTTGCAAACGTTGATGTGGTAGATTTTTATGTGGGAAATCATGTGACATTAGATGCTGGAATCTGAATTGCAAAAGAAGCATTCACTCTTACTTTCTAAGCTGTGGAGAGAAATGAAATCCTGAAGAGAATCTAATCCGTAATTATATTATATAGTTTTTCAAAAATTTGGCAAATGAGTTGATAGTTAAGATATAGAACCAGAAGGTGAGAGATTTTAGTTTCTTTATACGTGGATTTGAATGCACATCTCACAAATATGTCCTAAATCCCAGACCAAATGTGTAGACCATACTGAAAGATATTCCTTTATAAATTCTTCTGTTCCTGGGGTACTGTGCACCTAAGACTCTGAAAGACTCTGAAAGCCCTCTGAAAGACTTTCTGAAGGTAGAGAGACATGGTAAAGGGAGGTCTCAATTTAGTCTCTCAACTCTCCCTCTTTTTTTTTTTTTCCATTCTATAGCACATGATCATTATGAAACATAATAACAAAACTCTAATGCAGTAGGTCTTCATTTTTTAAAATTAAAAGTCAACAAATTCCCTGCGAACAGGGAAGAACTTGTGGGGGAAGTAAAGATTAGAGAGCATCTAGGGCTCAGTGATCATGAGATGACTGAGTTCTCTACCCTTGGAGAAACAAGGAGAGGGGTTAGTAAAACTGCCACCTTCCATAGGGCAAACTTTGGCCTGTTCAGGAGGCTGATTAACAAAGTCCCTTGAGAGGCCAAGACTTCAAGAAGGAAGTCTTAAAGGCTCAGGGGCAGGTTGTTCCTGTGTGCCAGAAAATGAGTCAGCAGGGAAGGCATCCAACCTGGCTGAATAGGGACCTTTGGCTGGACCTCAAGAAGAAAACAAGAGTCTATGGCCTTTGGAAGAGGGGACATGTCCCTCATAAGGACTCTAAAGATATAGTGAAGGTATGCAGGGAGAAAATTAGGACAGCCAAAGCACAGCTAGAGTTCAACTTAGCTACAGCTATTAAAGATAATAAAAAGTGTTTCTATAAATTCATTGACAACAAAAGAAGGACTGGGGGAAATCTCCATCCTTTATTGGATGCAGAGGGAAACATACTCACTAAGGATGAGGAGAAGGCTGAGGTGCTCAATGCCTACTTTGCCTTGGTCTTTAGCAGTGGTTCCAGCAGTTCCCTGGACACCCAGCCTCATGAATTAGGAGTCAGGGAGGTAAATCAGAATGAGGTCCTCACAATAAATGAGAAAGTGGTTAGTGACCTACTACACTGCTTAGATGCACACAAGTCTATGGAGCCAGATGGGCCACATCCAAGGGTGCTGAGGGAGTTGTGCTCACCAAGCCACTTTCCATTATTTACCTGAAGTCCTGGCTAACTGGGGAGGTCTCAAGGGATTGAAGTTTAGCAAATGTAACACCCATCTACAAGAAAGGAAGAAAGGAGGATTGGGGAAACTATAGACCTGTCAGTCTGACCTCGGTACCAGGGAAGGTCATGGAGCAGAACAACCAGGGGATCAGGCCCAGTCAGCAGGTCCTGCCTGACCAACCTGATCTCCTTCTATGACAAGATGACCTGACTATTTGTCCTGAAGCGACAAAACGCCTCAAAAATGCTCTGAATCAGACAGTGGGGCAGGAGCCAGCAGGTCTGGTTTTTCAGGAAAATGCCCACGTTGCCCAGCCTTGTCTGAGTGGGCTAGGTGGGTGTGCCTTTGGCCACATTTGGAGAAAACTCATTCTATAGGTTAAAGTCTCAGGTTTTTGTCTCTTAATCTTTGTTATCATTGGCCATCATTGTCTCAGGAAATCTATAAATACCAGCTCAAAGAGCCAGTGCCTTGCCTTGAAATTGTCCAAACTCTGGGAGAACTCACAAGCCCTGCATGGCATCCGAGCTGCGTTTCAGTTTACCCAGACAAGACTGCAAGACCCCTCACTGTATAGCATTGTAAAGCCCAGGAGCAGAACAGACATGTCTTGCCAGGCCGAGAGAGGAAACCCAGGGGGAGCTAAGAGTCCCTGGGACAGTTTTGGTTTATTGGAAGAAGGACAAGCACCACTGCGAAGATTGCAGCTGAAGAACCCCTCCCAATAGGCAAAGCTACAAAGCCAACAAGCCCTGTAAGCTTCAGCAGCAACCTCTTTTCTACAAAGCTTTCAGCTACAAAGCCTTCAGAGATAAAGCCTGTATGTGCCTTAGTGACAAGCTGCAGAAGCCAACAGAAAGTGAAACTGTGCTCCTGCAGCTCTCACGTGCTTGACACCATTTTGGTTTTGTTTAAATTCCCATGTGTGCCACGTGGTACCATGTCAGTGAGTAATTATGAAACCAATTTTTTATAAGCATCTGTTGTAGGTCTGTTGCCCTAGAGAACTCTAGAGTTACCCCCTGCCCACCTTGTGGGCAATCCCTGGCATGTTGCCGATGTTCTGCTTTTTCTCTACAGTTTAAATTGCTGTTTGTTGTTTCTGGATTTTTGCTGGACTTTTGCATATTGTGTAAATTGTTACAAGTTCCTGCTGGTGAGGTATCTGTTCCACAACTGAATATTTTGAATGAGTAAATAGGTTTTATTAATATTTCCATGGGATTTTTTTACTGATAAAGTTATTAATATTTTTATTGATCATTATGCCTATTGAATATTAATAACCTCCTTACAATCATAACACTATTGGATGAGGGAAAGGCTATGGATATTATCTACCCAGACTTTTGAAAAGCCTTTGACACTGTTTCCCACAGAATTCTTGTGGACAAGCTGGCTGCTCGTGGCTTGGATGAGCGCACACTCTGCTAAATAAAGCACTGCCTGGGCTAACAGGCCCAAAGAGTGGTGGTCAATGGAGTTAAATCCAGCTGGCAGCCAGTCACAAGTGGTGTTCCTCAGGGACCACAGTGCTGGTGCCACTTCTGTTTGACATTTTTATTGATGACCTTGATGAAGACATAGAGTGTGTCATCAGTAAGTTCACAGATGACACCAAATTAGGTGGGAGTGTTGATCTGCATGAGGGTAGGGAGGCTCTACAGAGGGACTTGGATTGGATCAATGGGCCAACATTAACTGAATGAGCTTCAACAAGACCAAATGTCAGGTCCTGCACTTGGGTCACAACAACTTCAAGCAATACTACAGGCTTGGGGAGGTGTGGATAGAAAGCTGTTTGGCAGAAAGGGACCTGGAGGTACTTATTGACAAGTGACTGAATATGAGCAAGCAGTGTGCCTAGGTGGCCAAGAAAGTCAATGGCATCCTGACTTGTATTAGAAATGCTGTGTCCAGAAGGAGTAGGGAGGTGATTGTCCTTTGTACTCAGCTCTGGTGAGGCCACACCTTGAGTATTGTGTCCAGTTTTGGGCACCTCAATACAAGAGATGTGGAGGTGCTAGAGTGAGTGCAAAGGAGGGCAACAAAGCTGATGAAGGGCCTGGAGAATAAATCTTACAAAGAGTGACTGAGGGAGCTGGGGCTGATTGCAAAGGAGGAGGCTGAGGGGAGACTTTATTGATGTCTACAACAGTCTGAAAGGACATTGTAGAAAGGCTGATGTTGGTCTCTTCTCCCAGCTGTTTAGTAATAGAAAAGAGGGAATGGCCCCAAGCTGCTACTGAGTAGATTTAGACTGGACATTCGGAAAAAAATTTTCACAGCGAGAGTGGTCAGGCATTGGAATGTGCTGCCCAGGGAGGTGGTTGAGTCAACAACCCTGGATGTGTTTAAAGGTTGTTTGGATGTGGTGTTTGGGGATATGGTTTAGGGGTGAACCTTGCAAAGCAGGATTATGGGTTGGATCCTGAGGGTCTTTTCCAACCAGATTCTGGGAGAAAAAAATAAATAAATTAATAAACTACTCAAAATCAGCTGAGAAAAGTATTGCATACCACATACTTGATTTGGGATTTAGGATGCAGCATGGCCCTGACTCATGGCATACTTCAGTTGATATAAGCAGCTCAGCTGTGGTTTCCATTATGTGCTCTACTCCTTTTTGAAGTTGTTTATAATTTCACACTCGGTTTCCTAAATTGGATCAGCCAGAAGACATCTTTAGCCAGAAAAGCTTGTTCATCTCTGTTTGCTTCCTTATTTTTCAAAATGCACCCCCATAGAACCTGATTAAAACAAAAGGATTACCTGAAATGGAGCCAACTCAGCAGATGTAAACTGCAAGAATGTTGGCAGAAATGGCACCCAGCTTCCTGGGTTTGACGATATAAGTAATATTAACTGCTATGAAGATTTTGGCTTGAAACTGCTCTTTATTCTACATAAATTTGTACAATTAATGAAGATAACAGTTGGTAACCATTGTTAAAGCTCTTGAAAATCTAACTGGGAATATTAAAAGAAGCTGGATTTAATATATGTACTGGTTTGTGGGTTCATTTATTTGTTTGTTTCCCTAAAACACTTACTGAATAACCACACTTCTTAGTGGTCAGTAATGCTAATGAGTTTCTGGAGAAACATCTCAAACATTTGAAAGGGTGAAAATTTGCAAATGACAAACTTAAGTGTATAACAAAGGCAGTATTTACTCTAGCTATTGACAGACACACTAATGTATTTTGGGAAATAAATAAATAAAATTAATAAAACAAAAGGTCACCTACCTCAGGCATTTGAGAAAAGCTTATTCTTCCCTCTGTATATTTTGCCAGTGTCTGCTTTCATAATACAAACTGACTTTTCTGTCCTTCTGTTCTACTTAGTTTCTAAGCAAGTTACTTGGGAGAAGGACTGAAGGTGGGTGTTGAGAAGATCAAGCAGCTGGCATATAAACTGTATGAATCTCATGGAAGTGTAAATTCATGATTTTCCTCCAAAAGAATTTTGCCATTACAGAGCATAGTGCCATAAATACTATGTGTATCTCCTATATACAATGGTGGGTGAAGTTATGACAGTGACACATCTTTTTAGAAACACTAATTTTAGAAATATCACCCTTTCATATGCAAGGAGTTAAATTTTTCTTCCTCTAATTGCCTCAGCATTGTTTGTTTTCCTAAAGTGTTTCACACCATTGCCTCAGAGGGATCCCTGATTATTTACAAGACCACAAACTGTGCTGATGCTGGGGCTCACTGTGACAAGTTTTTGTGGGCCTTCTCATAGACAAGACTCTCAAAAGATAACTGACACAGCAGTTTCCCAAGTTTTTTTCACATCCTTGCCACGAGCTCTGTGACAATAGCAGCTGATAACCAGACAAGGCCACAAGTTCCTCTCTCAAGAGTGTTACCATGAGAATGGGACTGGCACAGGTAACTAATCATGGAACTGGTGCTGACACCAGTCAACTGTGCTATAACCACGACAAATGAATGGGGAAGTGTGACTACATATGGGAATGGAAAAGATATAAAACTTCAGAGGTAACAGGGAGAGTTTGAAGATTCTGCATGATCAAGACCTTCAGGATCAGCGAGACATGCCCTGGATCCATGGTGGTAATTATCTTTGCTTTGCTACCCCTTGCTTTTTTTTCCTTCCTTTTCTACATTTCTAATTTTTCCTCCTGCATATGTAAGCAAAATAAATTCAAGTGTTTTTCCCAAACCTACTACTTGGTTCCTTCTTGGTTTTATTCAGGGAATCCACAAAAGAGCCCTCCCTTCCACAAAAGTGGAATGAGACAACATAACAGCAAGAAAAAGAGAAAAAAATTCCCTCTGGACTGAAGATCAGGGAAGACACTAGTACAAATGTGGCAGAGTGCTGAAGCCCAGCTGCTTAGCTGTTGTTGCACATATCTATATCTATAGATAGATAGAAAGATAGATAGATAGATAGATAGATAGATAGATAGATAGATAGATAGATAGATCGATAGATAAAGTATATTCTCAGTACTGGACTTCCATCCCACTCAGTGAGAGAAGAGAGTTGGTTCTGCCTGTTCATGTGAGTACTCTGAGTGTCTGTGTGTGGTCTGCATGGCTGGGGACATGTATGTGTGCATAAAGTATATGTGCATACATGTGGTGTACACATATGCTCTTGTTCATGTGCCTGTTAGAAATATATCTTCAGCCTCAGTCCTGGTTGGGCTTGGGAATGTGGAGATGTGGCAGTGTCATGTCTCTTGGATCATTGGACCCAGCATAATATATTTTCCACTACAATTGAAATATGCCTAAGTCTATTTATTGATTCTGACTTCTAAAAGTAGCTAACTCATCCTTGGTTAGATCATGATGAACATTTTACATGGAATTAAGCAGTATCTGGGAATCTCCATGCAAGAAGATTGCTAGATGGCACAGTGATCCCCCTAGTCTCTATAACTGGATTTTCTTATGCTGAAAAATATTTTGTGCACAGTAAGGAAAAAAGAAAAACTGGGCAGCTTTCCCTTTAGCTTTCTGCTTGAAGTGAACATAAACTTCATCTAGGAAATGAATCTTGATCCAGTGCCTCAAGGTGAATAATTTAGATTGTATGTCTCAAATTTTTTATTTTTTTGGTCTCATTATATTACCCCAATATAACAACTCTCCTGGAAAGTGTCAATTTCACCTACATATAATATAGGAAAAAAAAAAAGGTTCTTTTTTCTACATATTAAAAATTCATGAGTATGTAGACCAGTAAGGAAAAACTGATATTAAAAAACTCATGTTTAATTACTACTGCATTTTGCTGTCTCCATTGACTCATGGCACAGGACCTAGCACAATGGACCATCAATTATGTAAGCCATTGTGTGGTACTGTAATGAAAACATTAAACCTAACAATGATAATAATGTTGATTTAAAGGTTCCTTATTCAGTAGTACCTTAAGGACTGCAATGTAATTCAAACTTCCTTAATGGAGATACAGATACCCAATATTTCATCTGTATGTGTTCATTACTTAGACTATATTTTAAGGATTATGGACATTAAGAAGTGCACTCATAAACATTAATATCTAGATGCAATGTTAACATCACATGATTGTCACCAGAGAACTATAAAACTTTGAGGAGGCAATTATAATGAGGTAGAGAGACATGTGGGTATTATTTACTATATGCTATGTGGTAATACTACCAGCATTGTACATAAATAACAATGTACTCATTCTTTTACTGTCTAGAACAAAAGGAATATGTGCTGCAAACAGGTCTGGAAAACAGGAGCTGAGAGGGGCAGCCGTTCACTCAAGAACGTACAAGAAAGGCCATGCATAACAGGTTCACTGCCTTCTGGGACATAAGGTCTGTGATGTTGCCAGAAAAGGTGGCACAACTTACAAAGTGTATGCACAACTTTCTGTTGCCAGTCTTTCATGTAGGCATAAATGACACTGCAAGTTGGAACCTGAGCAGAATCAAGGCAGACTGCAAAGCCCTGGGGGTGGAAGCAAAAAGTATTGGTGCATAAGTTGTTTTTATTTCCATTTTACCAGTTAGAGGACAAAGTACAGTCAGAAATAGACATATCAATGCAAATAATTTATGACAATGGGATGTTCTTCAACAGCTGTAGCTTGTTAAGGAGGGATGAGATCCACCTCTCTAGAAAAGGCAAGGAAATCTTTGGCAGCAGGGTGGCCAACTTGGTGAGGTGGGTTTTAAACTGGAGAACTCAGGATATGGGGTTCAAAGTACCAAAGCTCAGCCCATTGTAACGAACTAGAGAATAAGCTAGGCTAACCAGAGCAGTGACAAATGTTCCTTAGCTGTCTTCCAAGATGAGAATCAGATGACTAACCACCTCAAGTGTATGCATAGCAATGCACACAGCCTGGGGAACAAACAGGGGGAACTGGAGCTCCATGCCCAGTAAGAAAGTTATGATATTGTAAGAAGAACTGAAATATGGTGGAACAACATATTACTGGAGGATCACAATGGGTGTCTCTACCTTGAATGTATAGAAATTAGATACAGTGATTGTAGAGGCCCTGTCAAATTCCCCTTGGTCAAGACTAGAGGGATATTCTTCAAGGGGGATCTTGCTGACCTCCAAACCAAAATTATAAGGCCAATGAAGCAATATTTGGATGACTTAAACAACCTTAGGGGCAAAAAAATTGACTCTTATGGTTGGCTTCAACTGCAGCTCATGTCACTCACCAAGTTCCCGGGTTGCGTACTGTGTCCTCATACATATATTAGACGTGTCAACCAAGACTTGCTACTCAAAGCCAAGAAAACCTGCTTTGAAATATCTTGGTTAGTGATAGGCTTGGCAGAAATGATCACGATACTGTGAAGTTCGGGATCCTGCTGAGAATGTTGGAGGTTAATACTAAGACAAAAGTGTTATATTCTAGAAAAGCAAACTTCAACTCACTCAGAACTCACTTGGGAGGGATTCTGTGCGAAGATTCCATGGAATACAAAGAAGCTATTGAGTTCCAGGTCTTTTTCAAGAAGGATCTCCTAGAAGCACAAAACAAGTTTGTTACCTTTAGTGACAAGGGAAGTAGTCAAGACAAAAGACTCCCTTTGGCTCCACAAGAATTTAAAATACTAAATATAATTTTTTTTTTCTTTTAAGTTGATGTGAAACAATGTAGCATATTCTGATATTATGGCTATTTCAACTGAAAATGAGTATATCAACTTGAACAAATCAAAAGCTAACCTATCATTTTATATTTCTTGAATTTAACTCCTACTGACATTTGGAAATGTCAAAAGATTTTTTTGTTTTGCAAACTCTTTTTTTTTTTTTTTTCTGGTCTTGACCACTGCTTTGGGGTGGTCAGACCAGAACATTGTAAAGGAATCTGTCTTTAAAAGATTGTGTGTCCTACACCCTGAAATAAACCTGTTTTCTCAAAAAAGGCACAAGTAGAATTCAGCAAGAAAAAAAAAATTGACCTGACAACAACTCCCTGATGTATCATAGTATAGTATAGTATCAGTCAGGGTTGGAAGGGACCACAAAGATTATCTAGTTCCAACCCCCCTGCCATGGGCAGGGACACCCCACACTAGATCAGGCTGGCAAGAGCCTCATCCAGCCTGGGCTTAAACACCTCCAGGGGACGGGGCCTCAACCACTTGCCTGGACAACCCATTCCAGGGCTTCACCACTCTCATGGGGAAGACCTTCCTCCTCATGTCCAGCCTGAATCTCCCCACCTCCAGCTTCATTCCATTCCCCCTAGTCCTATCACTACCTGAGATCCTGAGAAGTCCCTCCCCAGCCTTCTTGGAGGCCCCCTTCAGATACCGGAAGGCCACAATTAGGTCACCTTGGAGCCTTCTCTTCTCCAGACTGAGCAGCCCCAACTCTTTCAGTCTGTCCTTGTAGGAGAGGTGCTCCAGCCCTCTGATCATCTTCATGATCTCTGGACACATTCCAGCACATCCATATCCCTCTTGTAATAGGGCTCCAGAACTGGATGTAGTACTCCAGGTGGGGTCTCAGCAGAGCTGAGTAGAGGGGGAGAATCACCTCCCTTGACCTCCTGGCCACACTTCTCTTGATGCAGCCCAGGATCTGATTGGCTTTCTGGGCTGCAAGTGCACACTGAGAGCTCATGATGAGCTTCTCGTCCACCAGCACAAGCTTCAAGATTTTATGTGAAAAAACAATGCCAACAGACAGGTCAAGACACCCACCAAGGAAAAAGGGAAAGTTTTCTTTATGCCCCTCTTTCTCAGTCAAGCAGACAAGTATTTGAAGTTGACTTTTTTTAATCCCATACAATCTGTTTCAAATGCTGAGGATCCTCTTTCCTCTCTTTCTGAATAAAATATTGCTTGTATTGTACATGAAGAAGTTTCTAGTATTAGCTACTTAAAACCCTTTCAGTTTGATAAATTTCTATTTTAGCATAAATGTTGTAATACAGGTATTCTATTCACCCCGAGCACAGCTTCCAGGACAAGATGTAAGCAGGCGAAGACATTTATTACGTTATACAGCAAAGTTATATAGTCTATCAGAAGGCACAGGTCTCCCATCTCAATTGGTCATTTTCTACTGGCATGCATGTAATTAAGGCATACAATAGGTCAAAATAACAAAACAATATTTTAACACATCCAACCAAATTCTGCCTGATTTGTCGCCTTCAGTTACAAGATGTTTACTTTCTTTTCTGAGTCAAAGACTAAACATAGATTTCTCTAATTCGAGCAAAGGCAAATCTTCTCCATAGCCTTCCAAAGCTATCTGAAAACACCCTTCTCCTACACTTAACCATTATTTTATTTTAAAAAAATCCAATGTTTTTATATTGAAAGACTAATTTTCACATCTAAGGCATCTAAATGATCAGTTCTAGTCATTTTTTTATCATTTTAAATGTAAAGCACAAAGATTCTAATTACTTTGTCTTGGAGAAAGAAAGTGAAGCATGTAATTAAAAACTAAACAAATAACAACAACAAACAAACCCCCCCAAAAAACCCCAAACACCTCACCTTTTCCCTGAAAACCACTCCTCCCCAAGTTGTTGGTTAAGGACATGTTCTTGTTGAACCTCTTCAATGTCTTCCTGTAAATACACATATGAGTAGATGCAGGATGAGCTTTACTAATATTTTTCCCCCAAAATGTTAGAAAAGAATGAGGAGTGTGGTGGATCCATATCATCCATATAATGTCACCCACCTGGAATTGTGTAAAGCATTTAACACTGTCCCTCATGACATTGTGGTCACCAAATTGGAAAAGCATGGACTTTGGGACTAGACCACTCTCTAGAGAAAAGATTGTCTGCATAGCCACATTCAGACAGTTACAGTCAATGGTTCAATGTCCAAATGGAGACCAGTGACAAATGGTGTCCCTCAGGGGTTGGTACTAGGACCAGTGCTGATTAGCATGTTTGTCAACAATATGGACAGTAGAACTGAGTGCACCCTCAGCAGGTTTGCAGATGACACAAAGCTTTGTGGTCCAGTTCATATGCTGGGGGGGAAGGGATGCCACCAGTGGGACTTGGATAGGCTTGAGAGATGGGCCAAAAGCAACCTCATGAAGATCAGTAAGGCCCATTGCAAAGCCCTACACCTGGGTTGGAACAATATCAAGCACAAATATATACGTTGAGTTAGGATTGGCTCAAGAGAAGTCTTGAGGATAACATAGGGGTGTTGGCTGATGAAAACATCAACATAAGCCATCAATGTGTGCTTACAGTCCAGAAAACCAACTGTATTCTGGGCTGCATCAACAGAAGAGTGAGCAGCAGGATGACAGAAATTTTTCTCCCACTCTATTCTGCACTTTTGAGAGCACTGTGGAGAACTGTGTCCAGTTTTGGTGCCTCCAGCATAAAAAAAGCTTGGAACTGCTGGAGTGAGTCCAGAAGAGGACTACAAAGATGATGAGAGGGCTGGAGAACCTTCCATATGGGGACAGGTTATGAGAGCTGTGATGATTCAGCCTGGAGAAAAGAAGGCTGTGACAGACCTCATAGTGGTGTTCCTATATTTGAAGGGGAACTACAAGAAAGTCAGAAAGGAACTTTTTACAAGGGTGAGAGGATGAGAGGGAATGCATTGAAGCTTGAGAAGGGTAGACTTAGGCTAGATATTAGAAAGAAATTCTTTACAGTGTGGGTGGTGAGACAATGGAACAGGCTGCCCAAGGATGTTGTAGATGCCCTGTCCCTGGAGGTTTTCAAGGCCAGGCAGGAACATAGAAAAACTACCACTCCACAGATTAAATAAATGAAATGTGTGTCTTATCAAACCAATATTCCTTAATATCATACAATACAATACAATACAATACAATACAACACAATACAATACACCAGGTTGAAAGAGACCTTCAAGATCATCGCGTCCAACCCATCAACCAATCCAACCCACCTAAACAACTAAACCATGGCACCAAGCACCCCATCAAGTCTCCTCCTGAACACCTCCAATGAAGGTGACTCCACCACCTCCCTGGGCAGCCCATTCCAATGGCCAATCATTCTCTCTGTATAGAACTTCTTCCTAACATCCAGCCTAAACCTCCCCTGGCACAGCCTGAGACTGTGTCCTCTTGTTCTGGTACAGGCCACCTGGGAGGGGAGACCAAGCTCTGCCTGGCTACAACCTCCCTTCAGGTAGTTGTAGAGACAGTGTCCTTCATTTCCACTAAATGGAAAGGATGTCAGTATTCTTTATGCGGTACTATTTTTGCAATACACTTTCGATTTATATTTTTTTTTACACCATCAACACAACATACTGAATTATTTAATGGCATTAAATATTTAACTCCCAATATATAACAATTAAAAATATATATCAGTATAGAGTAATTAAAGTTGAAGAATTAGAACATAAGATTGATTTATTTTTAATTTCAAATAAGAATACATAATCCCTCAAAAAACAAATTTAGTATAGGAAAATTACATTTCATTGCCACCTGTATAAAACAGACAATATAATGAAGAGAGTCTACTATGTTGTTCTTGAATAAATTATTTTTTTATTGCAATAAAAATATTTTTAACCAACAGCACTTAAAAAAACAAATCTGATGAGGAAGCAATGAAATTCAGAGATCATTTTAACAGGCAATTAGTACAACTGCAAGTGCAATATATATTAAAGACATGTGGTAAGATGATATGCTGCTATTATTTATCTTTGCTGTTAGATTTGTTTCCTATAAAAGTGCAAGAAATAAGTTACTTATAAATAGTCTTTTCTTAAGATTTTATTATCTTAATATCATATCTAGTATCTTAGATACTAGAAACTCTGTGTGACTGCAGGTTATTCCTGTGATGAAGATAAGCTAATTCAGAGGAAATGGTTTGTTATGACAGTGACAATTTATCAAATGAACATCTGTGAATTGTCCCATGTGGTTTTGGATTTTGAAGGTAACTGTTTCTTCTGTGCCAATCAGTGAGCTTACAGGTATGGCTAAAAGAAAAAGGTGCAATCTAAGGGAAGTGGTATTGATGGGACCTGCCTTCCTTTTAGACATCTCAAAGGGAGAATTCCTAGAGTTTAAGCAACATTTTACAGATTAAGGATGCAAATTGGTTACCATCCACAATTTTCTCAACAGACTGGATATGTAGCAAAGACTAGATGTTTTGCTTCAAAAATAAACAAACACAAAAGAAATATCAGTGTGTGTATGTGCAGAATCATTTACAAAAGTTAAAGGTCTAATTTCACGCAGGTAGAATGGACCAGTGTTAGCACTGAGACATGTTTTGTGTTACAACAAGATGAACAGGTCTTCTAAGCTGTTTGTTGAGGCCTGAGGTTACTGAAATCTTTGAAACCTCAATGAGGAAATAAAAACAACCCACAGGCAATCCTGTGGATGAAGCAAAATCAGCTAGAATGTGAAACAAAGTGATTAAGTGGAGGCAGTCAAGCTAGATGTTAACAGTCATCTCTTTTGTCGTGAAAGTGATGAATTAGATGAAGTCTGGGTCAGACATTCACTTAGTGGTAAACATACTTATGAGATTAAATGGGATTGTGTTTATAAAGGAGAAAAATGTGTTCAAAATGATACAAAGGTTCAAAGACCTCACTGTACAGTGGCTCAACATTTAAAAAAAATTTTGCTTTTAAATACATATCACAGAACAATATAAAAACATACTTGTAAAGTATTAGCTTTTAGTCAATTTTTCACTATATGACAGAAAGCAAAAATGCTAAATAGAAAATAATCAGAAGGTGTTTTAAAACCAATTGTTTATGCAGAGGAAAAGATGAACACACATAGGCACAGACACATAGAGTGGGGAAAACGTCACCAATGCAAGACAACTTCACCAATGCAAGACAATTGCTGTTGACAGTCCTTGGTCTGGTAGTCACTACATCAGCTGGTCTTTGGCTCATTTCCTCAGTTTGTGATATGATATGGCTGATCTTCCATGGCCTGAGCAAAAATTGATTGGGTCATTTCATTCCATTTTCAGCAGAGTGTCATAAGCTGGTGAAAAGGAACTAGAAGAAAAATATCATTGGGAGGTGAGGAACATATATATATAAGAAAAGACAATGGTGGAATTCAGTGTTTCTTAGGGCAATTCTTGTAGTTACTTGAGCAGTTTCAAGTTGTTCTCACTCATCAGCTTAGTCAAGACATCACAGTAAGCCTAATGGTGCACAAAGGAAGAAGAAAGCACCAAGAAAATAAAGCCATCCTCTTTTCCATCTTTCTGGAATTTTAAACCCTTGTTCTTCCATTTTAACTTTTCTGAGAATCCTCAGATGCATAAGGAAGAGAGTGAGTATGTTTCTTGGGTTTGTTTTATTTTGATTTGATTTTGTTTGCTTACTTTTGGTTGTTTTGTGATTGTTTTGTTTTGATTTTGTTTGGGGGGTTTTTTGTTTGGTTGGTTTTTGTTTTGTTTTGGGTTGGGTTTGGTTTGGGTTGGTTTGGGTTGGTTGGGTTGGTTTGGGTTGGTTTGGTTTACAGAGCAGACCTGCTTTTTGGTACAGTGGCTTTTAGAGTTACATTCTTCGTACTTATTAAGATCAATGTAGGTATAGAAATTAGAGGTAGAAGCAATGGATATTCTGATTTTCGATTAATATTCATGGTTGCTTCTGTCTCTGTCTGAGATATTCAGATGACTGTCAGTTCTGCTGCCCCTGTTCCCTTTACAGTCTGTGTTTTTTTTTCCCCCTTGCTAGCCCATATCTTTATATGTAATTACGACACTTTAAAAGCATGCCTAAATTTTCACACAGTTTTCTGGTGTACAGTCTTCATTAATACAACACAGTGAATTGCATCCTTCATCCCTCTGTGAAAACAAAGCATTAACAAATTTTCATATCCTGTTCCCCCACACAAAAGAAAATCCAGTTCATTGCTTAGCTAGTTTTGGCCTTACACTAGTTCTAAGATTAGACCTCTTCCTAAATTAACATGTAGCTGAAAAATAGGTTACAGGAGTTTGTAAGCTAGAATGCTACTGTGTAAGTAATGAAGCTGTGCATGTTCTTTGAGAAAATTTGTGGATGAAGTCTACATGATATCACAGATGATGCAAACTGATTGTAGGTTCTATCATGGATCTTCAAATTAACAAAATCACTCCAGATGTTCCTTTAATAGTTTCAAATGTTGTGTTACTTTTAACCATCACCTCATTTTGTACTGAACAGAATAAATGCCTCCTAGAGACCCCTGCCCCTGACAAAACTTGCACATTGATGCATCTCTTTGTGGAGTATGTTGGTCAGTATTGCAACCTTCAAGTTGTGTTTAGACATGGTACTAGGATTCAATTGCCCTTGGTGAAGGCATGCTGGTTATACCCAATCACCTCTTCACTATTCTTCTGCCTCAGCAGTGCCTCCAGGAGGATCTGCTCCATGATCTTACCAGGCACAGAGGTGACACTGACTGGCCTATAGTTCCCTGGGTCATCTCTCTTTCCCTTTTTGAAAATAGGGCTTATATTTCCCCTTTTCCAGTCAGTGGGGACCTCCCTGGACTGCCAGGAATTTTGGAATATGATGGAGAGCAGTTTAGCAACCTCAGCTGCCAGTTCCCTTAGCACCCGTGGGTGTATCCCGTCGGGTCCCATGGACTTGAACACTTTCAGGTTCTTCAGGTGATCACGAACCTGATCTTCACTCACAATGGGCAGTTCCTTCTTCCAGTCCCTGCCATCACCTTCCATTATTCTGGGAGTGTGGCTGGAGCCATTGCTAGTGAAGACTGAGGTAAAGAAGTCATTGAGAACCTCAGCCTTCTGCATGTCACTTGTCACCAGTTTGTTTCCTTTTTGAGGGGGCCCACACCTTCCCTAGTCTTCTTTTTACTATTAATATACCTATAGATTTTTTTTTACTGTTCCCCTTGATCTCTGTGGCTAGATTTATTCTAAGTGAGCTTTAAATTTTCTAATCACATTTCTTGCTGCTTGGGCACCTTCCTTATATGCCTCACATTCCAGCTGTCCTTTCTTCCATTCCTTGTAGAGTTTCTTTTTGTGTGACAGTGTGTCCAAGAGCTCCTTGCTCATCCAGGCATGTCTCCTAGCACTCTTTCCTGCTTTCCTCTTTATGGGTATACTTTGCTCCTGAGCACAGAGAAGGTGATCCTTGGATACTGACCAGCTGTCCTGGGCTTCTCTTCCCTCTAGGGCTTTGTCCCAAGATACTTTGGTCAGCAGATTCCTGAAACAATCAGTCTGCATGCCTAATGTCCAGGGTTGCAAGCTTGGGATACGTCCTCCTAGTTGCCCTGAGGATCTTAAATTCTATTGGTTCATGGTCACTGCAGCCAAGGTTATCCCTGAGCCTCACACTGGTGGTCAACCCTTCCCTACTGGTGAGAACAAGGTCCAGCATAGCAGCTTTTCTCATTGGTTCCTCTACCATTTGGAGGAGAAAGTTGTCAACTATGCATTGCAGGAACATCCTGGATAGCTGGTACCTAGCTGTGTTGTCCCTCCAGCAGATGTCAGGGTAGTTGAAATCCCCCATGAGGACCAGGGCTTGTGAACACAAAACCATTTCTATTTGCCTGTGGAGGGCCTCATCTGCTTGGTTCTGCTGGTCAGCTGGCCTGCAGCAGACCCCTACAGTAACATCATCTTCCCCTGTCTTCCCCTTAATCTCCACCCATATGCTCTCAATGAGCTCATTATCCTTGCCCAGGTAGAGCTCCACTGAGTCCAGCTGTTCACTGATATAAAGAGGAACATCTCCTCCCCTCCTACTCTGCCTGTCCTTCCTAAAGAGCTTGTACCCATCTATCCCTATGTTCCAGTCATGGGAATCATCCAACCAAGTTTCAGTAACAGCCACTATGTCATAGCATTGCAGCAGCACAATGGCCCTTAATTCATCCTGTTTGTTGCCCAAGCTGTGTGCATTCGCATAGAGGCACTTCAGCTGTGCTGGCCATGTTACCCTCTTAGGTGCATCCCGCTTGACTCCCTTGGGGTGTCCCAGTGCTTCATCCTTGGCTTGCCTCAGGGTAACAAGTTGAGAGCCCTTGTTAGATCTCCATCATCACTAGCTTAGTATAGCTCAATCTTCCGATTCCTCTGGGTGGAATCTTGAACCCATGCTTTATCAGCTGTCCAGATTACATGAATATTGTCCTCATTTCTGCCAATCAAGTCTTGGAAGAAAGGTTAAAATTAGTATGCAAAAGGATGAAGCTCAGGGGTATTTTTGTTTGTTTTTCTTTTTCCTTATTCTATTTATTCAACATCATTTTATAAAGACAAAGCAGAGAGTGACCTTAAGGAAAAAAGAACAGTAATGATAATCTATATTAATAAAATTCCTTTAACAACATTCCTAAAATCCTTTTGTTATTAATCAATATAAAACAAACAAACAAAATCCCAAACAAATACAACAACAAAAAAAAACCCAAACCAAAACCAAAAAAAAAAGAAAAAAACCAAGAAACAACTGTGGTATAAGCAACATTGTCAAGATGTGAGAAGTAATAAGTAAGCTATAAATCATAAATAGTTTAACAATCCACATATTTTGTTAATCACATGAGAAACAGGATATCATCAGGTGAAGTCTTTGCTCACTGTTGTAGGAAATCATAGAATCAGTTGGGGTTGGAAGGGACCACAAGGATCATCTAGTTCCAACCCCCCTGCCTTGGGCAGGGACACCTCACACTAGATCAGGCTGGCCAGAACCTCATCCAGCCTGGGCTTAAACACCTCCAGGGATGGGGCCTCAACCACCTCCCTGGACAACCCATTCCAGGGTCTCACCACTCTCACAGTGAAGAACTTCCTCCTCAAGTCCAGCTTGAATCTCCCCGCCTCCAGCTTCATCCCATTCCTCCTAGTCCTATCACTACCTGATAGCCTGAGAAGTGCCTCCCCAGCCTTCTTGTAGGCCCCCTTCAGATACTGGAAGGCCACAATAAGGTCACCTCAGAGCCTTCTTTTTTCCAGACTGAACAGCCCCAACTCTTTCAGTCTGTCCTCATAGGAGAGGTGCTCCAGCCCTCTGATCATCCTTGTGGCCCTGATGGTAACATCAATTGGAATGAAAAGAAGAAAGATGCTGTAACTGAGAAGGCACACAGGTAGTGAATTTATTTATGGTGATTCTAAACAGTACAGGTGTCTGGCACGTCTTAAAATGCCCAGGAAATAAATGGGATATTTATTTTCTCTGACAGGAAGAGGGAAAACATGTGCTTTATTCTCACTCTCAAAAAATGAAGTGTTAAGTAAACTGTTATGTTGATTTATTATAGTGGTATCAGCTACCATTCCTATTAAAAACTTTCCCTTTTTCTGCAGGAGACACTATTTCAAGTGTCTTCTCTTCAACCAGAACATTATAATTTAAAATATGTTGCATTAATTTTGAGAAAGCAGATGGTCAAGAGAATCTTCTGATTTGATTGATGCTACTCTCTTTCCCCCCTCACAATATCTATGCAGCAAAACAATCTTCCAAAACCCGCACTTTATTTTTTAATTTTTCTTTAATTTTTCTTTTTATTCTTTTTGTGTGTAAATGTTTGATTCACTCAGTCTTTAGCTTCTCCTCTGCTGCATTTGTTGCATGAACACAAAATTGTTTTCAGTTCAGACTGTATTCATCCTCTAATGACTTATCTCTGCAAATAGCTTTGCTTCTTGAGTTTGTTTCATCATAAGTGGTGTGGAACTGAGATACTTGGTAGTTTCACCATGGGAAATGAATAATTCCACTTTCTAAGTGAATTTTCTATATTTTATCATGAGAGAATGCAAATAAAATTTTATTTTGAGGTTGAATGGCTTTTGTTGTTTGTTTTATTTTTCAATGAAGCAGCATGTCAGAAAAACATTTTTGTGTACAACTGAAGAAAAAATAATTACAAATGGAGAACTTGATTCTAGTGCATTAGTTCAAAGTTTCTAATTTTGTCATCTCCACAATAAAACCTTAATGCCAACCAAACCAGGAAGAGGTAATCACTATTCTACTGTAACTGGTAAGCCCTTTGTAAAGCTGAACCCTTTGGCTAAGAAAACCACAAAAGAATTGGAAAGCATCAGAGGAGGACTGGAGGAGTAAGTACCCCCACAGCAAGAGAAGAGCAGGGTGTTTTTTCCTGAGTGTATTGAGCGATATGTGGATCCTGGACCTGCTGGTCTCAACACAGAGAGCAGCAATACAGAGACCAGCTGCAAGGAGGTGAGCACTGTTGAAGAGTGGGCAAAATGACCCAGACCCACGGAGCCAGTGCCTATTAATTGAGACATATGTGAATGTTACAGCTCCACCTTCCCACAGCCTGCCTCATTAAGTCCACTGATTTATCTTACCAGGTGCCTTTCTCCCCAGTTGCCTTCCCATCCATTTCTAAGAGGCAATACTTTGTAATTTTTTTACTCCCATCTCTTTCTTACATGGTTTGGAGGTACAACATCACTTATCACCTCCAGGGCCTCATAGACATGGAGGCTGCCTACACATTCCATAATTATTCCCTTTTCAGGTTCCCACAGGTCAGGTTTGTGACCACCTGAGAAATCTGAGCATACAGAAGTCTATGGACCTGACAAGATGCATGCCTGAGTCCTCAGGGAATTGGCTGATGTAGTTGCAAAGCCACTCTACAGGATATTTGCAAATATCCTAGTGAAGTCCCTGGTGGCTGGGAAAAGGGAAACATTACACACATTATTGTAAAGGGTAGAAAAGAGAACTGTGGGAACTACCAACCTATCAGCCTCACCTCTGTTCCTGGGAAGATCATGGAACAGATCCTCCTAGAAGCTATGCTAAGACACGTGGAGGACAGCAAGGTGGCTACATCAGCAAGGAAAATTCCTGCCTGACCAACCTAGTGACCTTTTATGATGGATTACATCAGTGAACAAGGGAAGAACTACAAATGCCATATATCTGGACTTCTGTAATATCCTCCACAGTTTCATTCTCTCCAAATTGGAGAGACGTGATTCTGATGGGTGAACTCTTTGGTGGACAAGGATTCATTGGATGATCATATCCACAGGATGGTGGTCAACAACTTGTGTCTAGATGGAGAGATGGTCACATCCACAGGATAGTGGCCAATAACTTGTGTCTAGAGAGAGATCAATGATGCTTTTCTCTGCAACCTGATCTAGATGTGCCTGCGTTAGCAAGGAGATTGGACTAGATGATGTCTGGAGGTCCCTTCCAGCACCTACCATTCTGTGATTCTGTGAAAAATATTGTTAAAAATAAATGGAATTTCTTGAATAATTTAGGAGCTAACTCTGATATTTATTATTTGTTTAGCAGACAAATATTTCAGTCTACTAGTATCTCAAACAAAAAATATCAGTATTTAGTTCTTTTTTCACAAAGTAATTACTCCATTTTGGATAAAACTTTACTGTGGAAGGTAATGCAGGCAGTTAAGAGCTCATTGAGGTGATCCTGGACATTTGCTTTCTAATCATGTTATATTAATTTCTGTAAAGGAAATAATAATAAAGAGTAATCATGATTTTCTTCATTGAGGTATATTCTAAAATATATTTTTTTTAACTGATCAGATTTTTTTTTAATATCAAGTCACAATAGTATCTATGTTGACTTGCTGGAACGTGTCCAGAGAAGGGCAATGAAGTTGGTGAGGGGGTTGGAACACAAGCCCTATGAGGAGAGGCTGAGGGAGCTGGGGTTGCTTAGCCTGGAGGAGACTCAGGGGTGACCTTCTTGCTCTCTACAACTACCTGAAGGGAGGTTGTAGACAGGCAGAGGTTGCTCTCTTCTCCCAGGCAGCCAGCACCAGAACAAGAGGACACAGTCTCAGGCTGTGCCAGGGGAGGTTTAGGCTGGATGTTAGGAAGAAGTTCTATACAGAGAGAGTGATTGCCATTGGAATGGTCTGCCTGTGGAGGTGGTGGAGTCACCATCGTTGGAGGTGTTCAGGAGGAGACTTGATGGGGTGCTTGGTGCCATGGTTTAGTTGTTTAAGTGTGTTGAATTGGTTGATAGGTTGGACGCGATGATCTTGAAGGTCTCTTCCAGCCTGGTCTATTCTATTCTATTCTATTCTATTCTATTCTATTCTATTCTATTCTATTCTATTCTATTCTATTCTACTCTATTCTTTGACAATTGCATATTAAAATAAAAAGTTTAACCAAAAGAAAGTTTGTTTTAATCAAGCAAATTAGTTTAATAATTTGTTATAAACACATTTGATTAAATAGATCTGTTCTTGCAACACGGCATTTTAATCCAATCAATATATTCCAAGGGCAAATCTTTGCACTCTGATTTTTAAAATATTTTTTCTTTGCTTTTCTAATACCCTCTATGAACTATTTTTGAGTGCATAATGGTTTCTGTATTTACAAATACAGATGCTGCACTATTTAGATATTACCTTTTCCTCTAACATGTATTGAAATAAAATTATAAATGATAATGCTAATTCATGTTAATGGATGCTAATTGCATTTTATTTTAAAAGCATCTCTACTGCTGCTAAGTTGTTGAAGTACCATGTCACATAGTCCTCATTTAGAGAGGTCCTGTGAAATACCTGTTTATGTAATTTATTCTTAAGTTTGATGAAATTATCATCCTGTTATACAATTACATAATCTATAAGCAGGAAGCTCTTCACAATGATACTGTTCCTAGTCTGATTAAGTCTTGTCATTAAAGATCTTTAAATATAATGATTGACAAAAGAAAGCTGTTGTAAGATGCCAACAGGGCTTTCAGTCAATACCAATGCAGAAGTTTTGTGCAGCATCATTTCTAGAATTGTCTGTTCCTGACTCTGATATTTGATATCAGTCTCCTTTAATTACTTTAACAACACACCTTTATACTGTTATTCCTGTTTTTGTTGTTACTTATACTAGTTAACTCTCCCCCTACTCCAATCTTCTTTTTTATTTTTTTAAAATTTGTTTTTCTTTTTCTTCCCTGACTGCATAATGCAGAACTAGCATAAACCAGAAATTTCTCTCTGTGGGTCCTTCATAGATGTTTAACTCCTTATTCTTATAACCCTATGTTTCCTTCTATATAGAGGGAGGAGGAAATGCTTACTTACTGACACAAAACACACATGCAGTTTCCAGTGATGCTCAGCTGTCAACAATACTTCCATACTCTGCAGGTATATGACTTAATTTTAGTTGCATTATCTAAACCAAATCCATGTTTAGCCACAGGCTAAGAGATTTGAGAAAAATCCTATATTCACAGATTGATCCTATCCAGGCATACTAATTATCCTTATTATTATGGTCACAGTCTCCCTTCAAGTTTTCATAGAGAGACCAGTTCTTCAAAGAGGGATCAGGCTGGCTTAGGAAGTTTCTGCAAGTTTCTCTAGACTACAAAATTTCTGTACTCAAATCCTATTTTTACCTAAAATACATGCTGTTAGGCTGTATATGGTACTCTCTACCTAGTAATAAATGCATACTCTGTTACCTATATGTCATAATTTATATTTAGGCATTGAGAAGGCAGTAATAAGACAAGTACTTGAGTGTTATGATGAATGTTCTTATTAAGACATCTGGAAAGCTGCAGAAAATTTTTGAGACAATCCTTTTTTCATGGAATATTTAAATGTCCATCAGCTTTTAAGTTGTTCTTACAAGACAGTCACTGTAAAATGACCTAAACAAATATGTCCATGTCTTACTGCTATTATCCATATAGCAGTGGGAGGTATAATCCCTCAGTCGTGCATTTTGCTTCAAAGGATGTTGTGTAGAATTGTCTACATCATCTACAAATGTGGAGCATGATCTGATGGGACTGAGGAAGCTGGGGTTGCTTAGCCTGGAGAAGAGGAGACTTAGGGGTGACCTTATTGCTCTCTACAACTACCTGAGGGGAGGTTGTAGACAGGCAGAGGTTGGTCTCTTCCAGGCAGCCAGCACCAGAACAAGAGGACACAGTCTCAAGCTGTGCCAGGGCAGGTTTAGACTGGATGTTAGGAAGAAGCTCTATACAGAGAGAGTGATTGGCCATTGGAATGGTCTGCCCAGGGAGGTGGTGGAGTCACCATCATTGGAGGTGTTCAGGGGGAGACTTGATGGGGTGCTTGGTGCCATGATCTAGTTGTTTGGGTGGGTTGGATTGGTTGATGGGTTGGATGTGATGATCTTGAAGGTCTCTTCCAACCTGGTGTATTGTATTGTATTGTATTGTACCGTATTGTATTGTATTGTATTGACTGAGGTGCAGTCTTGCATGTATATTTTTTGTTATCCTTCCATCAGAAATAGTGACTTGAGGAAACTGTGGACCTCACAGCCAGGGTTAATAACTTACTTAATCACTCTCACAGTATTCAACAGAGCTTGTCTGTTCGACCATCCAAAAAATAAAAATAAAATCATCATAACAGTAGTTAGGAGTCTGAACATTAGATAACAAAGACACATCTGTAACTTCGAATATTTTTATTCTTTTTTAGGTTCCTCAAAGATGATGATATATTGTTTTATGTGTTTGAAAGAAAAGTTTTGGCATGAGAAGAAATCGGAGTGAGATATTGTGCAATTCCCAATCTTTACTAGGCTAAATGACTAAGTAGCTAGTTGCTATTAAGCATTGCAGCAACACAGTGGCCCTTAATTCATCATGGATTGCAGAGGGAGCATGAAGGTCAGAGAAGAAGGAGTGCTTCATGGCACAGGAAATACTAACTGCAGTCCATGGGAAATGTACACTAAGGCAGATATTTCCTCAAAGGATCTACAGCCTTTTTTCAGAAGGACTGCAACTCATGAAGAGCCCACACCAAAATGGGTAAAAATGTGAGAATCAAGCAGTGACAGAGGAGATGCTATGGACTGACTATAACCCCCATTCCCTACCTCCCCTGGAACTCTCAGAGTAAGAGTAGAAGGATCAGGAGTGACAGAATTAATTTGAAATTAGGAAAGAGAAGAGGAAAGATGTTGACTTAATTCTGTCTTCTTGGTTTTCCACTACCTGAATTAATAACTAAATTTTCATTTTAATTAGCAATATATTAATTAACTTGCCTTAAGACTATTTTGCCTACAAGAGTAAATGATAAGCAAATTCCTTGTGTTTTTTTCTCAACCCACGATCTTTTCCTTATTTGCTCTATTTTCTTCCCTTGTCTTGCAAAGGGACAATGAAACAAGCAGCTCGATAGGCATTTATCTATTAGGTGTGCTCCCTCACTGCAGTATTCTAAGGATTCCTGACACATTCTTGCCTCCGAAGCATTTAGCCATGAGATATATATATATATGCATGTAAAAAAAAAAAAAAAAAGAAAAAAAAAAAGGAAAAAGAAAAAAAAAAGGAAAAAGAAAAAGAAGAGGTTAATCAAGCCTGGAAACCATATATCCTTTTGGAAATAAGCATCTATGTAGTAATACAGCATAAAAGCCTTAGTTTTCCCTTGGTCTCATGAAGTCTCCTACAAAGTTGAACCAATATTATAAATAAATTTACATATTTTCTAGGCAATTTTGTAAACTTTAAAATCAAAGAGACTTTATATAGTGTAGATTGGCTGGAGAATTGTCCTTCAGAATGTTTTATCTATGTTTAGGCATTTCTAAGACATTTTTTGTCACATTTTTAGTTTTCAGCATGTATAAATAAGATGATGAATAAAACCACCTCCAATAGTACCAAAAGGAACGATTTTTAAAGAGTTTCCAGTTATGATTCAATTGAACTGAAGGCAAAATGTATTTTACTTTCATATGTCAGAGACATATATCTGATTTGAAATGTTTCCTCTTACTGTTTGTACATAAAAAATAACTTGTGTATAGTCTGTAAGAATAATAAATACCTCATTACAATTGCTACATGTATAGCAAAACCCCCCAATTTACAACATCTGTATTACAATACATATACAATACATTACAATACAATAACAAGTTAATGAGATAATTTTTATAGCAGCATGTTCAAGCCACAGTATTTGAGGTGGTGTCAGCATTGCCAATAAACATAAGGATTTGTAACTCAGTAGGAGAAACACTGTAGTCCTGCCACATTTTAAATGAATTATTTGCTCAGTTTCAAGGCTCAAGGGAACATATGGCAAAACTTAATGTGTTTTTCTTTAGCCTTTAGTGAAGAAGTTAGAAATCCACTTTTAGCAAGGCACCTTAAAAAAGGTTCTGCAATGCTACTTTGAAAGCAAAATTTGTCTGAATGTGATGTAGTTACATACCCCGATAGGAGGATTTTGGAATGTATTCTTGGAACAAACATAGCAGTGACTACCAATAGTTATCAAAAAATGAATGCTAAGGATGATGTTACTGCAGAAGGTCACAAGAAGGAGATCTTTTTAGTTGCTAAATTATCTAGGAATCTTGGGTATGCATTAGGAAAGTGAAAATACTTTATATCATCCCTTTTAAAAAAAACAAACCCAAACCCCAAACAAACAAACAAACAAACAAACAAACAAACAATCAAAAACCCCCACCCACCACCATGGTTAAACATTCAATTTTTTTTGTATAATAATGAACAATATTGTTGATTTCAAATGAAATATAACTGAAGAAGATATTTGAAGAATTGCTGGATGAGTTGGAGGTGTACTTAGGAAGCCAAAAAGCAGCAATGAGGTCAAAGTCATGTCTATTAACTTAATCATGTCACTGTGTTCAAGGTTAGAGTGTAATCATATGGCAAGCAGGATTCAACCTAGTCTACTTTTGAATAAAATTAATTAGGAACTAGAAATTCTTCTTACTTTGTAACTAATGTGGATACTATTTTAAATATAGAAGACTCTGCTGTGGTCATCTGAAGTTAAGTAATGTGAATTCTGTACTTAATATTAGAGCACATTTTTTTCATTTTCATATTTTGTCATTAAATATAGATCCCACAGTAGAATTAATGGAGCTAAATCCACTCAGAGACTGATACTGCTTGAAGAAGATGCTGCAATTAATAGAAAGACTTCTAAAACTGTAGTTTGTGCATCAGCTGAATGTGGTTCTGCCAGGCTGCCAGGATGGTATACTGCCATGGTCTCCCATAAACACCCTGCCAAACCTTCAGAAACAGCTGCTGAAGCTGCATTATTTTTTGATCTTGTATTCTGTCCCACTGTAATGTTTAGCCTCAGAAGTGATGTCCTCCATGGATTTTAAAATTTTCTAACCATATTTCTTGTTTGTGAACTAATTGTACAGGATCACAGGATCCTGTATAATTACAGGTCAGGGTTTTAATTCAACACTTCACTCTAGTACATTAGAACATTCCTTTGATGAAATGTATGTCATTTCTAATCATGGTACGTAGGGCTGTCATTTAAATATCCATTCCTCACATAGAAAGATTACATTACTAGAATGTTGTTAATTTGCCCAGTGCACAAATTGCTTTAAAACATGCAATGTAGATTTTAACACCATTCCATTTAACCTGACTGCTATTTCAGAAGGAACTTTACCTATTCTACACAAAGGCACAGGGGACAGCTTTTTCCACCTTAGGAAGAATGTTTCCATCTATTTCTGTCTTTAGGTATCACGGCAGACAATTTATATCAGTGCTTGTTGCTTCTAATCTGACCTTGATTATTATTGTAGAGCCTTAAATCTCTAGAGAAAGTTAGAAGATTCTCATGAGACAGGACTGTAGCTATAAAACTGATAGAATGAAGCTTTCTGACAGGTGCATGGATAAAGAAACAAACTCTAAACCACAAGAACAAAAGAAAAAGAAAACAAAGAAAAAGGAAAAAAAGAAGAAAATAGGTTTAATCGGTAGATGGCAGTAAGAGCTAACAGGAAGCCTGAAGGATAGGCTCAGACCTTTGGTACATTAATCATACATACAGTAAATTCCACAAAGTACAAGCTGACAAAGACCTTGCTTTCCCACAATCAATCTTTATTCACCACTACATTATAGTGGTTAGATATACTTGATTGCCTTGGGTACAGGATAAAGCTTTTAAATAACTGTATATGTAATTGGCTTAAATTTTTGCCATTGCATTTTCTGTTTTGCTTTTATTTTAAACTGAGATTGTGATGCAGATGGTTTAGTCTTCCTTTTGCTATAGGACCATCCAGTCCATCAGTCACCTTAACAGTGAGGCTGTAATGTTTGGGTATATACATGTTTTAAAGTACTGTTTACAAAGGGAAGTATACAGGTAATAAAGTGCAATAGAAAGAGGACTGTATCAGCTCACTTGTCTTTAGTCCAAGACTCTACTGCTGTGTGTGTCTGTGCTTTAAGATGATATCACACCAGAATGGTGGAGTAAATGCTGTATTGTACTGCAGCATCCATTTCGGACTGCTCTATTCTCCACTCTCCTTTTCTTTTTCAAAAAGTCACAAGGTACAAAGGGGGTTGTCTTTTTCACTTTGGAAAGTTAAAAGCACAAATATATTTTCTGAGCTGCACTCAGCAGTAGGACCTGTATATGTGTACTCAGAATCAAAATTAAGAAATGGAATTATGATGTGGGTTTAGTGTTCATTTAATTATATTGTGAAATAACTTACTTAGAAATGCATTAGGTTTGTGTAATTTTGCAGATTTTTAAAGTGCTTAGCTTATGTAAAATATGAACTCCAAGCTATATGTCTCATGTTGACTCTGTTTGTGCAATCTATATATTTGTGGATCAGCCAGTCCCATGATACTTTGTTGTTTAACTTAACAGCCTTTTCCCCATAAGAGAAAATACTGTTATACTTTCTGCTTCTGAGTATTTCAAATGGGAATTTATTCTTAATAATCTTGTTTTTTTCTTGCCAAATAAAAGTATTTTCAGAGCATAACATATAACATTTTAGAAATAAATAAAAAACAACTCAAATGTCAAATGAAAGAGAAATTATTTGCAGTGATTAGCTACAAATACAGGGAGGTTTTGGAGTACAACATATAAAAGAATCTGCTCAGAAATCTGTAATGACAAAGTAGTTGGGTCAGAGGTGCACACACACACACACACACACACACACACACACATATTTACATGAATGTAATTACAGATATTGACAGAATAATTACTTTCTAGTGCTTTTTTCCCAATATTAGGAACACTGCAGAGCTTCTGACTAGCTGTGTTTGCAGTTGGATGCTTGCTTTAAGGAATTCAGCTGCCACGGTTCAATGTAGATACCACATTTCAAGTATGTTGCTCAACAGAAATGAGCACAGCTCTGTAAGAGTCCCCCCCGGGGTACACTGATGTTTTATATTCTGCTGAAATCAGTTGAAGTGTGTCACACTGGCATCGAAAGAAAACAACAGGTGGTAATTTAGGATTTCCCAGGTGAGGACTGAAGTCAGTTGATCAAACTGGAATTGCTTTTTACTCTGGGGTAAATGCAAAATATGCATGGATTGTTCTGTGTGGTCACGCTTCATTGGTGTCCAGTTAGCTTCTGACATCACCAGCTTAAATTGCATCTCCTTTACAGGCAGATAATTTTATCCTTTTGCCAAGGACATTCACGTAAGTCAAAGTGTTCTGCATCTGCCTTAGCTGTAGGAGTCCACAGTTTTAACTCCTTGAGAAATAACTATATTCATTCAGAAAGTACCCATTTTGCACATTTTTAAAAATTATTTGCTCTTTCATGTATTCTCTTCTCATTAAGGCTAAGTGTAGCTTTTCCTTTTTCCAGTAATTGATAGGCTCCATTTTGTCGAGTAATACAGTACAAATTACCTTTGATTCCCTATCAGTGTGAAAGCTATAAAAATATAGTAGCATTCATGACTTACACAACATCTCAAACAAAAGACAAGAAAGGTAAATACGAATAGTTTGGGGGTTTTTTGTTGTTGTTTGTTTTTCAAAACTGCTGATGCAGGGATGAAAAGAAGGCATGAAATGCTAACATGATATTAACATTTTGTGGGAAGACTTTTTTTTTTTTATTACTTGTTTTACATTGGCAGAATGTTTGGACCCTGGATCCCTTAAAAAAAACCACAACCCTATACTTCAATTTTTAATTCATATTCACAGCTTGAGACCAATTGGAATTGTGAAGAAGGTTAGCAGGTCAGACAGCATTTTGTTAAGTTTGTATAAATAAGTATAAACACTGGGATCAAAGTCTATTCCACCTCATTCATTCAGAATGGAATCAGATAAAAGTGGGTTTTACAAGCTTCTCTGTTTAAGCCCATATTCACAAGGCTGATGTACGATCTCCTAGCACCTTGTTAGTATGAAGATATATATAAGCACTTTCCTCTCCATTGCAGGTTTTGTACAGAAATATTTAAATTCATTAATATCTGTCTTGGGAAAGAGGTGTTTATAATGTTAATTCACTTCTCATTAGTATCCTAACTCTGGAGCTAATGGCAAAATTATGTAACAAGGTAATGTCTGAAAATGAGCAACATAAATAATGATCTGCAGATCAGGCAATATGAATAATTTTAAAAATAAAACTTAAAAAGTAAGAGGCAGGCAATGTGAATCTGAGAAGTCACCTTGAGTATTTGGAAATGAAGTAACATGCAGAGGAAAAGAGACAATAGAAATATTGGAGTGGGAAGAAACAACACTAATTATACAGAAATGTTGGCAAAATGGGCCAACACAAAGGTCCTGAAAGTCACAAAATGTAAATACAAAGTCCTGCATCACTGAAGGAAGAATTTCATGTGACAGTGTAGGCTGGGGTCTGACTGTATGGAAAGTTGCTTTTCTGAGAAAGACGCTAATAGCACTACAGGATAGTTGGCCTCCTGAACCGGTAAATGGGGTCAGGGAGCAGTCTAGTGCCCCTGAAATCTGTGAGGAAGAAATTAGAGATTTTCTGAGCCACTTGGATCCTCACAAGTCCGTGAGACCAGATGGGATCCATCCTAGAGTACTGAGAGAACTGGCAGATGAGCTTACCAGTCCTTAATTTACCACCAGTCCTGGCTCACTGGAGAGGTCCCAGATGACTGGAAGCTGGCCAATGTGATGCCAATCCACAAGAAGGGCCAGATTGCGGAACCTGGAAGCTATAGGCCTGTCAGCCTGATCTCAGTGCCAGGAAAGATTATGGAGCAGATCATCTTGAGGGCAACCACAGTGCACCTGCAGGATGGCCAAGAGATAAGGCCTAGCCAACATGGATTTAGGAAGGGCAGGTCCTGCCTCACCAACCTGAACTCCTTCTATGATCAGGTGACCCATCTGGTGGATGTGGGGAAGGCTGTGGATGTCGTCTACCTGGACTTTTGTTGTCCTTCACAGCAGTGGCCAGTCTAAGCTCTAAATGGGCTTTTGCCTCTCTAATTATTTTTTGTACATGACCTAGCAACATCCTTAAACATTTCATGGGTTACCTCTCCTTCTTTCTAAAGATGATACACCCTCTTAGGGTGTTAGGACAAAAGAAGCTAATTGCCCTGAAGACAGGAGCACAGGTGCCTGTTGCTGCCTTGAATCCCATTAACAAACAGGGGTGGGGAGAAGACAAGAGAGGTAAGAGAGAGAAGGGAAAAGATGTGGGCTCTGAAATCTTCCCCTATAAATTTCCTTTTTGAAAACTGAACAGCCCAATGGCACATAAGCTATTCAAATCCCACCGGTCAGTTCAAAATGTTGTCTGGTGGGCAAAAGTGCACATGCCTTCTCTCATAGCCTCTGACACGTGCAGTTCCTTCTCTGAAACATGAGGCTCGGGGTCCAGCTTCCACCCCCTCCAGGTAGCCTTAATGGTGCCTGCCTATTGGCTCCTCAACCTCAAACCTGGACCCTGCAAACAGGGAGGGAGAAGAAAGAGCAGTGGCCAAACAGGTTTATCTGGCTTGTTAATGCCTCATCCAGGATAGCTGGTGAGAAGTCTAGAGCACAAGCCCTGTGAGGAGAGCTTGAGGGTGCTGGGGTTGTTTAGCCTGGAGAAGAGGAGGCTCAGGGAAGATCTTATTGCTCTCTACAACTACATGAAAGGAGGTTGTGGACAGGTGGGGTTTGTCTCTTCTCCCAGGCAACCAGCAACAGAACAAGAGGACACAGTCTCAAGCTGTGCCAGGGGAAGTTTAGGCTTGAGGTGAGGAGAAAATTCTTCACAGAAAGAGTGATTTGCCATTGGAATGGGCTGCCCAGGGAGGTGGTGGAGTTACCATCTCTGGAGGTGTTCAAGAGGGGATTGGATGTGGCACTTGAAGCCATGGTTTAGTTAGTCATAAGTTATCAGATATTAGGTAATAGGTTAAACTTGATGATCTCTGAGGTCTTTTCCAACCTGGTTGATTCTATGAATAACAAATTGAATGAGTTAGAAATGTTTCCTTGCAGAAAAGAAGGCAAATCACACTATGGGAAGAATTAGTGTCAGGTCAAAGCATGCAATTTTTTTTTGCCGTCTAGCACTTACGAGATTGCATCTGGAGTGATGAATCTGCCTTTGGGCTCCCCACCCCAAAAAAGATATTCGTAAGAGTTGCCTGTGAAAATGACACTTTTTCTACACATTACTGAACTGCATTCTTACAACTGTTTCAGTGTGATGCTCTTGGCACCTGTCATTGCAGCAAATATTCTGAAGGGTAATGGATATAAACTGCAGCAAAGGAGGTTCCACCTCAATCTGAGGAGGAACTTCTTCACTGTGAGGGTCCCAGAGCACTAGAGCAGGATCCACAGAGAGGTTGTGCAGTCTCCTTCTCTGAAGACTTTCAGGACCCAACTGGATACATTCCTATGCAACCTGTGCCAGCTTCTATGGTCCTGCTCTGGCAGGTGTGTTGGACTCGATGATCTTCACAGGTCCCTTACAACCCCTAATATCCTGTGATCCTGTGACACTTCTGTCTTATAAAGCAGTACCACGTCTACACAACTGACCTACAGTTTGATGTGCTAGCTTCAATAACAACTAGTCCACCCATAATTCTACATTCATATGGCAGTTCTAACCAAAGAGAACTGTGCAACGCTTCATTGGAAAATGAGGTACATTCCATGGAAGGTCACTTAGATTCATTGACGTATGAAAATACAGAGCATGTGCTATCTGAACTGACTCCATGGGAAACGTACTCACCAAATGGCTCTATAATAAATTGTCTAAACGTGAGTGTCATTTCATACAACAGCAAAAGCCTGAGTGGGGGGAGTTGGAAAAGCTTATGATTATTGATAAAACAGTCCTACCTAGAATGTGAATTGAGGAAACATGTAAAGCATAAGACTGAAATATTTCATTATTTTAGAAAGGCCAATTCACATAAAAGTCAATGAGATTTTACTTTGAAGAATTTTTCACTCATTTGGAACAATGAAGATTCAGCCAATTAGCCGTTTACATTTTATTTTAAAGGGGGGGGAAAAATCACCAAATTGGTTTAGATTAAAAAATAATAAATTGATGGTTACAAAATTTATATTTAGAAATCTAGAATATACCTTGATGGAGGGCATTCCCTCCATGTAAGTTTAGCAAGTACGTTTAATTGCACCTTAGTAATTTTAGTTCTTGAGTTATATTATTTTTTCCCCTGAAGTACATTGCTGATGGAGCTCAAAAAGTGGTCTAACTCACCCATTATGTAATTCAGGTACTGAAAATGTTATCTTTATTCAACATTATCTTAAAGGAGAAATGTTTAGAAGTATGGATCATTTTAGATAAAACACGTAGGATGCAATTTTTAGGTGGCCTTGTTTCTATGGCAATGGACTGGTAGATTATCAGTGAAATCAATGGCAAAGTATAATAAAATACAAGAAAACAACAACAACAAACCAGAAACATTTTCCCAAATATTTTCCTATAGAGAACCTTTTTATTATTTTTTTTCTCCTGCTAATTTAATCTTCTACTTACAAATTCATTTCCTAAGCAGGACTTTTTTCTTGCATTACTTCCAGTAGGCTGTTTCTGAAAAACTGTCTTAATTATAAAACTGTGATACAGCCTTTGGAATTTCAAAACCATCAGGAAAATCAGGTCACGCATTCAGTAACAGTATCAGATGGTGTAGGTATTCAATTAAGATAATTTGGAACAAGTTTTAATCCTTATATTAAAACTGGCAAAATGGATAAAGCCAGGTTTAGCTTGGAAGACAAGTAAAACTTGTTACTTCATTAGAAAAGTCAAATTTTTGATTATTTTTAAACATCTGTTTGGAGTACTACTAATAGGAATTGAATCAAATAGGATAGGATAGGATAGGATAGGATAGGATAGGATAGGATAGGATAGGATAGGATAGGATAGGATAGGATAATATTTTCAGTTGGAGAAGACCTACAATAAACATCTAGTCCAATTGCTTGACCAATTCAAGGCTGACCAAAATTTAAAGCATGTTTTCAAGGGCACGTCCAAATGCTTTTTAAACCCTGACAGTCGTGGAGCATTAACCATCTCTCTTTGAAGCTGTTCTAGTGTTTGATCATCCTCTCAGCAAAGAAATGCTTCCCAATGTTCAATCTGAAACTTCCCTGACACAGCTTTGAACCATTTCCACAGGTTCTTTCCCTGGATACCAGGGAGAAGAGATCATTACCTTCCTGTCTACTTCACTTCATCAGGGAGCTGTAGAGCATAATGAGGTTGCAGCTCCAACATTGAATGCCTCTGTGTTTTTCTTAATCTTTATTAGTCAGATTGCCATCTATAAGAACATCAGTTCAGTGCCTTCTTAAAAAGTCCTTCATGTCATCTAACACAACACTCTTCAGTTTCAACCCTAATTCAGCTTTGGACTTCCATGTTTTCTCCCTACATATATGAAGCACAGCTCTGTATTCTTCCTGTGAAGTGTGATATTGCTTGCAGAGATCATTACAGTTCTTCTACCTCTTGAGCTCCGTGAGAAGTTCCGTGTTCAGTGACGCTAGTCTTCTACCCCTGTTGATTGATTTGACACAATAGGATTGCCTGCTCCTGTGCCTCTAAAAGGTAGTTCTTAAACACTGACCTACTTTCATGAACTTCTAAGCCCTCAAAAGCAAATTCCCAGTGTACTCTGATAAATAGCTCCCTGAATAGCTTTCCAGAAGTCCAGGGTAACAACACTGGGTTTTTTTTTTCTGATTACTCTCAAATTTTTCAACTCAACCATTTAATAATTATTGTGGCCAAGACAGTTGCCTATTATCACATCTTCCATGAGTCCTCTACTCATAAACGGTAAGTCTAGTAGGGCATATTTCCTAGTTTTGATAACTAATTGTGACAAGAAGTTATGTGCTACAAATTTCAAGAATTTCCAAGACCTGTGCATCACTGCTGTATGATATTCCCAGTTGATGTATGGGAATTTGAACTCTCCCACAAAGACAAGTTAGAATTCCATAACTTCAGAAAGGTTATATATTTATTTATTTTTTAACCATTCTGTTAGCATTGGTCATGGTTTTGGACACTATTTATTTGTCCAAAATAGGCACCTAATGCCATCTAAGATCCCTTAGGTATATAAAATTTTCACATGGGGATCATAGGTATGAGATAGTCTGACTTCAATCCTCCTCCTTCTATAATTTCTATCTTATTTCTTCTTCTATCTATCTTTCTTGATGTAAGTTTCTTGTAGGACTTGGCTAGTTAGAGTATCACAGTATCACAGTATCACGTTATCGCCAAGGTTGGAAGAGATCTCAAAGATCATCGAGTCACCACAGACCTCATGACTAGACCATGGCACCAAGTGCCACATCCAGTCCCCTCTTGAATACCTCCAGGGACGGTGACTCCCTGGGCAGCCCATTCCAAAGATGAATGACTCTCTCAGTGAAGAACTTTCTCCTCACCTCGAGCCTAAACTTCCCCTGGCACAGCTTGAGACTGTGTCCTCTTGTTCTGGTGCTGGTTGCCAGAGAGAAGAGACCAACCTCTGCCTGGCTACAACCACCCTTCAGGTAGTTGTAGAGAGCAATGAGGTCGCCCCTGATCCTTCTCTTCTCCAGTCTAAACAGTCCCAGCTCCCTCAGCCTCTCCTCATAGGGCTTGTGCTCAAGGCCTCACACCAGCCTTATATTAGTCAACAAAGAGTGATGCCTGAGCTAAGGGATACAGTTGCACATCTTTATGCTTGGATAGAGCCTGCTTTTGTCCATATTAGTTTGAAAATATCTAAGGCAAGATGATGTTTTCCTATACAACACGCTATAACCTGTTGTTGTTGTAAGACCAAACATTTCTTATACAGTGATGGGAGATGAGATTTTAGATTTGGTGTTTAACTCAAAGATACAATCTAGATAGTTTGGAATGTGAATACAAACTGCATTTGGTGCAGAGGCTTGTGTTGCCTCTGCATTCATTTTGATGTAATATATGCTGAAACCATAAGGAAACAATCCTGTCATTTTACAAAAAAGAAATGCACTTTAAATAAACTGTATACAAGGCTGAGAAATGCACCCTTGTAATCAGATGGATCTTAATTTGGTTCTCAAGCTCTTAAGGCTCTCAGGGGGAAGATAGCAACCATCACATGAAGCAGAGGAAAAATTACTGGGGAAAAGACAAATGGAAGTGCAAGTTAATTGCCTCTTTCATTAAACATTTGAGGATCCTACATATTTGTTATGTATTTTCTTTTAATATCCTTTGGATAAAGGGAAGGGAAGGGAAGGGAAGGGAAGGGAAGGGAAGGGAAGGGAAGGGAAGGGAAGGGAAGGGAAGGGAAGGGAAGGGAAGGGAAGGGAAGGGAAGGGAAGGGAAGGGAAATCTAAAAAAGAAGGGAAATCTAGAAAGAAAAAAAAAACACCAACAAGAAAACAAAGCAAAACAAACCAAGCAAGCAAGCAAACAAACAAACAAACAAAACCAAGAAGGAGTAATCTAGCATTCCCTGGTACAGAGCTACATCACTTTTCTTTCCTCTTCTTCCCTTTATTAATTTTCTTTCTCCTTTACATCCCTTGCTACAGGATATTATCCTTGGAAGGGTATTTTATGGCCTCAATTTGAGAAGCATTTTCAACCCAAAATCCCCATTTTATGGGAAACAAATATCAGCTAGCTATAAGCTTTGCACAAAAGTTAGTTAACAGTCTGAGAGTTGGTATGTTTATGTCTGCTGTGTATCCTATGGAACTCAGCATTAGTGCATGTTGGCATACCCGTAATGTGCCTATTATATTCATCAGGGAAAATTGTTAGGAGGACAAACTCTTGAACAGATATTGTGGTGGGTTAAACTTATCTGGCTACAGACACCTACCCAGATACTCTCTCAATCCCTTTTTTCAACAGGACAAAAGGGTGAAAATAAGGTTGAGATAAAGACAGGGAGATCACTTGCTCACTAGAGACAAACTTTTGGAAAATGTATGTAATTTATTGCCAATTAAAATAGACTTGGGTAGTGGGAAACAATGAGAAAAACTTAAACATTTCTTCCCTTTTCTTATCTACAGTTTCCCAGATATGACACAATCTTGGCTGAGGAGCTCAGCTGTGCTGTGCAGCAGGTCTGTTGGAACCTTTTGGAACTGACTGGGTCTGGCACAGGCCTTGGCCTCTCCCCACAGAGACTGCCATTGTGGCCCTCACTCACAACACCTGGACACCTGCACCCAGTACAGATGAACTTGCGGGTATCTGTCAGCCTCTTCAGCTCTTGGACACACACGGCTGCAGGTCTTAAATAAACTTTAGAAGTAACATATATAAGGCAACAAGGGCTGCTCAGGCACCTAAAAAGTCAGTCATCTATTAAGTGGATTTTGGCTCTTAAATGCAGGTTCTAAGGGTTTCTTATGGATTTGAGGTTTACTCCGTAAATCTCTTTATGCTTAATAGTTGCTACCTCACCTTAGGAAATGGATGAAGGTAAAGAAATTTCAAACACTGTCAGAATCTTAAACTCATGACTAAAAATGACATCTGCTTCTTGGATCTCAGTCTTTGGATTCCTCCGTGTACAGACAATAAAGTGATGGACATTTCAGAAATCCTGACAGACATACCACTGCATGTTTTCAGTACTTGAGAAATAAGATTTTCGGTTCACAGAATCACAGAAATATTCAGGCTGGAAAAGACCCTTGGGATCACCAAGTCCAACCAATAACCCTACTCTACAAAGTTCACCCCTAAAGCATATCCCCAAGTACCACATCCAAATGACCTTTAAACACATCCAGGATTGGTGGATCAACCACTTCCCTGGGCAGCACATTCTAATGCCTGACCACTCTTTCCATGACATTTTTTTTCCTAATGTCCAGTCTAAACCTATCCAGTCATAGCTTGAGGCCATTCTTTCATATTCTCTCACTAATTGTCTGTGAGAAGAGACCAGCACCAGCCTCTCACAACATCCTTTCAGGTAGTTCATACTACTTCAAATCTATGAAGTAAACAACTGTTCCTTCTAGGGGAAAAAAAATCAAAACCCAACAACAACCAAACACAAAAAACCCCAACCAAAACCAGATGGATCACATACGCAAGTGATTTATTTATTGGAGAAAATGCTTCATGCTGCTTTCAACAATAATATTATAACAATGCATTTCAGAATTCTTAATTTAGTTTGATTTGCCCCAACCAGAGAAGACTGTAAATCTCTAGATTTTCTATACAATATTTATTTATGATTAGTATTTTCTAAATATCGTGGAAAGGCATGAAGATTTTTGTTTTACTTTGCCTTAGACACTCATTGTGAAATGCATGAAATATTTTTTTCAATTCAAGAAGTTAAGGCCTTGAGCACAAGCCCTATGAGGAGAGGCTGAGTGAGCTGGTATTGTTTAGCCTGGAGAAGAGGAGGCTCAGGGGAGACCTCATTGCTCTCTACAACTACCTGAAAGGTGGTTCTAGCCAGGAAGGGGGTGGTCTCTTCTCTCTAGCAACCAGCACCAGAACAAGAGGACACAGTCTAAGCTGCAACAGGGAAAGTTTAGGCTCGAGGTGAGGAGAAAGTTCTTCACTGAGAGAGTTGCTCACCATTGGAATGGGCTGCCCAGGGAGGTGGCAGAGTCACCGTCCCTGGAGGTATTCAAGAGGGGACTGGACGTGGCAGTTGGTGCCATGGTCTAGTCATGAGGTCTGTGATGACAGGTTGGACTCGATGGACACGATGATCTTGAAGGTCTCTTCCAACCTGGATTTATTGCATTGTATTGTATTGTCTCTTCCAACCTTGGTGATACTGTGATACTGTGAAGAAGTATGTTTCTAAAGGCTAAAGTAAAACTCAGTTCATAGAATCACAGAATTATTTCAGTTGGAAAAGACATACAAGATCGTCAAGTCCAACCACTATCTAAATCTAACAAGTCTGGTGCTAAAGCATAGTATCATAGTAGTATCATAGTATCATAGTAGTATCATAGTATCAGTCAGGGTTGGAAGGGACCACAAGGATCATCTAGTTCCAGCCCCCCTGCCATGGGCAGAGACACCCCACACTAGATCAGGCTGGCCAGAGCCTCATCCAGCATCTTCCTTAGAATAGAATAGAATACCCCATCTACATCTTTTAAACATCTCCAGAGACGGTGATTCCTCCCTGGGGAGTCTTTTGCAGTGTTTCTTAATCTTTTCAATGAAAGAATTTCTTCTAATATCTAATCTAAACCTCCCCTGCTGCAACCTATAGTCATTGCCTCTTGTTCTGTCACTTGTTACTAGGGAGAAGAAACCAACACACACCTTACTACAACCTTTTTTCAGGGAATTGTAGAGAGCCCCTGAGACTCCTTTTCTCCAGGATAAACAACACCAGCTCCTTCAGCTGCTCCTCAGAAGACTTCCTTTCTAGATGCTTTGCTTGCTTCACCGCCATTCTGTGCACCTCAATGTCTTTCTTGTGGTGCAGGACTCAAAATTGAGCACAGTACTCAAGGTGCAGCCTCACCAGTGCTGACTACAGGGGGACAATCAATTCCCTGGCCCTGCTGGTCACACTATTCCTGTTAGACTAGAATGCAGTTGGCCTTTCTGGCCACCTGAGCACACTTCTGGCCTCATGTTCAGCTGGCTGTCAATCAATACCTCTTCTGGGCATCTTTCCAGGTGCTCCTCCATGAGCCTCTAGTGTTGAATGGGCTTGTGACGGCACAAGTGTAAGAACCTGGTACTTGGTCTTGTTAAACCTCAGACAAATGACCTCAGCCCATTGATCTAGCCTGTCCAAGTTCCTCTACAGAGGCTTCCTACCTTCAAGCAATCAACACACCTTCCCAGATTAGCGTTATCTTCAGATTTACTGAGAATGCATTCAACTCCCTCACTCAGATCGCTGATAAAGATATTAAAAAAGCCTGGTCCCAGTGCTGAGCTCTTGGGAACATCACTTGTGGTGGTTTGAGCCTTAACTGGAGTTTAAGAGCTCAGATGGTAGCAAAAAAATGAGAAATCCTGCCCCAACCCCCGAAGAGACTAGAAGTAAATCTACCAAAAAATAATCTGGAGTCAGTTTGGAAGTAGGAGAAGTAAATTTTTTATATATATATATATCTCAATAGCAGGGAGGATTTAAAAGGTTTAAGGAATAAGGACGAATAGGAAAATATACAAAACCAAATTTGGACGGCCTTGTATCTCCCTCGATGTATGTGGATTTCAGTCCACTAGAGAAAACATGGTTGCAGCAGGGAGAAGATCAGGCCCGACCACATGGCAGAACCAGGAGGCTGGCAGCAGCTGTGTGTCCTTTTGGACAGATGAGGCAGGAGCAAAGAAAAAATATGGCTGCCACACTCTCCCCTTTATAGTCTCGCTGGACAGGAAGGGGGAGAGGAGCAGACCAACTTATATGCAGGGTACCCCTCCTCCTGGGAGAGGGAAGCCAAGTCTACCTGGATCAGGTTTCTTTTGTCCTCTGGCAGAAACAGAGCTCTTGCAATCCTCCCCCCACCCAGGATGGGTGTAACCCAGCACACTGCTTGTGACTGGCCACCAAGTGAATCTAACTTCTTTCATTGCCACTCCTTGGGCTCAGCCATCCAGAATTTTCTTAACCAGAGAATTGTTCACTCAGTCAATCCAAGGGGGATGCCACGGGGACAGTGTCAAATGCTTTATTATCGAGATGCTTCCCATGGGTATTTCTGTACCCATACACATAGTCACCTTTCCAGATGCCTATGAAACAAATTCCTACCTACTTTGTCTTTCGCTCTGCCCTCCTGGTATTCAGATTTAGATTTCCACTTATGTTGCTCTCTGTTTTTTGCCAGGCAACACAACTTAACTTGCAAAACAAGCTATTTACCCCAAAATGAGAACCCAATATGAAATCCTAAAACCAGAGATTACGAGAAGACAAGTAGTTCTGAAAGTAAATCTGTTTTTTCCACAATGCTTTTTTGATGAACAATTTAAAGTCCATGCCTTCTGCAAGTGCTATAAAATTTTCCTCTTAAAAAAAAAGCGCTACCAAATTAGTAGTTAAATTTTCATATACTTCAGAGCACACATGGCAGTTACTCACATTTGTAAGAACTGGTCAAGGATTATGTGTCTTTCATCTATGCAATACTCTGCACTGTTTTCATCAGATATGAAGAAAAACATTTTTTCACTCCTCTCCACTCAGAGCATGTTTTCTACCTAAATTCTGGATCCTGTATGGGCTTGTGTGACACATTGTAAAGTTCAGTGGAGACACTGGGCATGAATTGCACTCATAGCATGGTCTGAGTTCTTAATGAACTAGCAGGAATGGTCTGTGTGCTTATCAAAGTGTGAAGTTTTCTCTTCCTGGCTTAATCAATTTGTGTGTTAATGTTCCTTAGTGACCTGTCAGGCTAGCATCTGTTTGGGGCTTTCCAGTATAAAAACATGAAAGACCAGTGAAAATCTTGCACAAAGGGATTTTATAATAGATTTTTACACAGTGCAAAAATAAAGGAGAAGTAGCTGAAAGAGCAGGCCACAAAATATTATACCAGTAAATGTTACCGTATTTAGTATTCTATTTCGTATACCATTGCTGATATCTTTTTGACGATCTAGCAGTCTGCTAAAAGTAGCTTTGTTTTGTGTCATGTGGGTAAGATATTAATATTTTTTTAGTTTCCCTGACATAAATTTATCTCTGGGAGGAATACTTTATTGCCCAGTTTCAGCTATAGCAAGGTAAACTTTGATACAAGCCTCACAGAGCTGGAGCTGTGTTATATTCAGCTTTACTTCTGAAAATAGTAATTTTTCTTTTTAAAATTGTCAAAAAGTAGATATCAGTATTTGTATTAGCAAATTTGCCATTGTCTCTGTACATGACTAATGCTGTTTAATATCTTTCTAAGTGATCTGGATGTTGGGATCAAGAGCACCCCAATGAATTTTGCAGATGACACCAAAATGAGTGGGGTGGTTGACACTCCAGAAGGGAGAGTCATGCTCCAGGAAGACTTGGACAGGCTGAATGAGGGGGCTAGCAAGAACCTTATGAAGTTCAGCAAGGACAAGTGTAAGGTTTTGCACCTAGGAATACATGACCCAGGTGTGCAGCTCAGACTGGGATACATGTGACTGGAGAGCAGCTCTGTGGAAAGGGACCTAGGAATCTTGGTGGACAGCAAGCTCAGCATGAGTGCACACTGTGCTGCAGCAGCAAAGACAGACCTCAGGATACTGTGGTACATCAACAAGGGCACTACAAGCAGAGATAAAGTAATTATCCCACTCTACTCAGTGCTTGTCAGATCACACCTGAAGTAGTTCATTCAGTTTTGGTCCCTGCTATGCAAAAAAAGACATGGACAAGCTGGAAAGCACCCAGAGAAGGGCCCCAAGAATAATCAGAGGAACTGACAACATATCATATGAGGAAAGGCTGAGAGTACTGGATTCATTCAGCCTTGAGAAGTCTTCAGGGAGATTTTATTACCATGTATGAGTACATAAGGGTGGCTACCAAGAGGATGGAGCCTTCCTTTTTACAAAGAGTCACAGGGAAAAGACAAGGAGTAATGGGTGAAGTTACTTCTGGGTAAATTCTAATCATAATCCAGAAGAAAAATTTTCCCCATGAGAACAGTCAGACATTGGAGTAATCTCCAAAGAGAAGTAGTGGGTTATCCTACATTCGAATGTTTTAAGCTGGACCATCTCATTTAAATATACTATTGCCTAGAAAGGTTGCACTAGATTGTTCTTGGGGTCCCTTCCACCAGCTGATGATGCTGTCATGACTTTTGTCTGTTTGGAAATACTTGAGTGTGCATACTGTACTAGCAAGGATACCAACAATTCAAAATGTATATTTTGAAGAGGAAGTTTTCTACTGATTCCTGCAGGCTGCATTAGTAAAATTCTTATTTCATATAGTTTCATTATTTTTATTGGATTTTCCCTAACATCTTTCTCAATTAGTATGAATTGCAGAATTACATGAATACATCTGGCATATTTCCAAGTACTGAAGAAAAATAGCTATAGAAGTATTTCTTCCTACATTTGCCTTGTCTCACATTCCTTTGTCTTGCTTTCCCCTTCTTCTCCAACTTGCTCTTCAACTTCACTTCCATCTTGTTTTATCTTTCCCTTTCAGTAACATTTTAGTGTCCATCTGGTACTGGCTTGTCTGGTTTGGAGGCATTACACTATTTTTACTTCTGACATATTAAAAAAAAAACATCCTTCTTATATTCATTTCTATTGGCCCTGGGTTCCATGTCATAAACCTTTTTTCCCTTTGCAAACACAATCCATTGCCATATAATTCTTAAATGATTTGTAATTTGCCTCTTAGCATCTAATTTTCTTCTATTGTATTTGTATTTTTAATTGCTCCCTTCAATTTACAATTGACACAGGATTGGTTTTTAGTGAAATTAGCATATATATGCTCTATTTTCTATTAAAATTAGTCTATATTCCTTTTTCCTACAAAAAACTTACAGCTATTGTCCTTCAGACACCTTTTTAATGTACATTTGTTACCCAGTTTATGAAAATAATTCTTGGGTGAACTAATAAAGACAATTTAGGGGGAAAAAGCAATCAAACAAACCAACCAAACAAGCAAACACACAAAAGGCACCAAACCAAACCAAGCAAAAAACCAAAACCCCATACTCAGAATGAAATCCTATATTGGAGTAATTGTTGCGCACTGTGGGATAAATAAATGATGGTGTGGTTTTAACTTATTTAATGAAAAGAAAAGATATGAAAATCTGTCAATTAACAAGGGACTCAATTTTTAATTTGCTTTCTTTTCTTTTTTTCTTCATAATATCAACATATTTCTCCTAAATATGAAGAGTAATTAAAAATAAAAATGATAAGGAGTAAAATCTGTCTTTGCTAAACATCACAAATAAACACATGGAAATTATGTTAAATGCATAATGTTCTCTGAAGCCTTCCTGAACATTTGCAAACAGCAATTAAGGCTGGGTTAGAGTGAATTAAATGTGAAAGAAATTATGACTAAAAGGATTCAACTATCTTCCATACAAATACAAAAGCTATTCGAGGACAAAAAGTTACTGAGCAACCTAGGGAAAAATTACTATCAAAAGATAAAGACTTAAGGAATCCCACAGCAACTATTATTTAATAAAATTGAAGCACAATATTATCATTGAGGTCAATGCTGCTAACATCCAGTATTAGTTGTGTGTGGTTTTACTAATCTTGGTAGTCACTCTGAAATGAAATTTTCCTTTTAGTATAAATTTTACGTTACATCTGTAAGTATATAATACACATAGTGTAAATGTCATCTTTTAAAATACCTTTATAACTACAACTATTAAATGGGTAACTGTACAGGACTGAAATATATACATGGCTCAACATCGTTGGGAAAGTCATTAGGGATAATGGTTTGGTATAAGGGAGCTTGGCACTTGGCCCTCTGGAGTCAAGTAGGGGGCTTTGAACTCAGGAGACTCCCTGGTGGGATTTAGGACCTTGGGCACTCCCTGGCGGTGAAGGTGGCAGAAACACCTGGAGATGGGGGCAGGTTTTGAAAGCCCTGGAGATGGCTGTAGGCACACACTCTGTTGACCAATCAGGATAGGGGGCATCTGGTTGGCGGAAAGGCATGAAACTATAAAGGGACTGCCTGGGGGCTGCTTGGGAGCTGTCTTCCTACCTGCTTGCCTACCTGCCTGCCATACTTGTGTGCCTACCTGCCGTGAGGAGCTGGTACCTGCATGCTTGCCATACCTGCCTACTTGCCGTGCCTGCCTGCCATGAGGAGCCGCTGCCTTCTGTACCTGCACTGTCAGTCTGCCTGTACCTGCCTTCATTGCCTGTCCCCCTGCCCTGGCATGCTCCTGGTAGAGAGCGAGAAAGCTGCCATCCTACCTGGCCCCACTGCCTCCCCCGTTTGCATCACCTTCGCTTGATTGCCAGGGTATCTATCTGCAGTCTGTCAATAAACCCTTTTAGTCTTAACCCATTTGAGTCTTAATTCTGTTCCTGAGAATGTAAAGTTAGTCACTTAAAGGTCCAATTGGGCATCGATTAATTAGATGTTAAGCCCAGCCTCACCCAGCACCTGCTGGACTGCAAGGGGATTTTACTTCTATCAAATTACCCATTGTTGACAGTGACAATGACACATAATTTGATTTTTAGATTTGACATTGCAGATATTTTTTTGAAACTGCTCCCATGTTCTAATATCAGCCACAAATTAAACAAAATAATCACAGAAACATCATCAAATGAAAATTTTTCATCTTCCAAGATTTGCAGAAAAGCTAATATTGGAAGTGACCTCTGTAAGCTGTCTAGATCAAACAAGCATGGCTGTGTTGTAGTTATTCAAGGTTGTTCAAAGTCATTCTCTGTTAGTTCTGAAGATCTCTGTTACCTGCAATTAACGATTCCCCCCTCCCCCTTTTGTGTTATTGTGATGGGTCACGCGCATCCTGACCGCGGGGGGCTTGGAGGGGTGGGGTGGGGATGGCTTGTGAGAGCCTTGTCCTCCTCAGAGTTGGGTTTTCCCCCTGGGAAACTGAGTTAGTCTGTTCCATTCCCCCTCCCTGGCCAGCAAGTCTGTAAAAGGAAGACACTGCAGACATTTGTTCTCTTTTACTTCTGCCTTGCCTGGATGAGAGGACTGAGTCGCTACTGGTTTCCTGCTCCTCTGCCATGTGGTCAGGCCTGGTCTTTTCTCCCTGCTGCATCTTCAAAGGACTGTTGGTTTTGAATATATATTCTCCCTATCTATCCTTGTTCCTCACCCTTGTGAACCCTTCCTGTTATTCTATATTGTATATTGTTTAAAGAAAATTTTTACCTCTCTACTTCCAAACTGACTCCAAATTATTTCTCAGGAGATTTGCCTCCTCCTTTTTTTTTCCCTTATCCCCCTTTATTTCCTTTCATTTTTTTTAGAGGAGCGGGAGGGGGAAGCAGGGGAGGGAATTTTCAGTCTTGCCCCACCATCTGAGCTCTTAAATCCCAGTTAAGGCTCAAACCAGCACAGTTATTTGCATGAATATCACAATTTCTTTTGTGGCAACTACAGTTATTTTCTCTTGAGCTTTTACCATCTTCTTCTGAGAAGAATCTAGATCAACGTCTGTCTTTCTGAAATAAACACGTTGTGAGAGACTAAATCTTGTCTTTCTTGATGTGACTCAACAAAGAAAAAATCACCTTTGCTGCTTGCCCAGACAATAGCTGATATGTATTGGGCAGACGCCACTGGAACTCTCTGGAAGGCGCCTAGATAAAGATGGCTCACCAGACTGCAGCTGCACTGGAAATTACGGACAGAGGCCACTGCTATTGATACTCTCTGGAATATGCATATTTTGGACTCATACATAAAAAACTGTATAAAAGATCTGAGCAACTACTGACTCAGACGAAGGAAAAGACCTGGACAATGCCACTGAGAAGGAAAACACAAGAGAAGGAAAAGACTGGGGCAATGCTGCTCTGAAGAAAAACAGAGAGAATACCAGGAGATAAAAAATGACAGAGACATCACCATGTAGCCTGGAAGAAGCAGTCCAAGAGGAATCCTCTCTCTGTGTCCTAAGTTCTGCCTGCTGCAACTCATGGAGCTGAAGAGACTGCTCAGAGCACAGCACAGCCTCCACACCAAAGCTGCAGCACCCTTCCTCTACAGACCCAAACTGTCTTGGGGGGAGGTGAGGGGTGTGGTAATATAATTCCTTTCCTCTTCTCTCTCCCTCTCTCTATTTTCTCTCTCCCCCTTCTGATCCATCCACTTTATTCTGTTATTAAATAGCCTTGCTGTTGATATTTTGGCCTCATTTGTGCCTCTAGTTTCATGACACGGGAATATTCAAAAGAACTGAGTCTCTTTTCCCTCTCTGGACCGAGACACATCTGCAGTGAGATCTTCTGTTTTCTTCTCAGTTTGTGTGCATGTGTTTCCAGGTGCTTGAAACAAGCCCCTGTCACCTTGCTTTCTCAAGAGTAGTAAGAGCTGCTTTCTGGCAGTCCTCTCCCAGATGCATTTTTCCCCTAGTGCCTATTTCTCTGCTTGCCCACAGCATAAACTGGTGTCATCATCTACCATTCCAAAGCATGTGAAAAGTGAAATTTAATGGGATAGCAAAACCTAACTCTAATAATGAAAGAAGCTTAGATGTCATACGGAATGTTTTTCATTAAGAGAGAGAGAGAATGGGTTAAAGCACATGAGAACAAGGAGTTATCTTTTATAGGAACAGATAAATTGTATTCTTACATCTCTGGAGAATGTTCTCCCTTAATTCTATTTTCAATTTTGACTTATCAAGGTAGCACAGTAATTGTCTTTGCAGTGAAAAAATATAAACTTTTGGCATCACAATCACATAATGACCTAATACAGTCTCATGGAACCTTCCCTTACATGTGTGCAATCTTACATGGTTACTTCACATCTTGCTATTGCTTCATGAAGTCACCAGCCCTCCATTTTGTAACTTTCTCAGTTCAGATGGCTGAATTCAAAAGATGGTGAGACACAAAATACATATGAGATGCAAGCCTAACAAGATTTCAGAAGAATACCTTTTCTGTGACTGCCTAGATGAAAGCTTGCCTACCTGCAATGTCATGAAATACTATGGAGAGTGTATAATAGCTATCAGATCCTTTAGAGCTTTACTAATAACCAAAGAAAGCTTATTTGTCATTCAGCTCAATAATGCAAGGGCAAGATCTTGTTCCATTTTCCACACTAGCAATAAAATTTTCTAGTTTTCCTTTTAGATTTTTACAATTTGTGTATAGAAAAGGAGAATGAGAGTTTTAGATTTTCAAATGTTATGTATCTACTGAGAATCTAAAAAGTATTGTAAAAGATGATACCCCCTCTGCACCCCCCATTTTTAATGTTTCTAAATCAATGCTGTGTCTATTTCACCCTCAATACTTTTTAAAAGCATACACTCACACAAGTCCTCCCCTCCCAACAAAATGGCAAAGGCCTTACAGAAACAATATGTGGATGAAGTAGGATGACTACCCTCAATATTAGTGAACAATGTCTTCTGGAAAAAGATGTCTGTCCTGTTAAGGGTACAATTCCAATACCTGCCTGTCTCAGAGCCCAGGAGTCTTGCTGGAATTATGTGGCAAAATTAACTTTTGTCTTCACTTTTCAGTGCCTCAACAAGACTTGCTCTGACACAGCTCAGACAGTTGAAACAATCAAATGGTTTAATTTATTACAGCAACAGATACAACAGATTAGGGATTGCTGGTGATAAATGCACCGACTGTAAGGTGATCTCAGGATTAATAAATCTTGGCTAATGCCTAACAGTCAGAGATGCAGACCTTTGCACTACCTAAGGCAGCAAAAGTTAAGCCATATATTGAAGGCACAATAGGAGAACAGCCCACCAACTGTCCACACCTCTGTCTTCTACCCCAGTCTCAGCAGCTGCTGCAGCTGGTGGTGGTGCTCATTCTGGCCCAAGCTGCATCCTGCTCGCTGAACCTAGTACCAGTATCAGATGCACACATAGTCCACAAGGCCAGAGGCAGCACACAGGGAGATGTCTCTTTCATAGGTTTTATACTCCAGCCCAAGTGGTTCCTGCCTTCTCGGTGACACTTGGCATGATTTGGGAAGAAAGTTGATTGACGTAGTCATATATGTTTAGAGTGTGCTTGATTTTCCTTATTAATGTATTGAGTGGTATCAACTTCAATATTAAAATTGCAGTTAATTAAGTAAAGGTCTTTGCTCAGAAACCCTGAGCCTCAGAATCCTGGGCAATTTGTTATTTGAGCCTTGCTTCATCAGTTTTAACCCAGATGAGGCTGTCTTATATTCATAAGACTCCCTCCCTCAGCACTTTGGCAGGCCAACTTCATGTATTTTCATTTGATACAAACACCTGCTGATTAGAAATACCTTGTTCCCAAAGACTGCTAAATCAACCTACCTTCCTGCCCCACACAAGCTAGACAGTTTTATGACAACGTCTCAGGGTGAAGCTATTTAATTAGAGTTGCATCTGAATTTGAGATTGAGTAGAATGCTATATATGCAATGTTTATGTAATTTTAACAGACTGATCATTAACGTTTCAAAGTTGTTTCATTATGTTACTGCATAAATACAACTGTCATGTTGGGTAAACACTGTCTTGCTTAATTGATGATTTTCCAGTAACTGGACCAAATAATTCAGATTTCCTTGAATTTTCTATTTACCTTTTCACTGAAAAGGGAAAGGGTGAAACTGAGGCCTTTGCAAATGCTTTCCTGTTTCCATTATCTGTATGGCATTTTACTGTAAGCATTTTTCTTTATATCCACTTAGATATTTGAATGTGATCTAATGCAGATCATAAGAATATATCTTCCCCAAATGGATGCAGCCAGGCCAAAGATTAGTTAATGCCACTCCTATTTTGGGATAATTGCACAGTATGCTTACAGGTTCAAAAGCACTTGGAGGAGGAAGAGGGAAATAAATCAAGTTTATTTGAAGGTTCTGGCTTCATGTCTTTGCAAATATGTAAGCTTGAGGCTGTTTCCAGAATAAACTTATTCTTTGTAGAGTCAATTGCATACATTTCCACTGTAGCAATGTGAGAAGAAACTTCAATTCTGGCTGTTACAGCATTAAGAGTAACTAAGAAAAATGCACTGGAATTCCTGCTCCTTTGTGGTTAATTGCTATCATTAAACTAATCTGAACAGTTAGAATAAATGTTTTCAACATATGGAGACTAGTCTATGTTTTGCTTTTTCTGGATTTTGGCTGAAGATTTTGCCACAGCACCATATACCAACAAATATATAATTTCATTTGGGACCTCTGTTAATAGACGCTATTGCCTCATAGAAATCATGAGATTTAACAACATTTTGACTTAGAGAATTTCTTACTAACTTCTTGTACATTACTTGATGCATTATAGCTAGGATTCCAATTTCTGCTTCTGCATTATTGTAATAGAATGAATAAATAATAACAATTCAAGGCACAAAGCCTGATGTTCAGTTTCAAATGAATGTACATTCCTAACCCTGATTATGTACAGTAGTGATAGTGTCTAAGCTTTCTGCTGATGTTAGCAGCCTAGCCAGGAGAAAAAAACAATAGGGAAAAAAAAGGGGAAAAAAAGAAGAAAAAAAAGTTATAACTATCATAGAGCCAGCTTTTGCTGTACTATGACCATTTTCTTGCATAACCTGGAAACTCATAAAAATTTAGATAAGGTATGAATTTTTGGATCCCCATGGTAATTCAGCTACAAAAGTCTTTGAAGCTCACCCATCACTGTTGAGACATGAGTAGTTTTGTTCTCAGACTGTCAATTGCCTGTATTGATAAAGCCAACACACAACTTGCACTGTTTATATGAGAAGTATCCAGTTTAATCTATACTGTATTTCCTATGTGATTGGCATTGACTTTGAAAACTGACTACTCAGCTAGTGGCTGGCAGCCAAAAGTTATTCTGCACAAGATAACAGAAACCAAATTGACCAGATTTAACCTACTGTAGTCAAATGTTGTATATCCCTATCTTCATATTTTTCATGTCAACTTTCTTTTGAAGTGTCTGATACATATCTCAAGTGACTTTGACACTGGGAGTTGGAAACCTGGATGTGTTCAGTACTTTGATCCTAGATGTAGCTATCAAATGATCAAACTAACTATTCAATATATATTTCTACAACTTACTTAAAATATTGACTATTTCAAAAGCTGTGCTTTAGAAATGAACCTGTATTTGCATTCTGTAGCCTTCAAAACATTTCAGAAATGTCTAGACTTAGATGTATCTCTAAACTTCAGCGTAACTATATGAGATATAGTTCCCACAATTTATTTCTGAAGAATATGAATATGGTCTAATGGCTAAAAGACAGCTGCAACAACTGTGTAAAATAATTTCCAAACAATGAAAGATATTTAACTCTTTTATTCCACACTAACTCTGTCCCAGATTGATGAATTGTAAATATTGTGTGTGAAAGCAATCTTATCTTTATTTTTATATAGGATCTGAACTCCTACAGCTGGCTCATAAAAAAAAAAAGAATTGCTAGTTATGTGATTAAAAATTACAATGTAGTCACTGCAGTAAATAAAGATTCTGATAACAGAGGAACTGAAAATTGGAAACGGACAATCTTAGGGAATAGAGAATTACAAAGGAGGAAGGAGAGGGAAGTTATTTGCTAAAGAACCCCAAATCTTTGAACAGTTGGTGAATCTAGATTGTGATTTGGATTGTGCTCATCCTCCAACAAGAATATTTTATGCCATTAACAATAATAGTGTCAGTCTATGACATATAACTGAGTTTATGTAATCTAAACTGCTTTGTTATTGATTAAACTGTTCTTCTTCGGCTCTTTGGCCTTTTTGGTTTGTTTTCTTGCTTTTTCTGCTTTGTTTGAGAGACAGTATGATAGCCTGGTAAATACCTTTGGACTCTTTAGATTCCCAAAGAGGAAGAAGGTGCAGAACAAAATTATTCTAAATGCTTTTAAAATGCTTGACCAGTCTATAGGATAGATTACCTTAAATAATAATAAACGTTTACATAGATGAGAGCACATGCCTGAGGACACTAGAATCCAGATGACTGAATTTGATCATCTTTTTCATATTTTTTCATGTTGCTCTTTTTCTTGCATGTATAAAGGGGGGAGGGGGAATGACATGGAGATGATAGGTAAAATCTTAAACAAGCAAATGATTCTCCTTCCTTTTTGAAATCTGTCAACACTGTACAGTGTATTAACATGCTAATGTTTATAGTAACATTTGTAAATGGCTAAGTTGCTGACTCGACTGCTTATTTTTACAACCAGACAATTGTATGAGGCTTTTGATCCACTGACGTATCTCTTCTGTTTTTCTAAGAGTTTCAGAAAAAATATTGTTTCACTTTCACAAAAGTGCTAGAAATTCACACTGTTTATAGATAACAGTCTTAGAAATAGAATTAATTAGAATTAGAATTAGAATTAACCAGGTTGGAAAAGACCTTTGAGATCATCAAGTCCAGCCTATCACCCAACACCATCTAATCAACTAAACCATGGCACCAAGTGCCTCATCCAGGCTCTTCCTAAACACCTCCAAGGATGGCAATTCCACCACCTCCCTGAGTAGCACATTCCAATGGTCAGTCTCTCTTAGAGTAGAATAAATCAGGTTGGAAGAGACCTTCAAGATCATAACGTCCAACCTATCATCCAACCCACCTAATCAACTAAACTATGCAACCAAGAACCCTATCAAGTCTTCTCCTGAACACTTCTAATGATGGTGACACTACCACCTCCCCGGGCAGCCCATTCCAATGGGCAATTACTCTCTCTGTATAGAACTTCTTCCTAACATCCAGCCTAAACCTGCCCTGGCGCAGCTTGAGACTGTGTCCTCTTGTTCTGGTGCTGGCTGCCTGGGAGAAGAGACCCACCTCCACCTGTCTACAATTTCCCTTCGGGTAGTTGTAGAGAGCAATAAGGTCACTCCTGAGTCTCCTCTTCTCCAGGCTAAGCAACCCCATTTCCCTCAGCCTCTCCTCATGGGCTTGTGTTCCAAACCCCTCACCAACCTTGTTGCCCTTCTCTGGACACGTTCCAGCAAGTCAAGATCCTTCTTAAACTGAGGGGCCCAGAACAGGACACAGTCCTCAAGGTGTGGCCTAACCAGTGCATGTTACAGGGGAAGAATACAATACAATACAATAAATCAGGTTGGAAGAGACTTTCAAGATCATCGCATCCAACCTATCAACCAATCCAACCCACCCAAACAACTAGATCATGGCACCAAGCACCCCATCAAGTCTCCTCCTGAATACCTCCAATGATGGTGACTCCACCACCTCCAGAGCTGCACATTGCAATGGGCAATCACTCTCTCGGTATAGAACTTCCTCCTAACATCCAGTCTAAACCTCCCCTGGTGCAGCTTGAGACTGTGTCCTCTTGTTCTGGTACTGCCTGCCTGGGAGAAGAGACCAACCTCTGCCTGCCTACAACCTCTCTTCAGGTAGTTGTAGAGAGCAATAAGGTCACCCCTGAGTCTCTTCTCCAGGCTAAGCAACCCCAGCTCCCTCAGCCTCTCCTCATGTTGCTTGTGTTCCAAACCCCTCACCAACCTTGTTGCCCTTCTCTGGACACGTTCCAGCAAGTGCAGGTAGAATGAAGATCATCAGCCCACAACTTTGTCCTAAGTTGTCTAAATTGTTTGTAAATGGGAAATACATTAGAGTAGCTAACACAAGTTGTGTCTTGCTGACTGATCAGTACCTCTGCCCTGATTAGCTTTGTGCATACACAGCATTCACGTGTGTGTGTGCATCTATCCCACTTCCTTCCATTCAACAAGCTTTGATTCCTTCCAGCAACTCCAGTAGAAATTATCTGCAACACTTCAGGACTGATTTAATTTTTTCATGAACATAAATTATCAGCTTTGTGCATCTTCAGATGTCTGAAAATTCATTTTGAAAAGCCAAAACACAAAAATAAAAAAATATTTTCACAAGAACAATGGGAAAAAAAACCCAAACAGATATTTCAACTGTAATATTGAACTCATGTTTTATGTCTGTGTTTCCACTACAGTAAGGAAAATTGTAATCAAGGCTTCTACTGAAGGAAGCTCAAGCAGAAATTGATTTTTATTTTTATTTTTTCAATTAATCTATTCCTTAGGAAAAAGTGAGAGCAAACACACCAGACTTTGAAGAGAATCAAAAGACAGCAAATGTTGTCTATTCATAGGTATACTTTTAGAGTAATTTTCCAAACTACTGGTGCAAGCTTGAACTTGCCTGGGAAGAAGGAGAGCAGACTAATTTTTTATCTTTTCTTTACACAGCATTTAGCTTTCTACTGTTCACTAAACAGAGTAATTAAAACACCAAGCTTTATAACACACACACACACACAATACAGGTGCATTTTGAAAAATACCTGTTTCAACATAAATATTTAAACTATTAACTCCAGTTAATAGGAAAACTGATTTTTAATCTCAAATCCAGCCAGCATTTTTCAACACACATATCAAGAGTGTGTCCATGCACCTGTAGTGTTCCCAGAAGACATCATAAAGCTCACTGTTTTGTTTTGTTTTATGTAGCTACCAAATAGGCACAGTAAATGAAATACAGAAACTGAATATTAGGCGAATAGTTTTAGTTATCTAGGTATAAAAACAGAGCGAAGAGTGTGCTGCAGTGCTTGTACATGTGCGTGTATTTCAACTATATGATACATCCCCTGAAGGGCCCCTGGGAAATTCCATCTTGCTGTGCTACAAATGAAGTGTCTTCTTATAGTATACTGCACCATTCTACAGCTGCAGGCATCTTCCTAGTGTCCTTCAACATATAAAGAACTGCAACAATGATGTGCCCAAGGGGAAATCTGGGAAGCTCTTGTTAAAATTCCGTCATCAAATTAAGTGGAAGCTTGGAGTGATTTTTCCATCGACTGGTGCAAATTGCACATTCATGCAGAATGTGAAATCATCTCTTCCAGAGATGAATTATACCTAGAGCTTTGATACAATTACCTCTGAAGAGCAAATATTTTGCCTGTTGGATAGCACCAAACTACATCAAAGGGCAGGTTATTCTACCTGTCTCCAGGCTTCATTCAATATTGCCTTCATGTTTTTGTTGCCATAGATGTTGGACTGTTATTATTGTTTTTTTTATGATATGTTTGATTTTTTCTGATTTTTTTGTCCGCCATTTAATAATTTTGGGGAATAAAATAAATTCCAAGGAAACCACTAAGCTGGCTTATGCAGTTTAAACTACCTTTAAATTTCTGGCACACACCTTTCATCTAAAAATAAATAATTAGCTATTTTATAACATAAAATGGCTTAATTGTTATGGACAACTATGGGCAAATTAAAAAGACTTCACATGTTTTCATTATGTCTGATAAATGAAGAATAGAATGCCAGGGTTGGAGAGATTGCTTTAAGAGATGGACAACAATGCTGCCTATCATTTCTCTTTTGTTAAATCTTTAGGGTGCTTGAATTTAAATTTCTCAGGTAGAAAGTCATATATTTTTGTCAGGTTAATACAGACAGTACACTGACCTTTATTAAATCTGCTTATTGAAATGTATTTTGCTTACTTTGGAAAAAAATAGAAAGAAAAAAATCAATTAATTAGAACACTATAAGATAAAAATATTTTAAAAAGAATTTTGGATAGTAACAGTCATAACAGAAAAAAAGCTTTTGCATAACTATGACAAAATTGCACTTACTCTATTTCATAGAATCACTGTGGTCAGAAGTGATCTCTGGAGATCACTTAACATAAACGCAGTGCTCAAAGTAAGGTCAAAATGTGTGCAGTTGGGTTTTTAGTATCTCCAAGGATGGAGACTCCGCAATCTGTCTGGGAAATCTGTGCCAATGTTCAGCCACTCACGCAGGAAAAAAAAAAAATTGCTTCTCATATTTTGGTGGAATTGTCAGTGTTTCAATTTCTACCCATTACCTCTTGTTCTGCGACTAGACAGCACTGAGAAGAGGTTGGAGAAGTGAAGGCCCTGGGGAGACCTTATAACTACATTTCAACCTCTGAAGGAGACCTGCAGGAAGGCTGAGGAAGGACTGGTTAACACGCTTGTAGCAACAGGACAAGAGGACGTGGTTTTAAACTGGCACAGGGTTGGTTTATGCTGGACATAAAGAGGAAGTCTTTAGAGCGGTCAGTTAGAGTGGTAAAATACTGGAACATGTTGCCCAGGGATGTGATTGAGGTCCTGTCGCTGGAGATGTTCAAGATCAGACTTCATGTGGCTCTGGGCAGCTTGATCTAGTTGGAGGTGTCCCCTCCTGTCACTGCTGGGAGATTGGACTTGGTGACTCTTAATGGTCCCTTGCAACCCATTATAATCTCTGTGAATCTTTGACACATCTTCCTCCATCAGATATTTAAACACATAATATCCATTGTCCCCTTCTCTGCTGCAGAGCCTTTTCCAGCCTAGCACTCTCAGCCTCACTCTTTGGTGTATCAGTCACTACTCTCAGTTTTTCAGTGCCTGCAGTCTTAATGCTGGTGATGACACTTTGGTGTCCTGTCATGTAGATCGTTAATAAATATGTTAAACAGTACTAGACACAATATTAACCTCTGGGAAACATGAGGGACTGGCTTCCAGATGCCAATCACAACTATGTGAGCCCAGAAGTTCAGTGTTCAGTCTGCCTGTAGAAGCTATAGCCCTGTCGAAGTTAGTTCCACATGACCTGTCTCGCCACTGTAATAGAAGTTTGTCTCAGACTGCTTCTCTGTTCTCCTTTCTTTGTATTCAAGTATCCATGACAGTCTCCTCCTGGAACAGTACATTGCTGTTGAATACCTTTTGGGTGCCTACACCTCACCTGTGCCAACTCAAAGCTGTTGCTTCACAAATGAGCTTGTGTAAACAAAGGGGAAGCAATAGTCATCCAGAATATTAAGGGGCACTTACCACTTTGTAACCACCCAATGTGCCTGTGCCATCAAGCAAGTGGCCCATGATTTGCCTTAGTTTGGGAACACCTTTACCAACCACCCCTAGGCAGGGAATCAAGAGGAATTCAGGAATAAAAGGCAGCACCATGAAATGTCAGTGTGCTCACCACCACCAAGAAGATATGAGCATGCTGGAAGTCACTGGAATCTGTAGTGGTGCTTATTGTCTCCTCTTACCTCTGATCTTACCTCACTCTTTGTACTACTCTCACTCACTCTCATGTTTTTTCTCTGGCACACGCTAGGTAATTGTCTCTCCTGCTTTAAGAACCACTGGATGATCAAAGTGATCTGCACTAACTTGTAATTAATGAATTGCCAATCATTCTAGCCATTTTGGTGTCAGCTTGCCTCACTCCTTAGGTATCACTAAAGAACCTCCCACAAAGCCTTCCTTTGAGGTCAGGTCTTGGCACCACCTTACTCTCCATTTATCTAATCCACACTTTATCAATTTGTCTAGGAGGATTTTATATGAGACAGTCTAAAAAACAGAAAAAAACAATTGATGCTCCTTTCATGCTGGTTTTGACTGGGGTAGAGTTAATTTTCATCTGACACTATGTTTTGAACTTCTAAGCGAAACATAGTGATGCTTTGGCATCATTTGCTGAACAGTTCTTGCACAGTGATAAGTTTTTCTTCATTTCTTATTCTGCCACTGCAACAAGTCGGCTCAAGGTGCACAAGAGGTTGGGAGGGGGCACAGGCAGGACAGCAGGTGGGACTGTTGACTAAAACTAACCAAGGAGATATTTTATACTTTAAGATGGCATGCTAAGCAATAGAACCAACAAGGCGAGTGCAGAAAGGGAGTTTTTCCAAACTTGCCGTTGCTGCTGGTCTGATTGGTGGTGAGCAATGGTTACTTCATCACTTGTTGGGGTTTATTTTATTTTGACCCAGGAGTTTTCTCTGTTTCATTGTTATAGTCCTGTAACCATCCCAGTGCAGGACAAGGGAGAATACAGAGAGGAGATTCATGGTGCTAGGCGGTCTATAGGATTTAACCCCATCTCATTGGCCTATTCACTAAGGAAGTCATTCTGTTGTAGAAAGCCATCAGTTTGGTAAGTTTTGATTCCCCCTTAAAAATAAATGGGGTCCAGGAGAGCTGGACCTGCTTCAAGGAAGAACTCTTGAAGGTGCAGGAACAGGCTGTGCCAATGTGCCGGAAGATGAGCTGCCAGGGCAGACGGCCAGCCTGGAGGGGTAATGAACTTTTAATAGAACTAAGGGAAAAAAAGAGGGTGTACCATCTTTGGAAGAAAGGGGAGGCAACCCATGGAATGTTTAAGGATGTTGCTAGGTCATGTAAGAAGAAAATTAGGGAGGCAAAAGCACATTTGGAGCTTAAACTGGCCTCTGCTGTGAAGGACAACAAAAAGTCCTTCTATAAATACATTAATAGCAAGAAGAAGGGCAAGGACAACCTCCACTCCTTGGTTGACACGGAGGGGAAAGTTGTAACAAAGGATGAGGAAAAGGCAGAGGTACTTAACACCTTCTTTGCCTCAATTTTTACTAGCAGGGCAGAACGTCTTCCAGACAGCTGGCCTGCAGAGCTGGCAGAAGGAGCCAGGGAGCTGGATAGTTACACTCTGTTCCAGGAGGAGGGGGCAGTTAGAGATCTCCTCAGCTGCTTGGATCCCCACAAGTCCATGGGACGAGATGGGATCTATCCTAGGGTGCTGAGAGAGCTGGCAGATAAGCTGGCCAAGCCACTCTCCATCATTTTTCAAGAGTCCTGGCTAACTGGAGAGGTCCCAGAAGACTGGAAGCTGGCCAATGTGGTGCCCATCCACAAGAAGGGCCAGTTCGATGAGCCAGGGAATTATAGACCTGTCAGCCTGACCTCAGTGCCAGGCAAGATTATGGAACAGGTCATCTTGAGTGCGATCACACAGCACTTACAGGATGGCCAAGGGATCAGGCCCAGCCAGTATGGATTTAGGATGGGCAGGTCCTGCCTAACCAACCTGACCTCCTTCTATGATCAGGTGACCTGCCTGGTGGATGTGGGGAGGCCTGTGGATGTGGTCTACCTGGACCTCAGCAAGGCCTTTGACACTGTCCTCCACAGCAAACTCCTGGCCAAGCTATCAGCCCATGGCCTGGACAGGAGCACACTGCGTTGGGTTAGGAAGTGGCTGGAGGGCCGAGCCCAGAGAGTGGTGGTGAATGGTGCCACATCCAGCTGGCAGCCTGTCACTAGTGGTGTGCCCCAAGGATCAGTGCTGGGCCCAATGCTCTTCAACATCTTTACTGATGATCTGGATGAGGGCATTGAGTCCATCATCAGTAAATTTGCGGACGACACCAAGCTGGGGGCAGTAGTTGATCTGCTGGAGGGTAGAGAGGCTTTGCAGAGGGACCTCAACAGGCTGGACAGATGGGCAGAATCCAAGGGCATGAGATTGAACACATCCAAGTGCCGGGTTCTGCACATTGGCCACAACAACCCCATGCAGTGTTACAGGCTGGGGTCAGAGTGGCTGGAGAGCGGCCAGGCAGAGAGGGACCTGGGGGTACTGGTTAATAGTAGGCTGAACATGAGCCTGCAGTGTACCCAGGCAGCCAAGAAGGCCAATGGCATCCTGGCCTGCATCAGGAACAGTGTGGCCAGCAGGAGCAGGGAGGTCATTCTGCCCCTGTACACTGCACTGGTTGGGCCACACATTGAGTCCTGTGTCCAGTTCTGGGCCCCTCAGTTTAGGAAGGATGTTGACTTGCTGGAACATGTTCAGAGAAGGGCAACAAAGTTGGTGAGGGGTTTGGAAGACAAGCCCTATGAGGAGAGGCTGAGGGAGCTGGGGTTGCTTAGCCTGGAGAAGAGGAGACTCAGGGGTGACCTTATTGCTCTCTACAACTACCTGAAGGGAAGTTGTCGACAGGCAGAGGTTGGTCTCTTCTCCCAGGCAGCCAGTACCAGAACAAGAGGACACAGTCTCAGGCTGCACCAGGGAATGTTTAAGCTGGATGTTAGGAAGAAGTTCTATACCGAGAGAGTGATTGCCCATTGGAATGGACTGTCCAGGGAGATGGTGGAGTCACTATCATTGGAGGTGTTCAGGAGGAGACTTGATTGGGTGCTTGGTGCCATGGTTTAGTTGTTTAGGTGGTTTGGATTGGTTGATAAGTTGGATATGATGATCTTGAAGGTCTCTTCCAACCTGGTCTATTCTATTCTATTCTATTCTATTCTATTCTATTCTATTCTATTCTATTCTATTCTATTCTATTCTATTCTATTCTATTCCTAGTAAATGCCTTGTTCTTCAAGTGTTTGGAAACTTTCTCAGGAGTAAGTACATCTTCACAGGTATTCAAGTGTCTGTAATTAATGGATCCTCTTCAGTTTTAGATCTCTAGATGCAGCTGATGATTTTTCATCAATATTAAAGAACTAATAATGAAAGAAAGAAATCATTCAGGTTTGGTCCCAGTAACAAACTGATCCTAACTTGTTCTTTTCTTAATCCCTTTAAACATCTTAGGGTTGGAGCATCTCTTGGTCCTTTTTTTTTTTTTTCCTCTTGCAGTACAAAAAGTATTTTGGTTCAAAGGATGAGAACAAAAAGAAAACACACCTCAAAACCCAAGAATTAAGGAAAGAGAAATTTGCCTTTTTCAAATACCCTAATTAGCTGAGTACTCCTTGCTGGAGGCAGCAGAGAAATATGGGATATGTTGTTATACCATCACAGAAACATTCAAACTACAGTTGATGAGATACTGAGGAGACGCCTAGAAATGAGACTTGGTGAGTCTGTGATATGGAGAATTAGGCACTGTAGTTTGGTTGTGGAGGTATTTAAATGCAAGTGAGAGACAAGGCTACAATTGGTGTAATCAGGTTTAAGAGACAATGACTTTGCTGTATTATCATGACATAAAGAATCACTGGAAAAATTCTAATGACACTATTTATCCCAATAATAGACAAGGAAAGATTAAATACAGTTTTGTTAATCTTACTCATTTTGCATTACCTATTTTAAAAGACTTGCACTGAAGAATATCCAACAGAAATAAACAAATCTTCATCAGAGCCTTTAGCAGATCTAGTCAGTGGAAGTATATTAGTTTGTTTGGAATAGTATTACATCTTCGTAGTAGGAACAGTGGGAATGTTGTGATAGATAACTAGTTCCTTGACTAAGAACACTGTCTGAATAACTTTTGTACATGTTATGACCCATTTCAAGTCAATCAGTACACTACTATTGACTTCAATACAAATAAATCAGTTAACAATAGCTGAGACTCTGGCTCCAAATCTCATAGTTCAAACTCACCATAAAACAGAGAGGAAAAATTTATGGAGGCAAACAATCCACAAAACCCCATAAAATAATTTGTCAGCAGATACTGCCTTTTATTAAATAATGCCAAGAATCTCGTAACAGTGAAGGAACTGAAGTGTCAGTCAAATGTGGTTTGTATGTTTTACCCCTCAGCATTCCCCATATAAATGACCGAAAAAAGGTTTTAATGGAAGGTCTGCGAAATTCCCATAACAACAGAAGAAACAGAATGAACTGCAGCAAGACAGCACAAAGCAAATTTACTAGAATAATATGTACGTGGATCACCATCACAACTGAAACAACATTGTAAGTAACAGGATATCTGCTCCCTGGACACACTGCAATTAGAATAAGTTCACAACAAATGTGTTCTTTGAGCTGAATCTGCTCACAATAAGGATGTAAAAGGGGCCATCAGAGAGATTACTTCAATGTAGTTAGTTTCTCTTGTTTACCTTTTCCTCTTCTCCCTCCTCTCCTGTATTTGAAGGGAAGATAGTTTACATTTATATACACCCACTTTAGATGCTAAGTTATGGTAATTTTTCTCATTTTTCCTACATTAGCTTCATATAGGAATTTATGTTCCTCCTGTTAGACTTCATATTGTTTATTCATTGAGCTAGATTATGGAAACAGCATATGACTTAACTCTAGCTCATGTTTAGTTTCTATGCTAGCTACCTTTTTGTCAGAGATGTGAATGATGTTTTCTGCTAGTTGCATGATAGAATTTTATTACTGTGAGAATGAAAATCGTGTCACTGGCATTTAAAATCTGTTTAGAGGATCTGATTAATCTAGTAGTGAAGCAGATGAGCTATCCTTTCTTTCTTTTTTTCTCTTTTCCTCTGCTATATTTCCTCACTCACTGTTGGCTTTTATTATGGCAATTAATCTGGATCTAGCAGAGCTGAAGGGGAATATGGAGGAAGAAGCACCTCTCTGTGTAGTTAATAGTTACTCTGTGGCATGAATGGTTGTTCCAGGTTACAGGAAGAGTGATGAAGGTGATACAGCTTCTAGTAATTGAACTCATTTTGAACTGATACTATTTTCAGTGATAAATAGTGTAAATCAGGAGTTACTCTGGTTGCACATATAAAACAGGTGAGGGTTTGCTGAACATCAGGACCAGATGCTATCTAAATTATAAACCATAAAATTGAGGAGTATTTCACATGTGCAAAGGAATCTTGTCTGTAAGACTGTGGAACCTGTGATGAGCCGCTGGGGCAGACGGCCAGCGTGGATGGGTAATGCACTTTTAATAGAACTAAGGGAATAAAAGAGGGTGTACCATCTTTGGAAGAAAGAGGAGGCAACCTACAGAATGTTTAGGGATGTTGCTGGAACAGGTAGGAAGAAAATTAGGGAGGCAAAAGCACATTTAGGACTTAGACTGGCCTCTGCTGTGAAGGACAACAAAAAGTCCTTCTATAAATACATTAATAGCAAGAAGAAGGGCAAGGACAACCTCCACTCCTTGGTTGACACGGAGGGGAACGTTGTAACAAAGGATGAGGAAAAGGCAGAGGTACTTAACACCTTCTTTGCCTCAATTTTTACTAGCAGGGCAGAACGTCTTCCAGACAGCTGGCCTGCAGAGCTGGCAGAAGGAGCCACGGAGCTGGATAGTTTCCCACTGCTCCAGGAGGTAGTTAGAGATCTTACCAGCTGCTTGGACCCCCACAAGTCCATGGGACGAGATGGGATCCATGCTAGGGTGCTGAGAGAGCTGGCAGATGAGCTGGCAAAGCCACTCTCCATCATTTTTCAACAGTCCTGGCTCACTGGAGAGGTCCCAGAAGACTGGAAGCTGGCCAACATGGTGCCCATCCACCAGACGGGCTGGTTGGATGAGCCAGGGAATTATAGACCTGTCAGCCTGACCTCAGTGCCAGGCAAGATTATGGAACAGGTCATCTTGGTCATGACACCAAGTTGGGAGCATGACACCAAGTTGGGAGCAGATGTTGGTCAGTTAGAAGGTAGGAGGGCCCTGCAGAGGGATCTCGACCGACTGGACAGATGGGGGGAGTCCAATGGGATGGCATTCAACAAGTCCAAGTGCCGGGTGCTGCACTTTGGCCAAAACAACCCCATGCAGAGCTACAGGCTGGGGTTGGAGTGGCTGGAGAGCTCCCAAACAGAGAGGGACCTGGGGGTGCTGATCGACAGCCGCCTGAACATGAGCCAGCAGTGTGCCCAGGTGGCCAAGAAGGCCAAGGGCATCCTGGCCTGCATTAGGGATAGTGTGGCCAGCAGGAGCAGGGAGGTCATTGTGCCCCTGTACTCTGCTTTGGTTAGGCCACACCTTGAGTCCTGTGTCCAGCCAGCATGGATTTAGGAAGGGCAGGTCCTGCCTGACCAACCTGATATCCTTCTATGATCACGTGACCTGCCTGGTGGATGTGGGGAGGCCTGTGGATGTGGTCTACCTGGACCTCTGCAAGGCCTTTGACACCGTCCCCCACAGCAAACTCCTGGCCAAGCTATCAGCCCCTGTCTTGGACAGGAGCACACTGCATTGGGTTAGGAACTGGCTGGAAGGCCGAGCCCAGAGAGTGGTGGTGGATGGTGCCACATCCAGCTGGTGGCCTGTCACTAGTGGTGTGCCCCAAGGATCAGTGCTGGGGCCCATGCTCTTCAACATCTTTATTGATCTGGATGAGGGCATTGAGTCCATCATCAGTAAATTTGCAGATGACACCAAGCTGGGGGCAGTAGTTGATCTGCTGGAGGGTAGAGAGGCTTTGCAGAGGGACCTCGACAGGCTGGACAGATGGGCAGAATCCAAGGTCATGAGATTTAACACATCCAAGTGCCAGGTGCTGCACATTGGCCACAGCAACCCCATGCAGTGCTAGAGGCTAGGGGCAGAGTGGCTGGAGAGGGCCAGGCAGAGAGGGACCTGGGGGTGCTGGTTGATGGGAGGCTGAACATGAGCCTGCAGTGTGCCCAGGCAGCCAAGAAGGCCAATGGCATCCTGGCCTGCATTAGGAACAGTGTGGCCAGCAGGAGCAGGGAGGTCATTCTGCCCCTGTACACTGCACTGGTTAGGCCGCACCTTGTGTCCTGTGTCCAGTTCTGGGCCCCTCAGTTCAGGAAGGATCTTGACTTGCTGGAATGTGTCCAGAGAAGGGCAACGAAGTTGGTGAGGGGTTTGGAAGACAAGCCCTATGAGGAGAGGCTGAGGGAGCTGGGGTTGCTTAGCCTGGAGACCGAGGAGACCTTATTGCTCTCAGGGGTGACCTTATTGTTCTCTACAACTACCCGAAGGGAGGTTGTAAACAGGCAGAGGTTGGTCTCTTCTCCCACGCAGCCAGTACCAGAACAAGAGGACACAGTCTCAGGCTGCACCAGGGGAGGTTTAGACTGGATGTTAAGAAGAAGTTCTGTACAGAGAGAGTGATTGCCCATTGGAAATGGGCTGCCCGTGGAGGTGGTGGAGTCACCTTCATTGGAGGTGTTCAGGAGGAGACTTGATGGGGTGCTTGGTGCCATGGTTTAGTTGTTTAGGTGGGTTGGATTGGTTGATAGGTTGGACGCAATGATCTTGAAGGTCTCTTTCAACCTGGTGTATTGTATTGTATTGTAGTATTTGAAATTATTAATAGTCAAACCATTGACTGTTTTAATTGTTTATGATTGTTATACTTTCAAAAAATGCAACCACATTCTAACAAGAAATAAGAAGTACTAAGTTTTCAAAATATAATATTGGAAACTGTGATCTTACATGAAAAGATTCAGAAGTGATTGATATTGTGCTCATTCTTGGATGTCTACATCAACAACCATTTAGACACACATTAGAGACTTTCCTAACATTTTGACAGAATGTATCTGAATACCTTTGTTTTGCCTTCTGAGACAAGCTTGGGTATACACCTTTATCAATTACCTGTTCTTCCAAAATATGAAATGTATAATAATTCTTATTGTCTGAAGAGGAAAAAAACAAATCAACATCAAAGTAATGATGAATCAAATAAAGACAAGTGCACTTTTAGAAAATATGAAGCAGAAATTATGTTCTGAAATCCCAATTTTCTATTAAAAAAAAAAAGAGAGATATATTTTAATCAGCAGCTCTGTGATACATAAATCTTTTGTTTAACTTGAACATTCTCTGATCCATAGCAGTTCTGTCACTGCCTGTGTTCAGAGAAACTTCACGGTCAGCATAAAAGTCAGTGTACAGTCAGAAATTTATTATCTCCAGAGCACACGCAATACAAGGTCACCTACTCACACAGTGCAGACACTGCTTATGGGTTTGCATTTTTCCTGCACAGTGGGTGACCTTGAGTAGATGATAAAATACTGGGAGACAGGTTAATGTGAGTTTGAAGAGATCTGAGGAAGACAGCCTTTGAAACCATACCAGTACATTTTACCGTTGTTTTAGCTTCTAAGACATCTAAATTGGTCAGGAATCACATAGGAGTGTGTTCCCAGTATTAGTTTACAACAGTTTAGTGGTTCCTGATCACATCTTTGAGATGTAACCATCTGAAGATTAGCCTTAAAAGATTTCCTCTCTGTATTCCAGATTAATGGTAACTATTCCTTAGGATCTTGAATGTATTCTTTTACTGTTTTTGTGTTTAGTGTTTTCTGATGACTCTAGGCTGAATTATTTCAGATTGTTTATTTGGTTTTGTTTGTTTGTTTGTTTGTTTTAAATAACTGCTCTAATGAACCAGTCCTTCTATATGGAATATAGAAAAGACCTGGAAAGCACACATGGTTGTGGATTCCATTTCAGGGACAACTTTCTTTAAAGTTTGAATTTAATATGTCTAACTTAGGGACATCGATTCCTTTATGAGATATATGTAGATATAACTGAACTTTGGATAGTGCATCATGAAACCTGAAGTCCACAGTCAGACTTACAGCATAACTATTAGCAAATGCAAAAAGCTAGGATCTTTGAGTGTTGGAGTCATATTGAAATAAGAAATTCTGAGTCTTGACTGAAGTCTTAAATCCTGTCCCTAGACATGCCACGAGTTTATATGATATTTTCTTGTTTGTTTGTAGGGGTTTTGGGTTGTGTTTTTTGGTGGGTTTTGGTTTATTTTGGGTTTTTTGGAGGTAGTGGTTTGTTTGGTTTTCCTTTGTTTGTTTTTTGATAGGTTGTTTGTTTGTTTGTTTGTTTGTTTTTCCCCTAAATAAGTATTCTCTAGAATTTAGGCTAAACTTTTTATTTCTTCTCTGACTGCAAGACTCAACCACAGTTCCTTCTGTGTTAAAATAGCCTCTGACTGCAAGCTGCTTTTAATGGGAGGGCATTTCCCACATGTTGTGGAAGTTGTCTCAGTAAGAAGAAAGAAACATACATTTTCTTGGCTTTCATGACCATAGCATCTGTCCAGCACATTTAACTTCTGAATTTTGATCTCTGCTTCAAGGCCTGTTTCCCTATGTAATGCAATATATTGCAAGGACATCACCTCGCCACCAATGGAAAAAGCCCTTCAGCTTTTCACATACGCTTACCCAAAACTCTCAACCTTAACTTCATTCTTCTGAGCATGCTGAAGAGGAACTTCAGGTTCAGGAAAAAAAAATTCTATCATTTGATGAGGTATAAATAGAACTTTATAAAATTTTATTTTATTTTTAAATAAAATAAGGTTAAAACTCACTAGCTGCATAGCATGTGTGCATGTGTGTGTGTGTATTGAAAAAAATAAAGAAGCTGTTTTTACATAAAAATGTTTAGAATGTTGTGAACATCTGCAATAGAAATTAAAGAACACCCCAAAATTAATCTTTAGCTATTCTAGGCCTTTGTAGATGCCTCCATCAATAGCTTAAGTAATGCTATAAAATAAAATCTAAAATCTGCCCACTCCATCTTATAAGGGAACAAAAGCAGCTGTACAACCAATTACACCTTGCATTATTTAATATATAATTATACAATTTTCTTGTGTTCAGTTGTCTAATAAGGTTACTTCACTTTTTCTGCATTACTCTGCATAATGAAATGTTTCTAATTATGGGCCAGATATCTATCCCTTCACATTTGATTAAAGCAAGATAGATGAGTATTATCTAGCCCTAAGTAACCATTGTTTGGAATATAATTATAAAGTGGCTTTTTTTCCCATTCAGAACAGAATAGCTATCTTCCTAACTTGATCTTATCAACATTCTGGAGATGACTGTAAAAAATAACAAGTATAATACCAGTCCTGACCAAGCTTCAATATTCCAGTGCCTTCTCCTGCACTGTGGGAGCCAATTCACCTACCTAAGACATGTATTGCACTAAAGTTTTTGGAGTCTTTTGAACAATCTTTTTTAATGTGAATGCAGGATATAGCTGACAACACATAGGCATATACAAGTAAAGTATCCAAGACACCCATCAAAACAAGGCAGGCTGATATATCACTCTTACAAACTCCTGTCCTCCTACACAATCCTACTCTGGGAGACATTTTCCTGCAGAAGTAGCAGAAGACCAGATGTGGTATTGTACATCTAGAGCATCACAAAGGATCCATGTGTGAGTGTATTAGCAATTGAATCCTCTCAAATGACTGTAAAAAGTGAATAAAGAATGCTCTCAGAGGGTGAAATACACCATCAAAATATAAATAATTATACTAGACTATTGAGACTATTTTAAAAACACACTTCCTTGTGAAAAATTAGGGGGAAAAAAAGACAAAAAAGTTAGAAGGGCTAGAGCAGTGTAACTCATAATATGAGAAAACAGAAAAAACTATCTGTCCTAATATGGGTTACAGTCCCTAAATATGGGGGAATGGACAAAAAAGGTCTGTGATTCTTGCAAAACCTCTGTTGTTAAAGCAAACCTGTGCGTGTCCTTTCTCCTCCTAGTGCAAGAAAACTACTGTTTATTAGAACTGTCTCCCCTAGCTCAAATATTAAAGATCTGTGAAGGAGATGTAATCATTTCAGCTGCGAGTGAGCCACGAATGACAACATGAATAAATGCGATGAAACTTGCAGTAACTTTTTCAAACATCAAAAACTTACAAGGAAGAATATTGATTTTGTCTTTATGTGCATGATTTGAACCAGATGCAGTAGAGCAGGCCTTTCATTACACAATTAATAATTATCGGAAAATAAGACAGCAAACTATCAGTTCTTAGAAGGAATCCTCTGTATTGTGCAATGAGTTAAATGCATGGAAAAAAATATAGAATATCATTCAATTAAAGAAAGAACTGCAATGGTTCCATAGAAGGGGACTAAATTGAACTTGTATGGATTCTTTTTGTCTGGACTTCTTCAAGCAATGTATTGATTGACTTTTTCATATTGGCTTGTATCACATATGCCTATTTCCTTCTGATTTTAGCTCGCTTCTTAAGAAGTGTATGGAATAACTATAGAATTTTATGGTACCTAGGCTCTGATTTTCAGTTTCAGTGAAGAATTATTGTATCAGTTTGGCTGTCCACAGGCAGGCATCTAAGGTTGTGTAAGCATGGCATACTACTTTCCCTTCAACTGCCAGTCCAGAAAGGCAGGGGTCTACGGTAAAGCTATCTTATTTAGATTACTCTGTTTTGTTCTTGGTTGATTCAGATATTCTCAGGTTACTTTTCACAGTCAGGAACTGGTGATAAGGTTGAAAGAGAAAATTCTGGTCAAGCAATGCAGTGGGAATAATAGCTCCCATACCTGGAAGAAGTCAAACCTCCTTCTTTCAGTTGCCCTTGGTTGATAGCCATAGTGACAGCTATCAATGGCTACAAGAAAATGATACAATTCTCAGCAGCCCCTTGTTCCCATTTATGTAAATCTCTGTCTTGCTTGTCCAAACCATTCTCACTCATGCCTTCATTTCTTGGCGATGACCCGTCCTAGTCTACATTCTCTCTTTTCAGTCTCTTCATCTGGAATCAAAAAAGGGGCTAAGAAAACAGGAATAAAACTAGGTTTTGTTTAATGGGAACAAATAATGATTAATAGTTAGTTTTTTTCAGAAGCAAAAAAAAAGCATAGAACAATTCCAGAGTTTGCTATGATCAATAAAAAACCTCTGCTTTCAATAGTAATATTAAAAGTTGCCTCAGAATGTATGGTTAAGTACTTTAAGCAATTGTTTTTAAATTTTGCTGCTATTTGTTAACTTTCAATAATGTATGCTCTGTATGGGCCAACGCTGCTGTGTCAGATCTATGCAAGTGAACTTTTTTCAAGGAGTCCTAATCTGTTCTGTAATGCTAAATCAGAGAGGATGGAGATGAACACTGAATCACTCCTTGTCCATATTGCCCAACTGTTTAACTTACTCCAATGTTCTGCTTTAAACCCTTCCAACCATCTCATTAATTAAAAAAACCCAACAAAACAACAAAACTGCTTTAAAAGAAATTTTTCTCAGGGCTCTTTATCTTCCCTATAAAAATCACAACGTACCTATGGATGTTGAAAGTTCAAGCACTTTCCATGCTAGTAAAATCAAAGAGCTTTCTCAGAGATAGTGGTTTGCACCAATTATTGTTGTAGAAAATTTCTGGGCAATTCCTTTGGGAATATGGGTGTTTCAGGGATTATTTATGAATCATGCTTTGCAGTGTTCATGATAAAAGAAATCTGAGATATCCCATGCTGGGTGACTTTGTTCCCCTGAACTACATTCAGAGATGTTCAATTTAGTAGCATGAGGATAGCCACTAAGTCACAATTAGAATGAATCTGACAGCCATTTCAAAAATATTCTGCAAGTTAAAAATATTTTCAAGGCAATTATTTTAGTATTAAAATATTTTAGAAGCAGAAAAGTTCCTCAAGAATGCAACTTCACACATACACACACACACCACACACACACTCTTAGATGTCCTAAACAGAAGTAAATGAGAATTTCATTGTGAAAAGTGTTTCTAATTCAAACTGGCAAATCCTCCATTTGGCTTGTTGTTCTCCAAACATATAGTAGTCTTATAATTTTCCTTCATACTCAGAAAACTACATTCCAGAGAATATCATAGGAAACATGGATAATTGCATCTAATTTTAGCATCAAATTATATAAAGCTTTAAAAACTATTTTGTAAATCTTTGTAAATGTTTTATACACATATAACTCAAAAGTCTGTCAGAATATCATAAGTTCTGTGTGCTGGGATTGGTAAAATTGGTGTCTTCCTTCTGAGCTACAAGCATAATTTTTCAAAATCACTACAAATAGTCTCATCAACTTCACTATGCCACTGAGCAAACTTGCAGAATACAAGTGTCTAAGCATTGGAGTGACTTATTCTGAATAAAAGCAGATCTCAGAGTAGGCATACTCATCTGAGTAAGAAAATAGACACAGGAATGGAGTAGAAGCTTTCATAAAGTCGGCATGGTAGTCAATCAATTAGATTTACAAGAATGAGAATATATCAGATTGTTTCTGAAATGTCAGCTCATCCAAGGGCAATTCAAGTGACAAAAATCACAATGAGAAGTGTAAGGTTAACTTTTTTTGATATGTGACTGCAAAGTAGAGGCAAACAACGTGTGGAGAGTGTGGTCAAAATCTTCAGACTTCGGACTACAAGTAGAATGTGTAAGAAACCAGAGAAGTTGTGAATCTGAGCATAAAAAAAAACATGCAAGTATCTGAAACACTGATAGTGTTTATTGTTGCTTTTGAAGTTATTTTAATCTGCTTTTTCACTGTCAGTTATAAACAGAAAACCTGACACATAAGAAACCAAGTGTGAATGGGTATGCGGAGCAAAGGACTGACTTCAGCTACGCTCCTTATCATAGAATCATAGAATCAATAAGGTTGGAAAAGACCTCAAAGATAATCAAGTCCAACTTGTCACCCAAGACCTCATGACTACTAAACTATGGCTTCAAGTGCCATGTCCGATCCCTTTTTGAATACGTCCAGGGGCAGTGACTCCACCACCTCCCTGGGCAGCCCATTCCAATGGCTGACAACTCGGAATATATGCAATAATAGTGCTATCAGGGGAAATATTTATCTTGATATAGAAATATAAAAAAGGAACAATGTTTGGGAAGTAATTAAATACATCAAAACCGACAAGTTGTATTTTAATGAGGCTTAATTATATTATAAAAATCTCAATTTTCCCAACTAAGTGTGCCACTGAACTTAAATGAAATGTACCACTCCGTGGTAAGGCAACTTGAATAGTTTACAAGTACATATTCTATTAGATGTTATTTATAGCATCTATGCAGATTTTAATTTCATTTTAAATGGTCCAGTTGCTCAGAATAATATTGTAGCAGTTTAGGCTGGGTGCCTCTTGCTGCTGCCATATGTGATGCACCTCTGGTGCCCCCGGATGTCCAGCCCAGTAGGTGGACACAGGAAGCTGCGTATTTCATACCCATAATGTCCTGCTCTCTATAAATCTATCAGCAAGGTCTCACACTTCCTCTTACTTCCCTTGCTGCTCCCATGGGAGTTGCTCCCTATCTGGTAATGGAAGGGGAGTTATCTCAAGGCCTCTTGGGCCTGGCTAGGCCTAATGCCAGGAGGAGAAGGGGGAAAGACAATCTCAGATCTGGCCAGCTGATATTAGCCTAACAGTGGAGGGGGGGAAGAAAGAGCCCTGGAGGTTTTGGGTATACCCTCAGGTAGGGAGAAGAGGAGTGCTGGGAGGCTTCTGGGTATGCTTTGGCATGTCTTTTGTCACTGTGCTTGTAGCTCTCTGTAAAACACTCACTGCTTTTCCATTTAAACTTTCCATCACTCCTGCAATCCATTTGTCTGAGTCTCACTTTTTTTCTGCTTTGGAGAGAGGCGAGAGAGGATCTGCCTCAACCTGGCACAAATATAAAATTTAAAAGCATAATATATCTTAATGACCATTTAAATTGACAGTATTTTCATAATAGAGACTTTCTTGTTGCAGAGAAAGCACAACTGTTGGATATCTGTCAACAACAATCAGTTAGCTCACCAGAAAGTGAAAGTGCTTTCAATTGAGTTAGTGATTGCTCAGTACTCTAAGAAATGCTTCAGTTGTTTGTTAAAGGTTCAAGATTTGAAAAAGTACTCTTCAATTTTCTTTACAACAACTCTGGGAGAGAATTTTTGGATTGCTTTAATGCTTGGGTAGAGCACTATTCTCAAAGTGATCACTAATAGTCCAGATATTCCTCTCAAAATAAATTAGCAATAAGTGTCATGACATCAATAAAGTACTGGGTCATAAACCTGCAAGAAATTAGTAGCAATCACTAAAATACTAATAAGGAAACAGAGAAAACAACGAACATAGGGAATTATTATCATTCCATTTCATTCCATTCCATTACAATACAATACAATACAATACACCAGGTTGAAAGAGATCTTCAAGATTATTGCGTCCAACCCATCAACCAATCCAACCCACCTAAACAACTAAACCATGGCACCAAGCACTCCATCAAGTCTCCTCCTGAACACCTCCAATGAAGGTGACTCCACCACCTCCATTCCATTCCACTTCCTTATACTTAAGGAAAATCAATCTTTCTTTAATCATGAACAGGAAAGTTAGTATTTGTTTAGTCCTCTTGAGTTTTATCCCTTACTACAGACAGCCTTCTCTAAGTGCAAAAGTTATTTTGCATTCATCAGTATGCCTAAAAGTATACAATAAAAAAAAAAGCCAAACCAATAAAAAATCCAAACCCTGTATCTAGTCTGTTCCCAAATTATATATTAACCAAAGTTAAGCCTGCCCTTCCAAAAGCTTCATAACAGAATATTATTCCTCATTTGTACTTCATTTCATCATTAATGGTGACCTATCACAGGTAAACTTTTCCTTTTCTAAGCATTCAGCTATGATTTAATACATTTTATTTTGATTTCTCCCTAATCATACAACTCTAGTAATGCATAAAACATCTGCAGAAGATAGAAGGAAAATAAGCAACACATTTGGGAAATTCTTTGAAATATGTTAGATGAAGCAAATCATCAACATCTCTTGACTACAGAGATAAGAACTTAAAGGAAAGCCTGACTATCCAACCACAGTCATCACAGAGGCACAGGGCTAAAGCTGATACCACATTCATATAAGGAGTCCTTGAGACGCTCCCCTCCCAGGTATTCTGGCCTGGCCTGCCACTGTCACTGAATCAGAGTCTCCCCTAAAGCCTGTCTATCACATCTGTTAGCTCTGCAGTGTCCCAAAGGCCTCTAGAAGCCTATATGCAGACAACTGATTTTTAGACAGGTATATCTTTATGGTCCCTGACTGTAGAGATTAATGCTCAATTTTCTAATCTAAGAAAATTATATGCAATGTCATCTCGCCTTATCATGTCCTTCCTGGCCTTCAGCTGTCCCATCTGCAAGATCAATTATCCCCTGTACAGTCTTGTTTGCCAGGCTCATATAGCTGTCTTGGGTACCTAGATCAAAACAGAAATTTAAATGCAGCAAATGAACTGACTTCTACAACATGGCTGCGTCTGCAAAGCTGGGTATGTGGAGAATGAGACCCTCTGCCAAGAATCAGAAGTTCACGCTAGGATCATGGGCCTGTATGGCATGTACAAAAGAATTACAAGGTGATGGCAAGTTAACAGAAGAATTGAATAAAATCTAAAGGGAGAGAAAAGCAGTGGAAGAAGCCAGAAGCATCCACTGCAAAGGCAGTCACTTTCGAACATCTTTCATCTTTTTGATGTCAAGTTTAAGAAGACAGATATTTATTAAAGAAATTGTACAGATGTTCTTAAACCATTGGTATTTGCTATTTATTGGTGATGTTGAGATTGATAGAATACAGGGATTACCCACTGGATAAAACGTGAATTAAAAAAAAAGAAAGAAAAAGAGAGTCACTTTTCACTGTATGGGGTCTGACTAGGTGACCTTTAAAGGTCCCTTCCAATTCAAAACATTCTATGATCCTATGGTAATTTACTTTAACATTACAGATTCTTAGACCTTGAACTTGTAGTTAAAAGACTGATAAAAAGACACTTGTAAGTACATTTTTTAGTCTGAAAATGAACTGTAACCCAGGCCTGTGTTTCAATATGGAGAGATAACCAGACTCCAAGCAGAATACAGAATAGAATAGAATAGAATAGAATAGAATAGAATAGAATAGAATAGAATAGACCAGGTTGGAAGAGACCTTTGAGATCATCCAGTCCAACCTATCATCCAACACTATCTAATCAGCTAAACCATCCAGTCTCTTCCTAAACACATGTTTAGGAATGTGGTGGTTTGGCCTGGAGGCCAGATGCCCACCAAAACTGCTCTATCATTCCCCTCTTAAATGGACAGCAGAGAGGGGAAAAAGTATAACAAACCCAGTAATAAGACAGAAGCAATTTTAATAACAATAATGAGAAAAAATAATGAATAGACCACGTGGAAGTGAAAGCCCAGGGGGATTACAAAAGAAGCACTAAGAAGCACAGGGGATCACAAAAGAAGGAGAGACCTAACTCATACCTTGGAACTGGGTTATTTGTAAATCTAAAAAATAAAAAAAGACAATGTTTAGAAGTGTATAAGTTAATCAAACAGATCAATGGCTTAAACCTTTCAATGAGTGTGACCATAACATAATATGTGCTGTGTTCAATATATTGCATTTATGTAGTATACTTTCAAAATATTTCAGCCTAGCTTGTTTTGAATAATAAAACTTAATGTGATTATCCTCCCAATACTTAGCAACCTCCTGCCATAAATAAATAATTTGAAAGAAACACTTGCAAAGTAATAAATAAAATAAAATAGAAGCTGAATGTTACTCTTGAGTTTTGTGGGAGACCTACAAGCAAGGTATATAATATTGGATGAATGTTTTTACATATCCTATTAGCATAAAAAATAATGTTTTATTCATGACTGCTCATGCAGGACTGTAAAACCCAACATGACCTCATTGATTTTCAGAATGGAGGTAGAAGAGCTTTTCTGCAGGATAAATTTATAAACATAAGTGATTCATGTCATTTTTCCAGCATAACTGTGACAAGATGCCATACTTCAGTGCCTTTATTGGAGCCTTAGAGAATTCTATCTTCCCTTATGAGTATCACTTGTACATTTATCTGATTTACTCCTTATTCTGGTGTAGTTTCCTTAAGACTTCTAAAAATAAGCTGGTTCTGATGGATAGAATGTAGAAAAATATAAACAAGTCTTTTACAACAGAGAATTATCATAATTAAATTCATTGCCAGGGTAGCCAGAATACTTCACTGTGTCTCTGTGAAGACAGAAAACACAGCCCTCTGTAAGTCCAGCCATGGCACTGCTCACAGACCCTTCTTATCCACCCTGCACTGAGGGAGCTCCTGCCCCCTGAAGAGCCACAAGCCCCAGGGCAGGACAAGAGCCCAGGAGGCTCCCAAAGTGTGCCTGCCTGCCTGTGCCCCACTAGTGTGCTCCTTGTGCTGGCAGCTGCTGGCATGCTCCCGGCCCTCAGGCTGCAGCTCATCTCTGCTGCTCCCAGAGGGCATGGGGCTTACCCGGGCCATCCTGCGCCACAGGAACCGCTAGACCCTCTTCATGGTGATCAGCGGCAGCACACAGGCAGCACCACGTCTCCCACACAGCCAGACCCCACACAGACCAAACCTCGCCACCACAAAAAACTCACCACTAAGCCTCACCACCAAACCTCAACACAAGGACCACACCACCAGACCCCAACATCAAAACCACTCCACGAAAAGCACCCCAAACCTGCCGAAAACACCAAACCCACACCAACGAAACCACTCCACCACACCACCAAAACCTCACCACCAAACCCCAAAGAGCCAAAAACACGCCACCAAACCCACACCACCAAAAACATTCCACCAAACCTGAAACACCAAAACCACAGTCCCAGAACCAAACCAGAAGCAGCAAACCACCAAAGCACTTGCCTAGCACATGCAGCACCACAGGTGAGTACACAAACGGTTGCCAAGGTGTCACAATTCTGGACCCCAGCTGCTGACATCAACAGGACCTTCGCTGAGGCCAGCAGCAGAGGCCAGTGGCTCTGCCCAGCTTCTTACTGTGCCCTTGGGCTGTCCCTTCTCCTCCTCTGCAGGAGCTCCCTCAGTGCAAGTCAAATAAAAAGTGTCTGTGAGCACTACCATGGCCAGGCAGTATTTTTGCTCTTCCAAGGCATAGACCTAGAGCAGAGCCTGTGGAGCCCTGGGGGCAAGGGAACATGGCAAAGGCTGCTCCAGGCCAAAAGAAAAATGCCATTTATTGCTTAATGCAAGGTCTAAATTTGGGTAACAGGACAGGGAAAGCCTGGGCTGAGGTTGGAGCTACCCTGCCCCTGGGGCAGGCAGGAGCTGCCCTCACACTGTCTTCACTCTAGGGGGATTACTGAACATCTCAAACAGCAGGTTTGCCCCCATCAGGGCTCTATTCCCTAAAGAAAAGAAAAAGTAGAAAAGGAGTAAAAAAAGCCACGAATTCCCAAGCATCATGGATCAGCCACCACCTCCAGGCACATCCCTTGCACACTTAACCATCTTTAGGCCCACCAGAGACATTGTACATCATTGTCCAGGAGGTCACACCCCATAATGTTCAAGCCTTTGAAGTCATGAACATTCTCCAAAGCATTGATTAAAAAAAACACCCAAAACAACCAGACTTGGCATCAAGAACACATCTGAGCTGGTGGCTATGGTCAAGGCTTTGCTGTACTCTTCTGCCATCTGAGGAAACCCAGCTTGTACAAACCCAGTCACAGCATTTCACAATTTCCTCTCATAAACACCACCTTCCTCTGGAGGACTTTCATCTCTCCAGACCTTGACAGTGTCCTGTCATGGCTGCTGGCTGTCCATGGACGTCTCCTGGGCTGGATCTGCTTCAGTAGCAGTAACACTGGATTTTGCTTTTTTCCCTCACAGACACTTGTGAAAACACAACCAGATCTCCTTGGGCTTCTTCTTGCTCTTTAACCACAAGAAAATGAAGTCTGGGATCCCTGTGGCAAGGCAACACCACCCAACAGTGATGTTTGGAGTAGCACTTATCAACCTGGAACCAATGCCTGTAGTCATCACATCCAAGCACCACTACCTCCAAAGCTCTTGATAGCTGCATCGCCACAAGTCAGAAGTGAAGCAATGGAGGCAAGAGACCTGCATGGATGAGTGAGGAACTTCTGCAAAACCTCACATGGAATGGGGAAGTTCACAGGATATGGTGAAAGGGACTGGCCACTTGGCAGGGACCAACTTAGTGGCTTTCTATGATTAAGTGACTATGTCAGGGAATAAGGGACAACCTATGGATGTGATCTACCTGGAATTCTGCAAGGCCTTTGACACAGTCCCCCAGAAACTCCTACTCACCAAGCAGGAGAGATGTGGGTTTGATGGGTGGACTGTTCAGTGGGTAAGCAATTGGCTGCATGGTCACATCCAGAGGGTGGTGCTCAGTGGCTTAAGTCCAGATGGAGAGCAGTGACGAGTGGTGTCCCTCAGGGGTCTGTACTGGGACCTGTGCTGTTTAATATTTGTATCAATGCTATAGACAGTGGGATTGAGGCACCATCAGCAAGTTTGCAGATGACACCAAGCTGAGTGGTGCCGTTGATATGCCAGAAGGACAGGATGGCATCCAGAGGGACCTGGTCAAGATGGAGAGGTGGGGCCCAAGTGAACCTCATGAGGTTCAACAAGAGCAAGTGCAGGGTTCTGCCCCTGGGCTGGAAGAATCCTCATTCTCAATACAGACTGGGGGAGGAGGTGATAGAAAGCAGCCCTGTGTGAAAGGACTTTGGGTTGCTGATGGACAAGAATCTGGACATGAGCAGGAAGTGTGAGCTTGAAGCACAGAAAAGCTAACCATATCCTGGGCTGCATCCAAAGCAGTGCTGGCAGCAGAGGCGATTCTGCCACTTTGCTCAACTCTGGTGAGACCTCACCTGGAGTACTGCATCCAGGTCTGGAGCCCTCACTACAGGAAGGAGATGGACCTGATGGAGCAGGTCCAGAGGAGGGCAGCAAAAATCATCAGGGGGTTGGAGCGCCTCTGCTATGAGGACAGGCTGAGGGAGGTGGGGGTGTTCAGCCTGGAGAAGAGAAGGATCTGGGGAGACCAAATAGCCACCTTCCAGTACCTGAAGGGGGCTACAAGGATGGAGAGGGACTGTTTGCAAAGGCCATGATGGTAGTGGAACACTGGAACAGGTTGCCAGGGGAGGTGGCTAGGGCCTCATCCCTGGAGACATTCAAGGTGAGCCTTGACTGGGCTCTGGGCAACCTAATCTAGTTGAGGATGTCCCTGATGACTGCTGAGGGATTGGACTGGATGACCTTTGGAGGTCCCTTCCATCCTAGGCCATTCTATGGGTTTCTGATAGAGGAACATTGCCAGAGAATGTAGGGACACAACAAGGAATGCTAAGGTCTTTTTGGAAGTCAGTCAGAAAAATAATCAGGAGGGCTTCTTCAAGTCCATGGGTAGGAATACAAACAGTAAACTTCTCTGTAGGTCTCTGTTGCTCAGAAAGCAGGAGAAAACTCTTGACACATTAAAAAAATGCCTACTTATTCCACAGCAAAGAAATTCAGCCCTGCCCTGAGTCAGGGCTTTTGAAACACAGCTCATGTGCAATTCCCTGGGTCCTTCTTCTGGAACACAATAGTGTCATTTACTTTCTGCCACTCTTTAGGCTCCTCTGGTGTTTGTCTTGATGAATCAAAAATTGCCAAGGACAGCTTTGCAAAGATATCTCAGCACTCATGGGTGCATCCCCTCAGGGCTCACAAATTCATGTATGTCCAGTTTGCTTAGAGTATTCCCTCACCCAATCCTCTTTGAGTAAGGGTGCATATTCCATTTTTTACCTTTTTTCCTGGTCTCTGGGAGCTGGGATTCCTGAAGGCTGGGCTTTCTAGTAAAGACTAAGGCATTCAGTACTTTCACCTTTTCTGTGTGTTGTGTAACCAGGTACTCTGTCTCACTGGCATACAGTTTTGTATGTCTCAATGACATACATTATTCCTAGTCTTCTTTTTGTTGCCGATGCACTTCTTGTTGTTTTTGATGTGCCTGGCAATATCAATTCCAGAAGGACTTTAGGGCATTTTCCCCCCTGGGAAACTGAGTCTGTTCCACTCACCTCTCCCTGCCCAGCTAGGGTATAAAAGCAGGATATTGCAGTCATTAGGCTCTCCTTTTGGCTCCTGCCTCTCCTGGTTGAGAGCTACTGCGGCTGCCTTCCTGCTCTTCTGCCACGTGGTTGGGCCTGATCCTTCTCCCTGCTGCCTCAGTGCCTCTTCAGAGAGAGAGACTGGTTTTGTATTCTTATTTTTTTTCCCCTCCCATCCATCCTTGTTCCTTGCCCTTGTGAACCTTACCTGTTATTGTTATATATATATTGTTTAAAGAAAACTCTTTACCTCTCTACTTCCAGACTGACTTCAAATTATTTTTTGGTGGATTTGCTCCTTCCCTTTCCTTTTTTCCCCCTCTCTATTGGGAGGGAGGAGGGGGGAGCAGGGGAGAGATTCTCAGCCTTGCCCTCATCTGAGCTCTTAACTCCCAGTTAAGGCTCAAACCACTACATATGGAGATGAAAATTATTATTCAGTGCATATCAGGAACCTCCAGGATTTTTTATGTCCTTCTGTGTTTTCCCTCCAATAGATATTGGAGTAGTTGAAGTCCGCCAGTAACAGCCACAGTCTGTGAACATGAGACTGTTCCTATCTGCCTGTGGAGGGCCTAATCACTTTATTCTCCATTGTCAGGTGGCCTATAGCAGACACCCATTATAATGTTACTTTTGTCTGTCTTGTCTCAAATCCCAAACCACAAAATCTCTGTCATCTCTTCTTCCACCTCCAGGCAGAGCTCCATATATTCCATCTGCTCTCTCACATAAAGGACAACTTTTAAGAAGCTGATAAAGTTCAATTTGATACCTCTCAGACAGTAACTGAATGTGATGTTCAGGAAAGTTGGACTTTTTATAAAGGCATGTGGTGTTAGGACAAGAGGCAATAGTTTTAAACTAAACCAGGGTAGTTTTAGATTAGACATTAGGAAGAAGTGGTAAGACAATGGAATGTGTTGCTCAGAGAAGTTGTATATGCCTTATCCCTGCAAGTGCTTAAGACCAGGCTCTAGGAGGCACTGAGAAATATGGTCTGGTAGGAGGTGTCCCTGATCATGACACAGGGGCTGGATCAAGATGATCTTTAAGGTCCATTCTAACTCAAGCCATCCTATGATTAAGTGGCATCTCTGGGCCCAGAAGCTCTCAACCTGCTTTTGTGCTATTCTGTGGGTTTGTCTCTCTGTGGTTGGTTGGCCCTGACTAGGGGACAGATGCCCACCAAACCCACTCTATAACTCCCCTTCATAGATGGACAGGGGAGAGGGAAAATATAACAAAAATCTTGTGAGTCAAGATAGAAGCAATTTAATAGAATGACAAGCAAATGCAAAGGCCACAGGCAGAAGCAAGAGGAAACAAAGACATTATTCTGTACTTCCCATTAGCAGATGAGGTTCGGTCACTCCCAGGAAGCAAAGCTTCAATACATGTAGCAGTTGCTTTGGAGGAGAGATACCATCAACAAATGTCCCCACGCTTCCTCCTTTCACTTAGCCCATATATATCTGAGCTGATGCCACACAGCATGGAATTCCCCTGTGGTCAGTTTGGGTCAGTCGGCTCAGCTGCATCCTCTCCCAAGATCTCACCCCTCCCTCAGCCTGCTGTTGGGGGGAAAACTGCTGGAAAACCACAGATTTGGTGCTTGGCTCAGCAGTAGTCAAAACACTGGTGTGATATCAACAACCAGCTACATCACTGCAAAACACAACACTAAAAAGATGCTCTGAGCCACCAGTGTACACCTGCAGCCCAGAAAGCCATGACATCCTGGGCTGCATCAAGAGAAGCATAGCCAACAGGTCAAGGGAGGTGATTCTCCCCATCTATTCCACTCTAGTGAGTCCCTATTACAGAAAGGATCTGGATGTGTTGGAACATATCCAGAGAAGGGCCACAAGGATGATCAGAGGGCTGGAGCACCTCTTCTATGAGGACAGACTGAGAGAGTTGGGGCTATTCCGTCTGGAGAAGAGAAGGCTCCAAAGAGACCTGATTGTGGCTTTCCAGTATCTTAAGGGGGCCTACAAGAAAGCTGGTGAGGGATTTTTTAGGGTGTTAGGTAATGATAGGACTAGGAGGAATGGAACAAAACTAGAACTGGGTAGATTCATGTTGTATATGATGAAGAAATTCTTCACCATGAGGGTGGTGAGAATCTGGAACAGGTTGCCCAGGGAGGTGGTGGTAGCCTCATCCCTGGAGGTTTTTAAGGCCAGGCTGGATGTGGCTCTGAGCAACCTGATCTAGTGTGAGGTGTCCCTGCCCATGGCAGGAGGGTTGGAACTATATGATCCTTGAGGTCCCTTCCAACCCTAACAATTCTATGATTCTATAACTCCATCTCAGCCAAATGCCTTCCAACTAATAAGACCATACCACAGCTCACTTTTGGCTTGGGCTATAAATGGGGTCCCACGACAGAGACATTTTGGTCAGTCTTCTCAAAGCAAGTGACCTTTCAGTCAAATCTTCTCACCTTAGAATGGGACACCATCTAAGATTACTTCTGTGGACTGACTGAGTCCTCACCCCTGCTTTGGTGAGTGTATATTTTTGGATATGCTTGAGTAGAAGTCTTCCCCTTGATAAGCGAGTGTGCACACATTTTGGTTCATCTTTATAGGAAGAATATTGCTTAAAGCTTAAGGCTAAAGATTAATCAGTTGTGTAGTATTATATTCCCAAATGACATCTTAACTTGTAATTTAATTTTGTCAGAAGAATTGCTGAGTAACTTTGGTTACAACAAATCTAGAATTCTGAGTGCATCTTGCTGTCCATTTTGTGGGTGCCTCTGCAACATGGTGCCTACGGGTACTAAAACACCATATGTATTTCTGCATTTTATTACATTGTCAGCAAGCCATATGCACTTCTTTTCAAATCATTTTTGAAAAAGAATGATGAAATAGATCTGAAGTTTGACTACATGTTAATTAAAAGCACAAATCAGAGGGCTGGAGCACCTCTCCTATGAGGACAGACTGAAGGAGTTGGGGCTGTTCAGCCTGGAGAAGAGAAGGCTCTGAGGTGACCTCATTGTGGCCTTTCAGTATCTGAAGGGGGCCTACAAGAAGGCTGGGGAGGGACTTTTCAGGCTATCAGGTAGTGATAGGACTAGGGGGAATGGAATGAAGCTGGAGATAGGGAGATTCAGGCTAGATGTGAGGAGGAAGTTCTTCACCGTGAGGGTGGTGAGGCCCTGGAATGGGTTGTCAAGGGAGGTGGTTGAGGCCCTGTCCCTGGAGGTGTTTAAGCCCAGGCTGGATGAGGCTCTGGCCAGCCTGATCTAGTGTAGAGTGTCCCTGCCCATGGCAGGGGGGTTGGAACTAGATGATCCATGTGGTCCCTTCCAACCCTTACTGAAACTATGAAACTATGAAGCTATAATTTGTGTGTATCGCATTCTGTTGTAATGTCATGTTATTTTCAACACATATAAAAATCGGAGTGATGACAGCATTCAACTAAACAGTTTATTTATGTTTTGCTTAGTGCTTTTCTTAATGGAAAGTAGCTAGGACTTTTGTGGTATTTGAAAATGTTTTAAACTGCTTTTTATTAGAATTCATGTTTGATTGTCACTTCAAGCATATTTTCTCCTAAAAAATCTACCAGAGCTATTGGAAAAAATGCATACACACAGATGTGTGCATACCTTTATATAAAATAGAATAGAATTAACCACGTTGGAAAAGAACTCTGAGATCATCAAATCCAACCTATCACCCAACACCATCTAATCAACTAAACCATGGCACCAAGTGCCTCATCCAGTCTCTTCTTAAACACCTCCAGTGATGGTGACGCAACCTGTAGCACTGCATGGGGTTGTTGTGGCCAATGTGTAGAACCCAGCACTTAAATGTTTTAAATCTCATGCCCTTATACTCTGCCCATCTGTCCAGCCTGTCAAGGTCCCTCTGCAGAGCTCTCCTACTCTCTAACAGATCAACACCTGCCCCCATCTTGGTGTCATCTGCAAATTTATTGATGATGGACTCAATCCCCTTGTCCAGATCATCAATAAAAATATTTAACAGGATGGGGCTCAACACTGATCCCTGGGGAGCACCACTATTGACTGGTTGCCAGGTGGGTGTGGCACCATTCACCACCACTCTGTGGGCTCGGCCCTCCAGCCAGTTCCTAACCCAGCACAGAGTGCTGCTGTCCAAACCACGAGCTGACAGCTTGGCCAGGAGTTTGCTGTGGGGGACGGTATCAAAGGCCTTGATGAGGTCCAGATAGTCTACATCCACAGCCTTCCCCACATCCACCAGGTGGGTCCCCTGACCATAGAAGGAGATCAGGTTGGTCAGGCAGGACCTGCCCTTCCTAAATCCATGCTGGCTGCGCCTGATCCCTTGGCCATCCTGTAAGTGCTGTGTGATTGCACTCAAGATGACCTGTTCCATAATCTTGCCTGGCACTAAGGTCAGGCTGACAGGTCTGGAATTCCCTGGTTCCTCCTTCCAGCCCTTGTTGTGGATGGGCATCACGTTGGCCAGCTTCCAGTCTTCTAGGACCTCTCCAGTGAGCCAGGATTGTTGAAAAATGATGGAGAGCTAGCTGGCCAGCTCATCTGCCAGCTGTCTCAGCACCCTAGGATGGATCCCATCTGGTCCCATGGACTTGTGGGGATCCATGTGACTGAGCAGGTTTTGTATATTATGTGCAGCATATTTCAATTATTTAATGGAAAAGACTCCACGGAGACTTTGTTGCAGTGTTACAAAATTGAATGAGATTTGAAACAAAGATGGAGAGAGACTTTTTATGAAGGTTTATAGCAAAAGAACAAGGAGCAATGGTTCTGCACTGAAAGAAGAAAAGTTTAGATTAGACAGAAATTTCTTATAAGGAGGGTGGTGAGATACTGGAATAAGTTTTTTAGAAAAGTTATGAATGCCCCATCATTTAAAGTGCTCAAAGTCAGGTTGGGGGGGGGTTTAGTAACCTGCTCTAGTGAAAGATGCTACTGCAGGAAGGGTTAGACTAGCTACCTGTGAAAACTTCACCAAGTTCAACAAGGCCAAGTGAAAGGTCCTGGGCCAAGGTTGGGGTGATTCCAATCACAAATATAGGCTGAATGATGAGTGAACTCAATACAGCCCTGTGGGGAAGGACTTTGAGATATTGACTGGTGAGAAGCTCAGTGTGACCTGGCAATGTATGCTTTCAGCCCAGAAAGCCAGCCATATCCTGGGATGCATCACAAGTGTGGCTAGCAGGTTGAAGGAGGTGATTTTGACCCTTTATTCTATTCTTGTGATACCTCAACCAGAATCACAGAACACAACTGGTTGGAAGAGTCCAGCCATCAACCCAGCACTGAAGGGTCAACACTAAACCATGTCCCAGATTATTGTATTTGTGACCGGTTGAGGCTATGCCTTTAAGAAAGAGACAGTTGCTGAACACTCTGGCTGAATGTTTTTTATATTTGAACAAAAACAAGATAGTCTAAACTAATTTCATTTGTGGATTGTAGAATGCAATTTTAAGTTTGGGTTCTGTTAGTTCAGTCTGGTCTGGGTTCAGGCTGGGTGCAGTCTGTGCTTCTCTGTCCTGTGGGCTGGATGGCTTCTCTCTTTCTGAAGCAGGAACGGCCTTGAGTTAACAGCTAACCAGATAAGAAAACTAATTCTTGCATGTGCTTTTGAGCTAACAGAATTTTTCTTCCTTAATTGCCTTTCTCTCTCTCTCTAACCCTTTTTGGGAAAAAGGGGAGGTAGGGAGGGAGAGAGTGGGGTTCAGGGAACCCCCCTGGCTGGCTGGAGGGAAAAGGCTTTTCTGCATTGTGTTCATTGCTGTGTATTCCTGTATATATTGTAAATATTGTATATTTGTGTACATATTCATTGCATTCCATTTATGCCTGTAAATATAGCTTTCATCTGCTTTTTGGACTGAGCTAGCTGTGGTTTCTTTCTTTGTGTGTGGGGAGGGAACTTTCTCACCCCACCACAGTGTTCAACTCAGGAGCCTCTAACATAAGAAGGAACTCCTTCAGAGAAAGTCATGATGGTGAAGGGGCTGGAATATGTTAACAAGTTGGGAGCATTGGGGATGCTCAGCCTTGAGAAGAGAAAGCTTCAGGGAGACTTTACATCTGCTTTCCAGTATTTGAATGGAGCTTACAGGAAAGCTGGAGAGGGACTTTTTACAAGGCCATGTAGTGAAAGGACAAGGAGTAGTGGCATCCTAATGGATGAGATGGTGCTAATTACAACCATCTAAGTCTAGCAGTTATGACAGTTTTCAGTCTACTTCATTGTCCATTTTTCTACTATTAAATGACTTCTTCATGCTGATTTCCTAGCCTGAGACATTTACTACTATTTAGGGGAAATAGTGCAGTTCTTAGAAACTGGACTTGGTTTATTGGTAATATAGTTCAGTTAAACTCCATTGGTCTGATGAAAATAAGAAACAGTGGAAGCAAGATTTATATTGTTCAGAAACATTTATATAATTTTTATATTTTGTTTCTTTGCAAAGATGTTTTCTTCAAGCCTGTTTTTTTTTTCCCCCCAGTTATTCAACTAGTAGTCATTTCAGGTCATCTGATGAAGATTTTCTATGGATCCAAACTTATAAATTAGCAGGGTGTTTCCTGACTTCGCTTTTGGATGATAGAAAAAAAAAACAAACCAAAACAAAAACAACAACAAAAAGCCACAAACAAACAAGAAAACCCCACAAAACCAAACCAAAACAAAAAAACACACACAAAACCCCCAAAACAGCAAACAAACCAACCCCAGATAAACAAAACCAAAACAAACAAACAAACAAACAATAAACAAACAAGGAAAAAGACAACACAACACTGAGCCTAATAGTACCAAATAGTAATTACATCTAATTTTAAAATGTTGGTACATCAGCTTCTGTATGTGGCTCTTTGCACATTTGTTCTCATTAAAATGCCCCAGGGAATCTGTTTTAAATAAATGTAACTAAATAATAAAGCCATACTTGAGTTTAATCCTCATATTGAAGTAGCAATTAATAAGGATACACATATGAAATCTACTCGTTCTGCTCACAATAATTGTGGTCCTCATTAAGAAAATGAAAACAGAAAGTTATGAAACTTAGTTTGCATTCGGCATTCCATAAGTTAGCATAAAGTCTGAAGAGCTATGAAACTTCCTCAGAGCTTACAACAGTTTGAAAGACTTTCACTGTGTGCAGTAGAATAAGCTGAAAATTCATACAGAAGGAATTCTGTTAAGGTGATCTCACAGGCATTTATTTGCTTATTTAACTTTATTAATAATTTAAAATCAACATATTTTTAAGACCTGGGAATTGTGACATCAATTTAACAAGATTTTTTTTTTTAAACCTGTAGAGGATTTTATTAAAAAGTTTTCTATACACATATATATATATATTAAAAAAATCAAAAACATATACATGCAAACAGACACGTTCCATCCCAATATACCTTGACTTCATGGCAGCTATGGTGTTTTCACTGCATAGCGGTACTGATGTTATTTACTCTGCTACTTGCCAAAGTCCCAGTGCACAGTGGGCCTTGACCATGGCAGAAAGTTGGTTGTGTGGTTAGAATTAACTTCTGGGTGATTAATGAAATCAGTGTTCTGTGATATGTTTTAAGCAAAATGAGCACAAATGTACCAACAACTTTCATCTAATCTCCTGTTCTTTTAAAAGTGTAATACATGCTTCATAAGGCAATGGTGGTCAGGGTAAACTGGTTTTCAGTAAATCAATATCAAACTTTGACATGGCAATTAAACAAAGTACAAATATTACCTCCAATGTTAAAATCTACAGGACACTTTGAAGGAATCTTAATTTAGCATTAAATTAACAAGTAAGAGAGGTTTCTGTACTCCAGACTGAGATATTGATTACACCACCATTCCTACTGTGTTTTTTTCCAGTGGGAGATAACACCTTCGATGTGTATCTAAGTTTCATTAAACCCTAATATATTATGTTTTCCTATACAAGACAGGCATCTAACTCTTGGAGTAGTACTACTGTAATTTGAAACACAAATTCCTTTAGACTATGACTGCTCTCAACTTGACTCCTAAACAGCAGTGATATACATAGATCTTTACAGATAGCCAAAGAGGCCAAAAATTAGTTCAGTGTTCATGCAGAATATTTTTAAGAGAACTGATAAATCAATTTAGATACTTTAATTCAAACTCAAAGTGAGTCTTTCTTCATTCATTGGAACCACTCAGGAATATCTTTAAAAATTAGAAAAAATAGGAAAAAATAACATGCCATGAGTTTACCTTCTTTATATACACACGAATCCCAGTTGCAGGGTAATATTTAAATACCTTTTTTTGACATTATGTTTCTTACATTTAGATAAAGTTTATTCTCAGGACCCCATTTTATATCAATAAAATACAATACAGTACAATACAATACACCAGGTTGGAAGAGACCTTCAAGATCATCACGTCCAACCTATCAACCAATCCAACCCACCTAAATATAATACAATACAATACAATACAATACAACCCACCTAAACAACTGAAAAACTAAACCATGGCACCAAGCACCCCATCAAGCCTCTTCTTGAACACCTCCAATGAAGGTGACTCAACCACATCCACGGGCAGCCGATTCCAGTGGGCAATCACTCTCTCGGTATAGAACTTCTTCCTAACATCCAGTCTAAACCTGCCCTGGCGCAGCCTGAGACTGTGTCCTCTTGTTCTGGTACTGGCTGCCTGGGAGAAGAGACCAACCTCTGCCTGGCTACAACCTCCCTTCAGGTAGTTGTAGAGAGCAATAAGGTCACCCCTCAGTCTCCTCCTCTCCAGGCTAAGCAACACCAGCTCCGTCAGCCTCTCCTCATAGGGCTTGTCTTCCAAACCCCTCACGAACCTTGTTGCCCTTCTCTGGACACGCTCCAGCAAGACAACATCTTTCCTAAACTGAGGGGCCCAGAACTGGACACAGGACTCAAAGTGCGGCCTAACCAGTGCAGTGTACAGGGGCAGAATGACCTCCCTGCTCCTGCTGGCCACACTGTTTCTGATGCAGGCTAGGATGCCATTGGCCTTCTTGGCTGCCTGGGCACACTGCAGGCTCATGTTCAGCCTACAATCAACCAGCACCCCCAGGTCCCTCTCTGCCTGGCTGCTCTCCAGCCACTGTGACCCCAGCCTGTAGCACTGCATGGGGTTGTTGTGGCCAATGTGCAGAACCCGGCACTTGGATGTGTTAAATCTCATGCCGTTGGATTCTGCCCATCTGTCCAGCCTGTCGAGGTCCTTCTGCAAAGCCTCTCTGCCATCCAGCAGATCAACTCCTGCCCCCAGCTTGGTGTCATCCGCAAATTTACTGATGATGGACTCGATGCCCTCATCCAGACCATCAATAAAGATAGCAAAGTTAGCAAAGATACAACATTATTACACATGTAACATAGCAAGTCTATGGATACCCTGCTAGGGCATGGGGCTCCTAGCAAGTATTTGTAAATATCAAACTGATTTTTAATTGACAGGTTATCCAAAAAGATACTGTATATTATGTGAAAGTTCTGCAGACTGAAGTCAAAATAGTACTAGGAGGAGTCATTGAAGAAGGTGATGGAGTAGAGATTCCCCTGCAGCCCCTGCAGAAGATCATAAAGCAGGTATTTCCAGGATGCACATGGAGAGACCATGCCAGAGCAGATATTTACACTACAGCCAACAAAGCATCCCACATTGGAGCAGGTGGACATGCTCTGAAGAAACTCCATCCTGTGGAAAGCTTGTGATGGTGAAGGTTTGTCTTAATAATACAGTACAATAATACAATACAATACAATACACCAGGTTGAAAGAGACCTTCAAGATCTTCATGTCCAACCCATTAACCAATCCAACCCACCTAAACAGCTAAACCATGGCACCAAGCACCCCATCAAGTCTCCTCCTGAACACCTCCAATGAAGGTGACTCCACCACCTTCCCGGGTAGCTGATCCCAATGGGCAATCACTCTCTCTGTATAGAATTTCTTCCTAACATCCAGCCTAAACCTGCCCTGGCACAGCCTGAGACTGTGTCCTCTTGATGGGACAGTAAGAGAGCAATAAGGTCACCCCTGAGTGTCCTCTTCTCCAGGCTAAGCAACTCCAGCTCCCTCAGCCTCTCCTCATATGGCTTGTGTTCCAAACCTCTCACCTTTAGCTTATAGAGAAAACCAATGTTGGATCAGAAGTGTAAGGAGAAAGGAGAAGCAGAGAGATTATATGGACTAGACCACAACACCCATTATCCATTCCTTCTGGAATGGAAAATGGAAAAGACTCCATATGAAAATATGCAGTTCAGCCTGGGGAAAGATTGGATGGGTTGGGATGGGATGGCATAGGGAGAAGGTGCTTTGCAGGGAGAGGTGTGTGTCTTTGTGTCTCATCATCCTACTTAATTTTAATTGGCAACAAATGAAATTACTTTTCTGCAAGTTGAATGTTTAACTCATTATGGTAAATAGTAAATGATGTCCCTGTCTATCTTGACTCATTAATGTTTTCATTGTCTTTTCTCACCTTTGTCCTGTGGAGGAGGGGTAGTGACACAGCAGTTAGGTGGGTATCTGGCAGCTGGACAAGGTCAATCCATTCTCAATCTGTCAAATATATTCTCAGAAAAATTCTAGGATATTCTGCTTAAAATTACTTATTTATCCATTTGCTTATTTATTTGAATTGCTGCCTACTCATCTGGATGTTTTCAAACTAAAATCTATAAAATAGTGTGCTAGAGAACAATATAATGTTGCCATTTTGGATCAATACTTAAGTTGTGAAGTCTTTTACAGTTTCACTTTCTCCTGTCATTTCACTCAAACCTTTGCACAACGAATAGCTAATGTAATGTGAGAACTGTTTGAGCTGGAGAGTACACAGTGAATCAAGATCCTGACATTTCACAGCAAATCAAAGGGAAAATGTCCTTTGTGAAACCCAGACAGACTGTTCATTGAAAAGAAAGCAAAAAGAAACAAATCAGGAAGCTCAGTGTGTGTTCATCCTGACTTAATTAAACACCAGTTGATGCATTTAATTTAAGAGCCTAGTTCATTTATACCTCCCTATGCTCACAAAAGAGAGCTACATATCTCCAGAGAACAATTCAGATTTTAAACTTAAATCACTTTCTGTAAAGCATAAGTCTAGAGTGACTTTATTCCTTAGTTATGCCTTTAGGATATGCACCTCAAACTTTCTGCATTTTTTTTAATTCAAACAAATAAATTTAAATAACTTAATAACTGTCTTAAAATAGTATTGAAATTAAAATTTACTTACATTAAAAGCTGTAGACAAAGGAACTTCTCTTCCCTTCAATATATTTTAAAGTGTCATTCAAAGCTGTAGACAAAGGAACTTCCCTTCAGTATATTTTAAAATTTCACCTACTTTCTCTGACAATAATGTGCCAGTGGAAATGTAAAACTGACATTCTCCACTTTCATAATGTATGCATACATGCTCTGGTGCTGTTCTCGGTTTTACAGTTAGATTTACATGTCTTTGTGAAAATGTAAAATTCCTTTCTGTAGTTCAAAAAGCAGTTGGCTAAATGATAAACAGCTGAAAAGAAAATACAAACAAACAGAAGTAGAATTGTAGAATGGTTTAGTTTGTAAGAGACTTTAAAGATGAAGTAGTTTTCCAGCTCTGTGCTGCATGAAGGCTTAGGAAGGAAAGTCTCCCTGTTGTGAGGGCCTCTCATGGACTGTGGGGAAGGACAAGTAAATCCTTTATATGATGTCATACAAATTACATATGGCCTTTGTCAGAAGCCCAGATGCAACAACTAGACAGAGGCTTGAATGGGGACATTTACTGCAAAAGTACAGAGAGGTAGTCTTAGTCTCCTAGTTGCAGGGTTCTACAAAATTGTTGTTTTGAGAGTAATCACTATGTAAGATTTTTTTAAGTGTGTTTTCTGTGTGCCATGTACCAGTTACTGAGGAGGTGAGATCTACTGGTAGTACTGATAAGCTGCTACTATAAGCTAAGAGCTTTCTGAGGTATTGATGCATGCCTTTTCTAGTTTTAACCATGGTAATACATACTCCTATCTTCCCTTTAATATTCTTCTTAACTCTATTAGTGTACAGCATCTTTGATTTCTTCTCAGCCAAAGTTATAAAAAATCCAGGCAGGGAAGCAAGAGAAAAACGCTATCCATCCATACAGCAGAAAAGCTGCACAGCTTGCAAGGGAGGCACACAGGCAGGAAAAGAAAGAAAAATAAGCTGACTGTGCAAAGTTGGTGTAGAAACCAAAAGATAGCATCACAATAGGTACTTCTTGTTGTGCAAAGTTGGTGTAGAAACCAAAAGATGGCATCACAATAGGTACTTCTTGTTTGTGGGGAACACAAGGAAGAACCTTTTCATTGTGAGGATGACAAAGCACTGGAACAGGCTGCCCTGACCAGTTGTAGAGTCTTACTCTCTGGGCATTCAAAACCTGCTTGGATGTTTCTGCTTGACCTACTCTAGGTCATCCAGCTCTGGCAGAGGGTGTGGGCTAGATGATCTTTCAAGGTCCCTTCCAACCCCTAACATTCTGTGATTCTGTGTTCTAGTTCCAGTCACCTTGCCTATGGGAGCGATAGCTCTTACTAGATCAAGCTGCTCAGGTCCCATCCAAACCAGCTTTGAACACTTCCACGGTTGGAGCCTCCAACCTGTTCCAGTGTCTCACCACTCTCAAAGTAAAGAATCTCTCCTAAATGTTTAATATAAATCTAGTTTCTTTCAGTATGCAACCATTGTCCCTCATCCTGTTGTTACATGCATTTGTAAAATGGTCCTCTTCAGCTGTCCTGTAGGCCCCCTGTAAACACTGGAAAGCTGTTAAATGATTTCTCCCAGAGCCTTATCTTCTCCAGGATGAGAAACCACACATAAATTTCAACTGTGAAGCATGAAAATATGACATAATATTGGAAAAGTTCCCGGTTTATTATTTCAATTAAAAATACACTTACATAAGATGAGCTTTATGAGCCAAATACCAGGTCCTGCACTTGGGTCACAACACCCCCAAGTGATGCTACAGGCTTGTGAAGTGTGGCTGGAAAGCTGTCTGGCACAAAGGGACCTCAGGGATCTAAATGACGAGCAACTGAATATGAGCAAGCAGTATGCCCAGGCAGCCAAGAAAGCCAATGGCATCCTGGCTTGCATTAGAAATGCTGTATCCCGGAGGAGTAGGGAGGTGATTGTCACCTTGTACTCAGCTCTGGTGAAGCCCCACCTTGAGTATTGTGTCCAGTTTTGGGCACCTCAATAAAGAAGAGACGTGGAGATGCTGGGGTCAGTGCAGAAGAAGGTTAAGAAGCTGTTGAAGGGCCTGGAGAATAAATCTTATGATGAGCTATTGAGGGAGATGGGGCCATTTAGTTTGAAAAGGAGGAGGCTTGAGGGGAGACCTCATTGCTCTCTACAACTACCTGACAGGATGTTGTAGAGAGGCTGGCGCTGGTCTCTTCTCACAGGTAATTAGTGATAGAACAAGAGGGAATGGCCCCAAGCTGTGACTGGGTAGGTTTAGACTGAATATTAGGGGGAAAAAAAATCATTGAAAGAGTTGTTCAGGCATTGGAATGGGCTGCCCAGGGAGGTGCTTGATTCACCAACCCTGGATGTGTTTAAAGGTTGTTTGGATGTGGTGCTTGGCGATATGGTTTAGGGGTGAACCCTGTAGAGTAGGGTTGGACTTGGTGATCCTGAAGGTCTTTTGCAACCTGAATATTTCAGTGATTCTGTGATCTGGACCACTCAGAAAGGGAAGAAAGAAAAATAAAAAAAAAGTCAGTTTGAACACCCAGGAGATAAATTTCCTTTTTTTTTAAATGAAACAGTGATTCTCACTGCACTTTATCACTTTATTTTCTGATTCAAATGTTTTGATATTTTCTGTTTCAAATGTTTTGATAGCTGTGATGGGTTATGTCTATCCTGAAAGTGGGGACAGGGGGATGGGGGTGGACAACTGAGCTCTTAAATCCCAGTTAAGGCTCAAACCACCACAGTATTTTTTGGCTCTCAATTTAAGGCTCAATTGGGGGAAAAGGCTGAGAATCCCTCTCCCCTCCCCCACTCCTCTTTCACGATCAAGAGGAGGAAAAACAAAGGGAAGGAGCAAATGTACCAAGAAATAATTTGGAGTCAGTTTAGAAGCAGAGAGGTAAAAATTTTCTTTTATATATATATGTATATATATATAAAAACCCCAAACCAATAACAGGAAGGGTTCACAAGGATAAGGAACAAGGATAGATGGGGCAAATATGTGTACAAAACCAGTCCTTTTGAGTCTTTTGGAGAGGTGTGTATGTAGCAGGAAGGAGGACCAGGCCTGACCACGTCGCAGAGAAGCAGGAAGCCAGCAGCAATCCTCTCGTCCAGGCAAGGCAGAAGCCAAAGAGAGAAAATGGCTGCAGTGTCTTCCTATTTATGGGCTTGCTGGACAGGGAGGGGAGTGAAACAGACTGACTCAGCTCCCCAGCGGGGAAACACCCTTCAGGGAGAGCAAGGCTCACAGCCCCCCCCCCCCCCCCCGCTTTCAGGATCATACAAACTGTTTGCTTTTTTATTTTAATTAGCATTCCATTCATTCTTTTAGAACTCACATTCTTCAGGCTATGTCTCTGTTTTGAAAATGGTTGATGTAATAAACCTTGACAGAACTCTAGGAAGAGAGCAAGGCTACTCTGAAGAGTAAAATATCCAGCAGCCCAAGTTTTTTTCTCATCTTAGCTACTAAGCCTTTGAATACTTGAAGAAGAATCCAAACCAAATTCAGCTGTCTTTAGAAATAGAGCTTTTTGTCAGTAGAAAGACTTCTAACACTGACATTTTGAGCTTATTAGAAAGGAGAACTATAATCATTGAAGTAATTATTCTGCATAAAGACATGTTTCTCCATTTAAAATAAAATATTTTTTGCCTTTGAATTATATACAGGTTGGTGTATTATATATTACATATGCCATGAAATAATTAAATATGTACCTGTTCTCTGAAAAAAAAAGAAAAAAGATCAGACCATTTGATCTGTTTAAAAACTTTTAGAGAATCATTAGAACAAAGATGACCTCTTTTAAAATGCATTTTTGGCACCCAAAATTGACTTTAGCAAATAGGATCTCTTTTTTTGGATACCATCAAAGACATTTAACCTCTCTTCATGTACTTCTCAGCTGGTTTCTCATTTATGGGGAAACAGAGTAGAAGCAATCATAGGCTACCTTATTCCAATTTAACAGAAAGCAATATCTTTCTGGCTTTGTATGGCTTTATAAGATTCAACATGAGTCCAGGTCAGGAAAATTCTTCATATAACCTTCTTCCTGGTGAAAGGAGAATAAAACCAGGGAGAGAGTAGGCAGCATCAGAGAGAGAGATTGTGTTTTGATTTTTTCTTTCCCTTGCAAGTTATTTTGTAGAATTGTCATTTTTAGATTCAACCAAGCTTATTTTAGGCATCTGTAATTCCTCATGCTATTTTCTATACCTCTACTTTTTAGAGTGAGAAGACTTGTTACCAGATCAAAAACCTTGCTCTGCTGTCCCTGTAGATACGGGGCTCCTGCCATATTCTGCACATATCCCCCAATTCCTCTTACATACTAGTATAGGTTGATATTAACTCCTCAGATGATAGTGATATAAAACTATCATGTAGATGAAGGGAAAAAGGATGAAGTTTTTTTCAGTTTCATTTAAATAAACTTTAGGATTTGTTACTAAAACTGTGGTTGATTTTTAGAGTAATACTTGCTAAAATATTGCAAACTATTTTTTTAATGTTACTAATGGGATTACCTATTTAGACAGTAAATATCAAAACAGTGTAATGCAAATTAACCATGTATTACTGCTACTGCCTATGTGAAACAGACATCTAGCACTTCTGCTAAACTAGTATTAATTAATCATAAAGGAAGGGTTATTTTATTTTGTAACCACCTTACACAAAAATTTTATAATCAATATTAAAAAGGAAAATAACTAGAAGCATATTGAAAGAGATTTAACAAGAGATCATGATACAATACAATACAATACACCAGGTTGGAAGAGACCTTCAAGATCATCACATCCAACCCATCAGCCAATCCAACCCACCTAAATACAATACAATACAATACAATACAATACAATACAATACAACCCACCTAAACAACTGAAAAACTAAACCGTGGCACCAAGCACCCTATCAAGCCTCTTCTTGAACACCTCCAATGAAGGTGACTCCACCACCTCCACGGGCAGCCGATTCCAGTGGGCAATCACTCTCTCGGTATAGAACTTCTTCCTAACATCCAGTCTAAACCTCCCCTGGCACACAGAAACTGATTTCTTCCAATAGTTGAGATAAAGAGATTTGATTTTTATTCTTTTTTAGTGACACAATGAACAAGATGATGCTAAAATTCTGTATCCTGTCATAAAATTTATATTAAAATGTCATTTTGCCTGGAGTTCCAGGGGGTTTCCAAGGCATAAAGAATTAAATTGTTCTGAGAAACGATGCTATGCCTCACCAATTTTATGAAAAATAGTCAAAATAGGATGCCTTATCTTACACTTTGCTCTGAACTTAGCTCTGCAATTATAAAGACTGTGTACCTGACAAAACTGCAAGCTGTTGCTATGCAAGCTAGAGTTCACTGAGCAGCTGAACAAACCCACAAGTTCTGTGCTCAAGAGTGTTGCATTGGAAGCTGAAGCAAATGTCACGGAATGGGCCAAGGGTCTTCAGGCAGAGAGTACGCTCCCCACAAATGACTGGCACAGGTGCAGTTTGGAGATATACAACATGCGGAAACCCAGAGAATGGCACTTGGGTGAGAAAGGATGGCAACCAGCTAAGGAAGTGTTACTGTATATGTAACTGGAAAACTATAAAACTGCGAGAGCAGCCAATGGATATTTGGAGCTTCTCCAGTGCATGAATTCTTTAGGACTGGTGAGGTGTTGCCTGATCCCAGGTGATGACTGTTGCTTTAAAATTCCTTGCTTTTCCTCCTTTCTTATACTTCTAACTTTTCCCTTTGCATATAGAATTGAACATAAGATTAAAGTGCCTTTCTCAACCAGCTACCTGGTTTCATATTGCTTTCATTTGGTGGATGCTTTAAAGGACTTTCTCTCTTGCCACAGTGGATTGAGACACAAGGTAGTTCAGTTATACTGTCTGTCATGATCCCCCATAGGTTGTTAATTGCATTTCAGAATTCTCAGCTTATATCAGAGAGTTTGAAATCTTTCAAAATTCACACACAGGTTTCATACACTCTTGGGCTTCCAATTCTTGATGATCATAGGTCCTAAAGTTTGAGACAACTCACTAGCCTCCACATTTGACTTTTTATGAGTGTTGAATCTTTGTATTCTCATAGTTTTAAGATAATTAGTTAGTCTCTCTGTGCATGTAAATTTTATATGGTATATCTACTTAATTAGTCTTTTGGAAACTATATAACTGCAGAATAGATGCACTTTTTGTTGTACTGGGGAAGTTCTAGCTAGAACCTCCTGAGAGCATTCATCTACTGAAATTTCGAAAGCCACAACTTTGAAAGAAGCATAATAATAGTACCACCAAAGAAAGGATTTCAGAATATAAAACTGGTCTTCTCTCCACTGTGCTATTTACTTTCTCCTACTTAGAAGTGTGTTACAGACTTAAAAGATTGGAAATACTGAAATAGAGCCTTGCTGTGCATATTCATTATGATACTCTCTGTAGCTGCATAATTTCCTGATATTTTTCCAATGAACTCTGCCATTAAATGTGCATAGTTAATGTGAAATTTATCAATGCTGTACAGTATTTCACATTTCAATCTGCATGGCATGCAGCATAAAATTGCAGATCTTAAAAAAATTCATATATACTGCACCTGCACATTTTTTTCAGTTGAACATAGTTTTAATGTCATTAAAGAATAAAATCACGTTTTCATGGCATATCCAAGTATTAAAAAAACCTAAGTGACTACCACTGGCGAGATTTTAAAATCTTTTGGCTTCATCTGGAACCAGAGACTTTCTTCACCAGCTATTGCACACAGCACTCAGCATATCTTTTTATGTAAGGCAGAGGTTACTATGAGGTTCAGGATTTTTTTTAAGCTATGTAAAATTCTGCCATCTAGAAGCCTTTTAAATCCTACTTAGGAATGCTGTCCTGAAATAGCTTGATTTTATTTTTTTTTCCCTAGAAAGATAAATTAGCTTGTGCTACAAAGACTAAAAGGAATTGAAGGGCTCCATGCATGTCTCCTTGACATAGGCAAGTGTCTAGGAAAACAACAAAAAAAATTTGTTTTCATCCATAATGGAATGCAAAATAGAAAATACATATGTAAAAGAAATGGAAATTAACTCTGCAAAATGAAAATAAAAAAGGGGACTATACTGCAACTAAATACAGAGACTGAACGAGTTAGATCACAGGAAGATGCAAGAATGAAGACACAAACATTAAGATGACACTAAATGGAAATTACAGTAGCATTAGAACTCTGTTAATTTTTTCCCGGTTTACATCTGCAGTGTGTGTATGTGTGGTGTGTACGTCTCTTAAGAGCACAGGTATGGTAATTTAGATCTTACTTTTCTGAATTCTCAGTTGTTATTCACTTTCATGATTCATTGCTAGAAATTGTCCTTTTTGATATATCCTGACTATAGAAAAGAACTGCTATTGTAGTTTATTCTAAGGGTTGCTGGAAGTTTTTGAATTACTTTTTCTACTGAAAAAATAAAATGTTTCCACTTTAATTTTGCAATGTAGTTTAAGAAACCCTGATGAAAAATAGCCACAATGATCAAGAGGCCAACAATAACCTCTTCCTCAAAAAAATGCAATTTGAAAAGAACAAAAGCCAACCAAACAAACAAAATCCAGCAAAAATCTACAGTCCATTCTGAATGAAAACTGACATAGAAGTAAGATTTTTTTTTCTGCTTTTGGCAAACAGTGACTGTGAATACTCACTTAATTTAGGACATTAAAAGGTCAGAAAATAAAGGATTCAGATATAATGGAATTCACAAGCATCAACAATTTCCAGTGTGTCATAATATATTGTTTTAAAAAGCAGTAAAATTACAAAATAATGAGGAAAAACTGCATTAGGCAGAGATGAATATATTGATCAAATGCAACTAGCTGCTAATAAGATAATAGTATTTACTATGGGAGGAAGTATTTATCTGTGTATGTGAACTCCATGTATTTTTAGTTCCCTTAACATATCCTAAAATTTGTGCTTGCAGGAAACAGAACTTTTACTTCTGCCTGTGGTATCAGCAGCATTACTGAATGGTGCATTCTGGGATATTGCAAATTGACAAGGAAATACTAGAAGGAATTTGCAGAAAGAAAAGGAGAATTAATGAAAAAGCTAGTTATATCTCAAATTCTTTCTGAGTGCTTCTAAAACATAATTCTTCAGGCTTTTAAACAGAAACCTCAAAATAATTAAAGTTTTATTTACTTAGGGCTTCATTGTAATTCTAAGATCAATGAACTTCATTCTTCAACCATTCAAGTCTTCTGCTGTCTCCTGGATATTTGCTCAAGTCTAAATACCTGTATGTCACACACTAATTAGTTAAAAGTCTATATTCCATTTATTTGTGCTAAGTATCGATCCTGGAAAAAATGCAGCACAAAAAGTAGACTTGTTTTACATTGCATGGAAATTAAAAATGCATAACTACAAAATTACAATCTTAGTTCTACCCTTAAATATTTTAGCAACTAGTACTCATTGCAAATATGTCTGTTCAGAAATGAATATTTTTATGCTTGATCATAGAATAGTGAAGTTGTTTTTATTGGGCCTTCAGGATCTTTAAGACTGACAAATAAACAAGACCAACAATAAAACCAAGCCAAGTAATGCAGTTCTTGATTGAAGGAAACTGTACCCATAATAATTAGATCCACAAATTCTTGGGTAAGATCAGGTTTTTTCAGCTCTGCTTTCAGTAATGGTGGAGTACTGTTTGCCACTGTTAATGGAAGCATATATTTGTCTATTTTGTCACTGTTAATGGAAGCACACATTTGTCTATTTTGTACAAATAACGATTATGTAGCACATTCACATCTACAAGATTTTCCATTAATAACCTTTTAGCAGTGCAGAAGTCAAATTGTAAAATATCTGTTTCACTGTAGTATTTCAGGAACTTCCCACAACAACACATGCATAAGTAAATACTGTTGATTAAGTGAACCTTATGCAACTTTTGCGATTGAGAAACGTATGTATAAGCCTTTAATCACTAACTAACATCTTGTACTTTTCAGAACTTTGGTGTGAAGAGCATAAATTGTGATATTCATGGAGAAATTTACATTTCTTGCTTTGTTCACACAAAATCACTGTGGATGTCCTTGAAACTACCAGGGTGAAGAACAGGTCAATGTGTAACTTTTATTTTGATGGCTCTATGTTTTACCAAACTATAATATCACTGTGTGCAAAAAAAAAAAAAAAAAAAGGCTTTAAATCCTGTTCAGGTAAATATAGAAACTTTAGCTTTAAACATAGTAGAGTAAAATCTAAAATACAGAGGAAATCCATTCTCTGTTTTCAACACTGCCTTTTAACTGTTCAGCGACATGTGGAGATGCATAATGAGGCTCTGTAGCAAAAGTCAGATTCCATGTCACTTTTGCAATCTGCTTTCTTCCTATTATTCTCTTGATTGCAGAGGAATGATCTAAAATGAAGAAAGAGCAGCCTGTTCAGATGTTCCCTCTTGCCCAAAAAGCATATGCTGTGAAACAGAAGTTATTTGCAGAGTAGCGTCTTGAATTTTGACAATTGTACTCAACTAACTTGTGTCAGGGTGCTGAAACTTCTAATGCAACTTGGACTATGCTTGGCATTATATACATCTTAACTTAACTACTTGACTTCTCGGTCACAGAAGTCACAGGATGGTGTTATGTTTAATCCAGTGCTACATATTTAGAAGATTAAACTAAGGCCAGCATTTTAAAATAATCATAGCAACTGTGTTAGAGGTTTAAATCTTACTTACTTTGTAGACTTTTTACTACTTTTGCAAGCTTTTTATTTCACAAATATATATACAAAATTATTTCAAGTCTTTTTTTTCTGGACTAGGAAATGTATTAACAATTTAGAGCTCTTATAACCACTTCTGTTTTCAGTATACAATCTTCACAAGAAAATATCTGAAGTAATTGATCCTTTACATAAGGATGAAGGTAGTGCGGTAAAAGCGAGAAGAGCTTCTCAGTAGTTCTACAGACTGAAGCTTTATCCAAAAGGAAATATTATAAAGAAAAAGAAAAAAGTCACACAAACAAGAAACAAACCCAAACCAAACCAACCAACCACAAACCAACAACAGCAACCACAAAACCCAACTAGAAATAAAGTCATAAAATGTACAAATAAGTTTTAGGTTATATTTGCTCTGTCTAGAGCAGAAAAATGTTTGCAACATCACTTCAACATGGATGATGTAGCTAGAGGGGAGAAGGATGGAGAAAGAAACAGAGGTTTATGTTGTATTCCACTCTCCTAAGAACAACAACATAAAATGAAACAATTAAGTTCTTGTATCTCTGTAGACTGCAATATCTGGATTACCATTACTAGTAGCAGGCCACAGGTCTGTATTCAAGCTGCAGATTCCCAGAAGGACTTATCAACAGTGATTAACTTAATTTGTGAAACAGCCTTTTGTAGCAGAAACAGCAATTGTCTAAGAAACAGGAGACTGATGATTTTTGTCTAATTAGGTTTGGGTTTGCTGAGCTTTGAATGACTGTGTGGTGTAACACATTGTTACATTACTTTTGATATAGCTCTGCGAATAATTGATAGTGAAACAGCACTCTTCTGTGTAGTGCTAACAGTGATCCCAGGATAATGATGCAGTGTAAAGGACTACAATCACAAAATGGTTGCAGAAGCTTCAAAAGCAATGACACAGAGTGAAAACAAGCTTCAAGGCTGTAAACAAATCACCAATCATCAATTACTGATTTTTAAAGGAATGCAACCTTGGAGTTTGGTAAAATTGAAGAAGAAAGTGAAACTAAATAGGCTACCCACATCAAAGACAGAATATAAATTCAGATATAGCATGGAACTTCAGACCAGTGAATTAAAAAATCAAGCTGCAGTGTGTGCTGTAAAGTATGAAAGATTATCCCAAGAGTATTGTTGAATGATGAGGAGGAAGAGCACCACACACTGAAAATTAGGACATTGAAGGTATGAGTATAAAACTAGAAAATAGGCTACATATTGTTTTTCCATTTTTATCAGGAATTCCATACATGACAAAATTGACTTTTTCATTCCCACAGAACATTCCACTTTTGCTAAATGAACATTTGGAGAAATGAATGCCCTTCCAATAGTCTGTATGGCAAATAAAAATATTTATGTTAGAAAAGCTCTTGGTCATCAGTTTTGGGTTCTGTACTACACCTTCTGAATAATTAGGAAGAACCTCTTAAACTCTTGGATATTTTCCCCCTACTGTATTTTCAGTGTAGATATTTACTTTCAAATTTTTCATCTGAACTCTTCATAACCAACACAAAGAAGCAAACACATCTAAACTATGATACATCTGATGCCTTAAACAGGTCTGTTAAATTGTAGCTAAAAAAATTGCACATTGTTTAGAAAATGAAATTGCATCAAAAGAAATGTGGTTCTTAGTGCAAGCATTTAGAATAATGACAAGTCACTTAGCCAGCATGAGTACTGCAGACGTGTAAAGAATAGTAGTCAGAAATATTGTATCCTGTCAGCAAGCCAGTGGTAGTTTACATATAGTATTTTATTTTGAAGGTTTGAAGTATTGTAAGTGTAGATAGAAGACAGATTTGTTTATTTTATTTTATTTTGTTTTATTTTAATTACATTTTTTTTTAAATGGAAACTGAATATGTGCACTTAATATTCTCCAAGCACTAAATTTACTGTTTGTGTACATATCCAAACTGGGTTCTTGGATTATCAAACTAACTCCTCTTTGAGCAAGTTTAATCACTCTGTAAACCCAACTATGCAATATAGAGGTTGATGAGGTGTCAGGAAAAAAGCACATAAAAGAATTAGTAAGAAAATCCTCTCATGCAGAATTTTATAGTGGGGACGTCTAGAGCTGAATTAGTCTAACTAGGTGCTCATCAGAGACAATGAAAAGAAATAGTTACTTCTAGGCTTCTTATCCTAAGGTGTGTGTTTAAAATAGCTTAATTGAATTTTAGCCCAGAAGACACATTTCTTTCATCTTTAAACAAAGGATGTTTAAAGTGACCACCGAGAAATAGAAAAGGACAGTATAAATGAATGAAGTTATTAAAGATGAATCCTGCTACTCTTGACTGTTAATCTTTTCCCAGATCTTCTCTACACTTTCTGCAGTGAAAGGACAAATACCATCTTGCTAGACTATGCCAGCAGATGATAGGATTTTCCACTTTCTGCCTCCATCCCTGTGCCTTTTTCAAAAACTGGGGTTAGAACCCAACGCTTCTTATGAACATGCCTTATTATAGAATGAGCTTAATTTAGATAATTATAATCTAAAACATTCCTGAGGAAGAAAAAAAATGTCTGAATTTTTGTGTGTTTGTTTGCATAGAAGGAAAGACTGGGAAAACCAAACTGCAGCAAATAAATAATCCAGCTGTAACAAGAATATTAATCATTATCCTACTGAAAAGGTTGAAGATAACATAAACTAACTTGTGCCGGTAAAGCATTTGGAATATTAAAATTAAAAAATAAAACAACAAAATAGTATTAGAAAAAAATCTCTATGTGTTCAAGAAAACAACACAAAAAGTATCATTTTTTAATTTTAAGAGATTTTTAAAATTTTGCCACAGTTAAGTATGTATATATATATATATATTACAGTTATACTATAAAAGCACTGAGGTAGAAAGCTACAGTGCAATGAGTATGAGAATGGACATATCCTTTCAGAAGCATGAGTGGCCTGAATTTGCATTGTTTCCAACAGTGACCATAAACGACTTGCCAGAAAAGAAAAAGAGCAGGGCAAATGCCCTGGTTAGGCCACACCTTGAGTACTGTGTCCAGTTCTGGGCCCCTCAGTTTAGGAAGGATGTTGACTTGCTGGAACGTGTCCAGAGAAGTGCAACAAAGTTGGTGAGGGGCTTGGAACACAAGCCCTATGAGGAGAGACTGAGGGAGCTGGGGTTGCTTAGCCTGGAGAGGAGGAGACTCAGGGGTTACCTTATTGCTCTCTACAACTCCCTTAAAGGGAGGTTGTAGACAGGCAGAGGTTGTTCTCTTCTCCCAGGCAACCAGCACCAGAACAAGAGGACACAGTCTCAGGCTGCACCAGGGGAGGTTTAGGCTGGCGGTTAGGAGGAAGTTTTACACAGAGAGAGTGATTGGCCATTGGAGTGGGCTGCCCGGGGAGGTGGTGGAGTTGCCGTCACTGGAGGTGTTCAGGAGGAGACTTGATGGGGTGCTTGGTTGCATGGTTTAGTTGATAAGGTGGTGTTGGATGATAGATTGGACACGATGATCTTGAAGGTCTCTTCCAACCTGGTCTATTCTATTCTATTCTATTCTATTCTATTCTATTCTATTCTATTCTATTCTATTCTATTCTATTCTGTTCTGTTCTGTTCTGTTCTGTTCTGTTCCGTTCCGTTCTAATACCTCTCCTAGGAATATGTTTGCAAGGAACGTTCCAGACTGCATACAGTTTCATCTGAGGTATTTTCTACAAGTTTGTTACCTACTCAGTAGTTCTCTAAAAGTAATATTATAATAATACTTTTGTATTTGTGACAGTCCACTTGCAGTATGCAATATTTTGTTATTAAAATGTTTTGATCATCAAGACTGTGATTATAGTGACACGTATCAAATCCTGTGTTTGAGAATTTTATTTTGTCTAGTGCAGATGTATATGGATTGCAAAGAATATTTTACTGTAATATTAATTCCTATTTCATGAATCTTATTAATGGCAAGACACTACTGCTATGAAAAAAAAGTGAGAAATGTACTTGAAAAAATATTTTTGCTGGTAGAGTATGTTTTAAATCATACTATTATTTTTATTGGGTAACAGTACAATAGCAGTTCAAAATGGCAAGAAACTGATCTTCAGCAATAATCTATGACACTCGTTATCTGTCAAGACTTCCACTGACAGACTCCTCTTATGATTTCACTGTCAACCTTCTGAATCCCATCTTGTTTGAAGTTAATTTCACCAGGGTCAGAGACAAAGTCATTTATCAAGGCTTTCCAAGACTGGCAAAGCGAGAACTAGTGGATAGACAAATTTCTAATCTCATTAGAAGTTCATGTGGGCTACCACTCTATGCTTTAAAAAGTCTCATTTACAAATCTTAATATTATTCACATTTTCATTCAATAACCAATCCATAACTTTCTTCTAAATCCTTACAAATTTCCAGGACACTGTGCAGAAATGATGATGGAATGGAACCTGACACACAAATGTATAAGGGTGCTCACAGAGAAATAAACTCTATGGCATCTACGACACACTGGAACATTTTTATAAAAGCAAAATAAAATTAAATAAAAATATAAAAAGGTCAAGATATCTCCTGCACCTCACAACACAAAGACCAGTGTTAGCAGTCCATGATTGTGTTGGGTTAAAGTTTCCCATTCACGTTAACTAAGCACGACCAGCTCAGTTGGAAGCAAATGGAAGCTGTATTTACAAAGCAAAAACTGCACTCTACAATGGAATGCAATGAATATGTACAAAATATACAGTATTTTACAATGTTATACAGGCGTTTACAATCAGAAAATAGCACGAAAACTCCCCTGGTCAAAATGACCAGGGAAGCTGCTCCACTGCCCTGCCCAAAACCTCCCAAACCCCCTTGTATCGAAAGAGAGAAGCTGGAAGAAAGCAGTGTTAGTCTTATCTCATGGTCAGAAGTGTTATCCTCCCAGCAGAACAGCCAGACCAGAGAAGAAAAGAAGGAATGGGGATGAAAGTAAAGTGTGAAAGATTCTTAGGGTACATCTGTGTCCATCCCACACATTCTGACCAATGAAATTAGTTTAGAATACACTTTTGTTTTCCTTTTACATCCAATAGTGAATTATTTTTAAAGGCATAGCCTAAAACTGCCACTATAACTTTGAAGAGAGTTGAAAAGACATTGTAGTGTATACTTAAATTACCATTAACAAGAAGAAATCAATCAGAGATACCCATATTGTAAAAATAGAGGGATCTTGTCAATATTCCCTACTTGTAGCAGATGCAATCCCACGGTAGTTTCTGAAATGCACTTTGACATGATCTGGGAAAGTAATGTGTAGGTCAAAATCACACCATAGGGCAAGATAACATTTAAATAGCAAGAACTGAGCCTTGGCTCAGGTCATCCTTTACTGTTCAGTAATCTTATTTTTCATGCTGAATGGTTCTAGTTTGTTACTGTTCCGCATATGAAAAGATTCTGTATCAGACTTTGCTCCACAACCTTCTTTACACATCTTCTGTCTCTACCTTCTTTTGAGACATACTCACAGGTGAACCAAAGACATACACAATGGTTTACATTCTGTTCTTTTACTAATAATTATACATTTTTGTTGTTCTATTTTTAAATATATCTGAATATTGGGCTGTTTACTTACAAATTTATGAAACACAGCCCCAACACAACTTGTTCCAAATGATCTCAGAGTCTAACACTTTGTAAGTAAGACCAGGATTGATTTTTTTTGTGTGTGTTTACATTTATTTATGCATCTATTTATTTAAGTTTTTGTTATCTTTACAGAAACAGCTTAATATGTCTCATGAACTTGATCACTTTTGTCTCCACTTTCCATCAACATGCAGAGCAAAAATTGGTTATTCTGCTATGCAGTATACCTGTCCTTTGTATTCAAATATTGCACGAATAGATTTAAGTATTTTGAAGACTATAATTTGCTGTTTACCGAATCTTTACAAAGCCCACCTTACATTCAAATTAGCATTTTGAATTGCAAAATATAGCTCTAAATGTAGTAATTTTTTACCTCTTAAAAAAAATAAAATGTAGCATGTAATCATTATATAAACTGAATACCTCTGAACTATTAAAATCACAGTATCACAGTATCGCCAAGGTTGGAAGAGACCTCAAAGATCATCAAGTCCAACCTGCCACCACAGACCTCATGTCTACACCATGGCACCAAGTGCCACATCCAATCCCCTCTTGAACACCTTCAGGGATGGTGACTCCACCAATTGCCTGGGCAGCCCATTCCAATTATGAACGACTCTCTCAGTGAAGAACTTCCTCCTCACCTCGAGCCTAGGCTTCCCTTAGTGCAGCTTGAGACTGTGTCCTCTTGTTCTGGTGCTGGTTGCTAGAGAGAAGAAGCCAACCCCTTCCTGGCCTACAACGACCTTTCAGGTAGTTGTAGAGAGCAATGAGGTCTCCCCTGAGCCTCCTCTTCTTCAGGCTAAACAATCCCAGCTCCCTCAGCCTCTCCTCACAGGGCTTGTGTTCAAGGCCTCTCACCAGCCTTGTTGCCCTTCTCTGGACACGTTCAAGTGTCTCGATGTCCTTCCTAAACTGAGAGGCCCAGAATTGGACACAATACTCAAGGTGTGGCCTAACCAGTGCTGAGTACAGGGGCACAATGACTTCCCTACTCCTACTGGCCACACTATTCCTAATGCAGGCCAGGATGCCATTGGCCTTCTTGGCCACCTGGGCACACTTCTGGCTCATGTTCAGGCGGCTGTCGATCAGCACCCCCAGGTCCCTCTCTGTTTGGCCGCTCTCTAGCCACTCCCACCCCAGCCTGTAGCTCTGCATGGGGTTGTTGTGGCCAAAGTGCAGCACCTGGCACTTGGATTTGTTGAATGCCATCATGTTGGACTCCGCCCATCTGTCCAGTTGGTCGAGGTCCCTCTGCAGAGCCCTTCTACCCTCTTACTGATCAACATCTGCTCCCAACTTGGTGTCATCTGCAAATTTGCTGATGACTGTCTCAATCCCCTCATCCAGATCATCAATGAAGATATTAAAGAGGATGGGGCCCATCACTGATCCCTGGGGGACGCCACTGGTGACTGGCCTCCACCTGGAGGTGGCACCATTCACCACCACGCTCTGGGCACAGCCCTCCAGCCAGTTCCTAACCCAGCTCAGAGTGTTGCTGTCCAAGCCACGAGCTGACAGCTTAGCCAGCAGTTTGTTGTGGGGGATGGTGTCAAAGGCCTTGCTGAAGTCCAGGTAGACCACATCCACAGGCCTCCCCACATCCACCAGGCAGGTCACCTAATCATAGAAGGAGATCAGGTTGGAGAGGCAGGACCTGCCCTTCCTAAATCCAGGTTGGCTGGACATGAGCTCTTGGCCATCCTTCAGGTTCGCAGTTTTTGCCACCAAGATAATCTGCTCAATCATTTTCCCTGGCACTGAGGTCAGGCTGACAGGCCAGTAATTTCCAGGTTCCTCCATCCAACCCTTCTTGTGGATGGGGATCACATTGGCCAGTTGATAATATATAATGGACAACTATTTAAAATACCTATGTAAAATTAATATTGTGACTAGTAAATTCACAAATGCAAGCTCTTTCTTTCTATGCTAAACTGTAGAATAATGAGGGATATTACACTACAATATATACTGCTGACTTGCATAGTTAGAGTTTTGTGGTAGCTGTCACTGGTAAAAATTGAGGTATTTGTTTCCCCAACGTAAATTAGAAAATTATCATCCTCACATAATGAACGGTCATTAATGAGCTGATACTCTAGATAATTAGTTATACTAATATGGTGGAACAATAGTCAAGGTCATGCTTAAAACCAGGTTGATGAGGCAAGAGACATTCTTCTGCCTGAGCAGGAAAATTCACTTATAAGAGGAGCAACAAAAATAGTGGAGGCAGATACGATTTACTAACCTAATTATCATATATTTGGAAAGGATTAGAAGTGAAGGAGCATAAAATTTTCCCATTATTCTGAACTGCCTGTTGGTGGCTGAATTGTAGAGGGACAATGCAATTTAATCAGTGGTGATTTCAATTTTATTTATGTTCATGAAGTATAAAAAGACTTTGAAAAAAAATCCTCTTATATTTTTCATTACTACACCCTATAGATGTTTTTAAATTTCTTGCCTATTATTTTTGTAGATGACTTCTGTTCAGAGTTGCTGTTTAAACTTCTGTTTCAAAAACTTGCATTGACTCTTTCCCCCCTTGTTGGAGAAGTAAGTAGGGTATTGGCAGAACTTCTGCCTTTGACCTTTGGAGGGCACACCTTGACCTCTTTGGAAGACTACTTGGCAGAGTCCCTTGGGAGGCAGTGTCAAAGGACAAAGAGTCCAGGAAGAGCATAGAATGGTCTGGGTTGGAAGGGACCTCCAAAGGTCATCTAGTCCAAGTCCCTCTGCAGTAGGCAGGGGCATCCTCAATTAGATCAGGTCTTCCAGAGCCCTGTCAAACCTCACCTTGAATATCTCCAGGAATGGAGCTCTAACCACATCCCTAGGTAACCTGTTGGATGCTGGAGCAGGTCATGTTTGTCTGACATATGATGAGCCAGTGGGGAAGAAGATGAATCTGTCTGAACAGAGAGATTAAGCCAGCATTCAGGAGGGGAAAAAAAAAAAAAAAAAGGTATAGTTTATGCAAGAAGGGTCAGGCAACTCAAGAATACTGCAAAGGTATCTTAAGGTTATACAGAGAGGAAATTAAAAGGGACAAAGCCCAAATATAACTTGATCTGGCTGTTGTCATAGAAGACATTAAACAAAATTTCTATATATGCCTTAACAACAAAAGTAGGGCTAAAAATCCACAATCTTTACTGGATGCAGAGGGAAATACAGTGACCAAACAGGAGGTACTTCATGCCTTCTTTGTCTCAGTCCTTAATAGTAAGATCCAGTCACCTGAGATATGCACAGGAGTAGATAGAAAAATATACCTCCCATAATCCAAAAGGAAATGGTCAGTGACCTACTACACCACTTAGATGCACAGAAATCTATGGCACCAGATGGGAAAGGTTGAGAGAGTTGGGTCTGTTGAGTACTGAGAACAGAATACTGCAGGGAGACTTTATTGTAGCCTTACAACAAAAGAAGGCTTGCAAGAAAGACGGAGAAAGACTTTTTACTAAGCTTAGGTTTAGACTGGATATAAAGAAGAAATACTTTATGATGAGGATGATGAGACACTGGAATAGGTTGACCAGAAAAGTTGTGCATGCCCCATCATTGGTCACTGGTAATGTGCAAGGCTGGATGAGACTTTAAGCAACCTGATCTAGTGAAAGATTCCCCTCTCCACAGCAGGCAGATTGGACTGCATGATCTTTAAAGATCCTTTCAAACCCAAACTATTTTGTAATTTTATGAATATTAAAGGTGAATGAAATATTTAATGGGTTTTTGGTTCTTTATCTTCTCCACTGACATGTCTCTTAATATTATGGAATAGGTGAATGGAATACTGCTGTATATATTGCAGTGATAATACAATATGTTTCTGAAAAATCTAAATCTCACCCATTTAAACCATAGCCTCAGGAGTTATTGGTATATTCAAAAGTTCTTTGGATGATAGGACTGAGATTAATTTCAAGATGATGACATTTAAATTTAGGTATCTGCTTCCATTATCATCAGCGGAGATCAATGCAGCCCACAGAAAAAAAATGAGAGTCCAGTCAGTTATCTGGACATAACTGATAATATATCTTGAAAGGTACCATGATATGTGAAAAATTCATGCATAAATGGCACATGACACTCAAGAGACCCATACTAGTGTAGAACGACAGCTGGAGGATAGCCAGGGTTTGATAGGCATTGCTCATCTTTATGCACAACTCTGTTGAGGCATTTGAACCAAGTCCAGTGTATCTCTTAATGCCACCATGAAAGGCATGGGAAGAATTACAGTTGGCAAAGCAGAACTTTAAAATTCATATACTGGTTCATTTGAAGATTGTGAGCAGTTTTCTTAATGAAAGTTTTTTACTTATCAGCATGATGAGAGAGATGGGAAGAAAAGAAGCAGGTGTACAATGATTTTTGGTCAGAAGAGACCAAAAAAGTAATGTTCATACTAGTTCACATCTTCAAAGGTCCAAGCTTTTCACCATGGCTGGCTGCAACTGCTATTTTCAAGACTAAGATCATCTAGAAAAAATGTATAGAATATACTGACATAGTCTGATGATTCAAAGGTAGTGTGTCAAAATCAAATACAAAACACTTTCACAAACATAGAGAAGTCCAACTGCCTGACGATGTGAAGAGTTCCTTCGGGAAAAATATGCAAACAATCAAAATCCCAACAAATAACAAAAATCCCTCATGCCTGATAATTAGAGTTTACATTCCTGAAGTATTTTAGCATTTAACACTCCACTGGAAGAAAAGCAGAGAATTCAATATTTTAACTCATAGTATGTGCAGATAATGAAATTTCAGAGTATCATATATATGCTGCAATATTAGACAAACCATGGTATTTAGTTCCTAATCTACAGTTTGAATTTTCTTTGCATATTAACTAGAAAAGTATTTCACCAGGAAAAAAGTATCATTTGATGTGAATGCATGACATCAGTGATTTTATGTAGCTTGATCATTTTTTGTGATAACACAAAAATGAAGATAATGTTTTTGATTATAGCTTTACAGAGATATAATTCCTTTCAAAAGATTTGTTGTTCTTCGACAGGTGATGAACTTCAACATGATAGCTTTAGATGTCATTGTTTTCTAACCTGTCCTTTAGGATCAACAGATGTATTGGGTCTTTTAAAATAATTCTTGCATGCAGCTTGGCTACAGAGCTCTCCAAGAACTGTCCTAAAATTGCAGTCTGGGTGTTGTGGGAAGAGGTTGTTTTCAGATGGCCTTGGAAGTCTATGAAGATTTGCCTTTGTTCAAATTAGAGAAAGGTATGTTTTGTCTTTAACTCTGAAGAGAATGTAAACACCTTGTAACTGAAGGAGAGAAATTAGGCAGAATTTGGTTGGATGCGCACCAATTGCCTCTGTCTACACATCTATCCAGCATGTTCTGAAAAATTCTAAAAGTTCTAACAAATTCTAAAACTCTCTAAAAGTTCTTTCAAGCAAAAGCTCCCCAGACAATATTAAGCCTTTGTCATTTCTCCAGATCCCCAGAGTGTCAGATTCACATGATGTAATTTTCAAGCTCTGTAAGATCATGCTTACAATTAAATTCTTACATGTTTTTAATATTCTAAGAGTTCCTTTCATAAGCCAGCATAGATATTAAAATTTTTGATCAGATCTGTCATTGTTAACTTCTTCTGAAGTTCTTCTTAGCTTTTATGTCTGCTTCAGATGCACACAATTTTTGTGAGATCCTGTGCTTGGACTCATTATTTTATTTTTCCAGCATGCCTACCTAAGATGGCAGGCACACTTTGGTGTGTGTTCAAATTTTTGTGTCAAACTTTCAAATTCATCAGAAGGGATTTACCTTGCTAATTACTAACTCATTTAGAACAGAGGTTTCCATATTTCATATTGTAGCCTAACATGCAACATGCAGCATAAGAAAACCAAGTGGTAGTCAAGATAAATAAAAGGTCTGCTTCTTTATGTGGAATCTTTGTGGAGAGGGACGAAATATAACTCAGATAAAAAAAATATGAGAGGGTCTTTTTGTTTGTTTTGTTTGTTATTTGCCTTTTATTTTTCTTCTTTGATTTTGTTTACTTTTGGAGGAATGGTATTGCAAACATGAGAACTGAACTATAATTTGGAATCCCTGCTGTGAAGAACAAAGTGTCTGGTTTTATTACTAGTGCTGGTTACAAATCGAGCAATAAAGGCTATTTGAATTGGCAGAATTATTGTTTCTAAAAGGTCTAGTGCAGAAATTTTAAGAAATGTCACTTCAGAAATTTTCAGTTTCTAATTCTTTCATTAAAGGATAAATGCGAGTGCATAAATTAAAAGTATCTGCAGGCAAAGCAGTTTCACCACTCTTTAGTGATGAAGATGTTAAAAAAAAGATGAAATTATTGGCTGGCTAAAGCTGTGTTGAGAGACAGTAGTTTGACTATTGAGATCCAGTATTGTTTGCTGCTTTCTGTGTAGATTTCCTACTTTTTGTGTAGATAAAGGAGACTAGCAAACTGAATTCATATGTGACTCAGTTGCCTCACTGACACTGGATTCTGCAGGAGTTTAGGTCCTGCGACACTTACAGATCTGTTAGGACAGATACAATGGGTTTTCATTCTGCACACAAAAGGCAAATTTCTGCTCTTCTTAGGCTTGAAGAACATGCATATGGACTAATTTTTTTATTGATTTCAAGCAGATCAGTGTAGAAGAATCTCCACATCTGAGGACAAAGGGAGAAGAGAGCTACTCTTTTTCCTATGTTATTTTTTGTTGTTGTTTTTGCTTGTTTGTTTGTTTGCTTGTTTTTTATCTATGGGCCAGTTCTGCATCATAGAATCATAGAAACATAGAATCAATAAGGTTGGAAAAGACCTCAGAGATCATCATGTCGACCTGTCACCCAACACCTCATGACTAATTAAGCCATGCCTTCAAGTGCCACATCTAATCCCCTCTTGAACACCTCCAAGGAGGGTGACTCCACCACCTCCCTGCGCAGGACATTCTGCCACAGTTAAACAGGCTCTCAGTAGAGAAAAAGTTTCCATTACAATCCAGGTCATATTAAAATGGTAATGGAAATAGCATTCTTTTCTCTTGAAAGTTCAGCTATTTTTTTCAACTATAATTGTAAAAATACAACATATTTTTTTATTTTAATATCTAGTCCCTAAACATAGCTCATGATGGACTTTCCTGCTGAGAATATTAGAGAAGTTATTTTGAACATTATTGGTGAGAAGTAGTAGTTAAAATAATCAAGTCACTTATATATAGATTTTATATAATATCTACAGTAACAGTGATTTAATAGTAATTAATTAAAAGAGAACACAATAAGTTAATGTTTATTTTTATTTAGATTTTGGACATTAGCCAAAAAAAAATCTCCATATTCTTCTTTCCAAGAGTAGATTATAAGGCTCAAAATTTGTCCTCTTCCTTAAATCTAAATGCACTGTTGTAACATGATATAACCATATCAGTCCTGTTCTTTTACTTAGACTGGAGATGGACAAAATTTCCCTCATTGTTGCCATATTATAACAAAAATGACCTAATTTTAGCATGAAAATACTAATTATAGTGGGAAATTAGGAAACCAGCTTTAATATAATAAACAGAAGAACAAAATAACAATGAAAGGGAAGGCTATTTTTCTAATCAAACACAAATACATGCAGGGGTTGTTGTTCCTCCTTAGTTGCAGGAAGGAATACTGAAAGGAACAGGACAGCAGGTGTAATTAACAAGTGGCTCAGAGGATGGTGCCACCAACAGAATTTGGGGGTTTTTGATCTTGGGGAACTTTCTATGGCACCAGGGCTGCCAGCAACAGATGGAGTACATCCATCCCAGAGGGGGAGAAAGATCCTAGCACATGAGAACAGCCTATCCCACAGAGGGAAAAGGGTTCTAGGAAGGGAGTTGGCTGAACTCATTGACAGGGCTTTAAACTATATTTGAAGGGAGAAAGGGCTGAAACCAGTCCCCTGAGACAGGAGTCTGAGGGTGGTAAGCTGGAGTCAGGAGTTGTGATGGGTTACACCCATCCTGAAAGCAGGGGGGAGGGCTTGTGAGAGCCTTGCTCTCCCTGGAAAGGGTTTTCACCCTGGGAAACTGAGTTAGTCTGTTCCACTCCCCTTCACTGTCCAGCAAGCCTATAAAAAGGAAGACACTGCAGCCATTTGCTCTCTTTTACTTCTGCCTCATGGGGACGAAAGGACTAAGAGAGTTGCTTCTGGCTTCCCAGTTCTCTGCAATGTGGTCAGTCCTGGTCCTCCTCTCTGCTACATCCACACTTCTTCAAAGGACTGTTGGTTTTAAATATATATATTTTTCCCATCCATCCTTGTTCCTTACCCTTGTGAACCCTTCCTGTTACTGTTCTATATACATTGTTTAAAGAAAATTTTTACCTCTCTACTTCCAAACCGACTCCAGATTATTTCTTGGTTGGTTTCCCTCCTCCCTTTTTCCTTACCCCCCTTTCCTTCATTTCTTTCCCTTCCCTTATCTCTCCCTGTTCTTTCCCCTTCCCTTTTTCTTTTTTCTCTCAATTGTAAAAGAGGAGGGAGAAGCAGGGGAGAGATTCTCAGTCTTGTCCCCCCATCTGAGCTCTTAAATCCCAGTTAAGGCTCAAATCCTAGGGTGCTGAGAACTGACAGATGAGCTGGCCAAGCCACTCTCCATCATTTTTCAAGAGTCCTGGCTCACTGGAGAGGTCCCAGATGACTGGAAGCTGGCCAATGTGATGCCCATCCACAAGAAGGGCTGGAAGGAGGAGCCAGGGAATTACAGACCTGTCAGCCTGACTTCAGTTCCAGGCAAGACTATGGAACAGGTCATCTTGAGTGCAATCACACAGCACTTACAGGATAGCCAAAGGATCAGGCCCAGCCAGCATGGATTTAGGAAGGGCAGGTCCTGTCTCACCAACCTGATCTCCTTCTATGATCAGATGACCCACATGGGGGATGTGGGGAGGCCTGTGAATGTAGTCTACCTGGACTTCAGCAAGGCCTTGGTCACCATCCCCCACAGTAAACTCCTGGCCAAGCTGTTAGCTTGTAACTTGGACAGCAGCACTCTGTGCTGGGTTAGGAACTGGCTGGAGGGCCGAGCCCAGAGAGTGATGGTGAATGGTGCCACATCCAGCTGGCAGCCAGTCACTAGTGGTGTCCCCCAGCGATCAGTGTTGGGCCCAATCCCGTTCAATATCTTTATTGATGATCTGGATGAGTAAATTTGCAGATGACACCAGTTTGGGAGCAGGTGTTGGTCTGATAGAGGATAGGAGAGCTCTGCAGAGGGACCTTGGCAGGCTGGACAGATGGGCAGAGTTCAAGGGCATGAGATTTAACACATCTAAGTGCCGAGTTCTACACATTGGCCACAACAACCCCATGCAGTGCTACAGGCTGGGGTCAGAGTGGCTGGAAAGCAGCCAGGCAGAAAGGGGCCTGGGGGTACTGGTCGAGAGTAGGCTGAACATGAGCTAGCAGTGTGTCTAGGTGGCCAAAAGGCCAATGGCATCCTGGTCTGTATCAGGAATAGTGTGGCCAGCAGGAGCAGAGAGGTCATTGTGCCCCTGTACTCAGCACTGGTTAGGTCACATCTTGATTACTGTCCCCAGTTCTGGGCCCCTCAGCTCAGGAAGGATGCTGAGTTGCTGAAATGTGTCCAGAGAAGCACAGAAAAGCTGGTGAGGGGGTTGTAGCACAAGTCCTATGAGGAGAGGCTAAGGGAGCTGGGATTGCTTAGCCTGGACAAGAGGAGGCTCAGAGGAGACCTCATTGCTCTCTACAACTACCTGAAAGGTGGTTGTAGGCCAGGAAGGGGTTGGCCTCTTCTCTCTAGCAACCAGCACCAGAACAAGAGGACACAGTCTCAAGCTGCACCAAGGGAAGTTTAGGCTCAAGGTGAGGAGGAAGTTCTTCACTGAGAGAGTCATTCGTCATTGGAATGTACTGCCCAGGGAGGTGGTGGAGTCACTGTCCCTGGAGGTGTTTAGGAAGAGGCTGGATGGGGCATTTTTCCAATCTGGTTAATTTTATTCTATTCTATTCTATTCTATTCTATTCTATTCTATTCTATTCTATTCTATTCTATTCTATTCTATTCTATTCTTTTTTTTCTTCTTTTGTCCAAAAACATAACAGATGAATGCAGCAATAAATGATGAACACAGTGTTGCATTTTAATTACTTATTATTGTATTTTTACTATGTAATTGTGAATTATGAGGGGTTTTCATCTTAATCAGAGGGCAGGACAGATGGTGAAAGCTAATTTTGTATTAAAATAACCTCAGTTGCCCAATGAATATGCACTTCAAGCAACAGACGTTTTGTAATAGCAGTGCTAATCATCCAGCCACAGTGCTTAGGACATCCTACAGAACTTTTTTTGTACAAAGAGATGTAGAATTTATACTAGATTGTTAAGTTTATAAAGACAAAACAAAGCAAAAAGTTTAATTTCTTGAGTCTGTGCAAAAAGGAGAAATGGACTGCAAGGTAAACTTACCTTCCTTTCCAAAATCAGAAGCAGCTAAGTTACAGCTCCATTGTATATGAACGTATCATCCAACAAGAAGGTCAACACTTTATACATTCTGCAACTATGACACCACATGGGAACATCAGAGAAAGAAATGTACATCTCCTAAACACAATCTCCTCTAAAACAAGAAGTTTAATTTGTCCTCCCCTCACCATTTTCTCAGACAAATTGATAAGAAGGGCATGAAGAAAGCAGAAAAATAGGAAATGGTAAATAAAAACCCTCAACCAACCAACCAAAAAAAAAAAATCCCAACAAACAAAACCCCACAAAAACAAAACCTAAAGCAACAACCTATTATTTTAATTTCCCGTGATAGTCGGAAGCCTTGGCTTGCCACCCCTGGATATTCGATACAGCAATTCACTGTTCCCTGTGTTTTCTGGCAAGAAAAGTCCATTATGCATATTATCTAGTATAATATCTTCAAAGTAAAAAAATGCACTGTCCAAAAGAATCCAAAGTGAACAGTTCATTATTCTACACTGTGCCATGCACTGTCGTAAAAATGTGTATCTGATTATGTGGGATTTATGACTCCATACAGAAATTGGTTTGCCTTGAATGTTATATGGACAGACTGAATACCTTCAAAGTCGGGCTAGTAACAGTTCTTTTGATCTGAAAACTGGTGAAAGAATCTACAAGCCAAAGATTTGGGAACAAAGAAGCAAACAAAAATTTTCACAATTAAGAAAATAACCCACAATGCCAGGAGCACCACAAGAAAAAACTGTCTGGCAGTCCATTGAGTTAACAAGTAGAAACTATGGTGTATCTGCATCAAGTATGGAACAGACTGATGCTATCTAACTCCCAAATTTCAGTGAATTGCACCACAACATCTTAGTAAGGGATATCTAAAGTGCTTTAGTAACCTTGTGAAATGGATAGCATTAGAAAGAAAATCTCTATACATGGGCTAGAGGGAACTGCTGAGTCTTCTGAGATCTGAGTCCAGACCACCACAAGATAAACCATGGTATTGCCTGACCTCAGTAGTGAAGGATAAGTTTTAAACCAGTGTGACCATCTTTCCAAATCATTTGCTTAATAATTTGCCTTATATAGCTATATTTTAATGCTTGATTTATTTACAGTAATTCATGAGAACAAGTCTTACAGGAGTGGGTGAGGGTATTGGGATTCTTTAACTTGGAGAAAGGAGTCTCAAGAGACACCTTATTGCTTTCCACAACTACATGAAAAGAAGGTTGTAGTAAAAATGCATGTCAATCTCTTCCCCTAAGTAACAAGTAATAGGATGAGAGAAAACTGCCTCAAACTGTGCCAGGGGAGGTTTAGTTTTGATTTTCCGGAAAAATTTCTTCAGTAAAGAGTTGTCAAGCATTGGAACAGGCTGCCAGGGATGTGGTGTAGTCACAATCTCTGGAGATCTTTAAAAGACAAGAAGACATGGTGCCTAGTGGCATTGATTTAGTGGTTGACTTGGCAGCATTAGGTTTACAGATGGACTGAATGCTGTTAAGAATCTTTTCCAACCTAAATGATTCTATGATTCTGTGATTCTAATGCATCCCAAAGGTTTCTTTCATTTTTCAACATCTCCCAGAAACATTGAACAAATTACTAAACCAGATTTAAATAGGAAAACTTTGATCCCCTTAGTGTGATGACCACCCTTTTGAAGTAATAGTCAATCTTTCTGTTGCATCTGACTTTGTTTACTGGTTTATGTCTGTAGGAAAACTAATCTAATTGCTGCATTATTTTAAACACTATAAAAATACAGAAATTAATCATGAGAAAAAAAAATCCAACTTTGTGATAAATTCTAACTAGCACTGACTATGTAGATCAGTATTAGCAATACTAATTATGCATAGCTGTGTGGCAACACTTCTTAGTCATCATTAAAATGTAGTACACTAGAATATCACAGAATATCCAACTAAAAGTATATATACAGTACAGAGCTATGAACAAAATCTTAATAAATACTCCAGGGGATGCATACACTGTTATTTCATGTGGTATGTAAGTAGGATAAGGAGAAAAGAAAAAAGTGTGGTTTGTTTCTCAGTTCTCATACTTGAGTGATTCTTAGAGAAAAAGCTAAAAACTGTAAAAACCACTTTCAGATCTTCTAATGTAACAAAAAAAAATCAATACTTTTTTAATTACTAAACTACTATCTGGTTGAAAGTTACAAACTGAAAAAAAAGAAAAGAAAAAAGGAAATGCTTCAAGATAATGGAACCATGCTGTAGAACAAGTTCATTAATAACAGCTACTATTTCAGAAAAATCTGCCTGATACAATTTTCTAGAAATTAAGTGCAGGCTTCAATTATTGTATTGGTTTACCAAAGCTATACAACAAAATGTGTTGCTCCAGTCTGAGCTGTAACCCCCAGATTTTCCATTAAAAAAACCCACAAGCACAAAGTTTGCAGCCAAAAAATTGAAAATAAAAAAGGAGATAACAAATGTCAATAGGTAATGATTAAGCATAAAAGTCAGTAAAACTCTCATGCCCAGAGCTGTTAAGCAGGAACAAGTTGTGAGGGTTTTTTTTGTTGTTGTTGTTGATTTTTGTGGGTTTTTTTCCTCTTTATGTTGATCACATACCGTAGCTTTCAGAAGGCTGATTTTGCTAACTGACAAATAAAGTTTTTCAAATACACTTCTAAGAAAAATATTCTGCACCTTGTTTTTTTAATGAAAATGAGGTTGCAACTGCAAATTCAGAACAGCAGCCTTCATATAGCAGCATCTATCTCTCAGCAATTAGAATTGATTCAGATATGCGTATTTGCTAATGTACCTTTCCCTAGAGCAACAGTAAGAAGCTTTTACAGATTACTTTACCTCATTTCCCTTTTTCATGTTGGAGCTACATTTTTTTTCTAGCAGACTTGTTTGTTTTCCTTCATCTACAGAAAATGTTATTGCCCAGATCCAATGCAAATACATGTGGCACAATGCTGAACTGAGTGTTCCAGCACTCAAAGAAAGAGGGAAAAAAAATAAAGGAAAGAAAATTCCAACTAAGAACCCAAACCAAACCTGCAACACTGAATGCACATTTCCTGAAGCTGATCTTGAATTAACAGATTCATTATGCTTTACCTCATTAACACCTAGCAGTGTGAACCAAGACCGGTGCTGTATGATCCCAATTTGCTACAGGCAGGTACATCCAGTAAAAACAATGTGTGATAGTTGTTCCCCAGTGAGAAGAGATTCTTGTTGCTTATAAGGCTGACCATAAGGTAGAGAAATTAATTTTGCTAAACAGGGATTACAACTGAAAGGAACAAGAGTCTACATAAAAATTCAGAGTGAAGCACTGCTATGCAGGAAAAATGGTGTACAACTACCTGAAGAGAGCTTGTAGCCAGGTGGGGGTTGGTTTCTTCTACCAGGCAACCACCAACAGAACAAGAGTCTCAAGCTGCACCAAGGGAGGTTTAGACTGGATGTTAGGAAGAAATTCTTCACAGAAAGAATGATTGACCATTGGAATGTGGTGGAGTCACCATCACTGGAGGTGTTTAGGAAGAGACTGGATGAGGCACTTGGTGCCATGGTTCATTAGATGGTGTTGGATGATAGGTTGGACTCGATGATCTCAGAGGTCTTTTCCAACCTGGTTAATTCTATTCTATTCTATTCTATTCTATTCTATTCTATTCTATTCTATTCTATTCTACTCTACTCTACTCTACTCTACTCTACTCTACTCTACTCTATTCTAATTTTCATTCAACTCAATGAGGAGAGCAGGATGCTGTTCTACAGATGCAAGATAAAAGACAGAAGAGTTAGGGTAGGAAAAGATCCTTAAGATTATCTAGTCCAATTTGTAAATCTCACACTGCCATGTCAGCCCTATGAAAAATGTAATTAAAATTAAGGCCCACATAAGACAGATGGAATATGGTCTGAGATTGACACAAACAAATAAGTAAACCCTGTATATACTGGAAGATAAAGGTACTGATTATTGAAAGAGCATGTTCCTCATATGAACTGTTACATAGTATGAAAAGAATCCAGTCAGGATAAGGATGTCCTTGTGTGGCAAGATAAATGAGGCTTAATCCTCAATTAATCTCAACATGTTGGTTAGTAAGTCAAATTTTATCAAATTTTACAGGATTCAGGCACAGTAAACTTGTCAAATGCATGTCAATTCTATTTGACATAAGACAGAACTGATGACTAACAGGTGGTGATGAGCAAACTGAAAACAGCTTTCAGCTGTTCCTGGCTATGCAAATAGTCCTAGTCTCCACATCTCAAGCCCATAAACCTTCACAGTTTTTTTCCCCCCAGCACATTTTTAGAGTATTTAAATGTGCTCACAGTTATGTGACAGGAGTTAGAGTGTTGTATTTTCACAGCTATACAGCTTTACTTGCACAGTATTATTTGTGCAGATACAAAGATCATTCAGGAATTGACAGTCCCAAAGCCATATGAAGCTGTGCAGATATATAGGTAAGAAGAGGGGTTGGTATGCAGGCGGAGGGTTAGAGAAGCAGAGATCACAAGAGATAGAAATATACTTAGAACTTTGATAGCATTGTAACCATTAAAACCTTGTTTATGTTCTTGTCTGAAATCAGAGCTATTAAATGGTTAGTGATTTACTGTTTTCATTTAAAAATCTTGTCCTAGCTGTCTTTTTCCTATAGTCTGTAAGTCTATAATTCTAAAATAGTAAGCAATACACAATATAGTATTTTATATTGATCTGTAGCAAACATGCTATAGTAATTTATAATTTAATTCAAAAAATCACAGAATCACAGAATGTTATGGGCTGGAAGGGACCTCAAAAGATTATCTAGTCCAACCCCCCCACCAGAAAGGAATCAGCTATACCAGATCACACTGGAACTCATCCAGGCAGGTTTTGAGTATCTCCAGAGAGGGAGACTCCACAGTCCCCCTGGGCAACCTGTTCCAGTATTCTGTCACCCTCACGGCGAAATTTTTTTCCCTCATGTTTACATGGAACTTCCTATGCTTCAGCTTCCACCCATTGCTCCTTTTCCTGTCATCGGGCATCAGTGAGAAAAGCCTGACTCCATCCTCTTGGCACTCACCCTTTACATATTTATTAATGAGGTCACCCCTTAGTCTCCTCTTCTCCAAACTAAAGACCTAGCCCCCTTAATTTCTCCTTGTAAAAGAGATGATCCACTCTCTTAATCATTTTTGTGGCTCTGCACTAGACTCTTGTCATCTGGACAGAATCCCATGTCTTATATGTAGTCCTTGCAGCTATGCTGCTATCTACATTTTGATACACCATATGTAAATAAGATGATCCTGATTACATAAATAAGATGTTTTTTATTCTTCACAACCGTACTTTGACAAAACACTTTGAGGTTGCCACTGCTCACTGAATTAAAAAGAAATAAAATTATCCTAATTCATGCCTTTTGTTTTCACCTTCTAACACAGTTTGCTAAGACCATCTGTTTATGGTCCACATTATTCTCAACTTCTGAGTCTTTTAATCCTGTCTGTCACTTCTTTCCAGACCTCCTGCTCAGCTTCCTATGACTAATTTTAATTGTTTAATACTGCAGCAGAATACTGTAAAAAAGAGGAACTTAGATGCCGACTATATGAGTTCAGAGAACTTTGCTTTTAAGAGGTGTATCAATCTTTCTGTTTATTTTACTTTTGCCTTTTTTTTTTCCTTTCTTGGAAAATACTTGCACAGTGTAATGGTTTAGTGCAAGGGCTAACCTGCCTGCTCCCCAAACACAAAACTGAGGGGAAAAGAAGCACACAAACCCCAGGTTTGAGATAAAGAGGTGAGAGTTTAATATAACATGAGATATCATAATAACAATGCTGAATTACCTTACATAATAATCTAATAATACAATGCAATCTGAACTTCAAGCCCCATAGTACTTTACTCCAGTTAGCACTTTCATTGTTTGAAGCTGTCATGACTGGAGCATGGTATGAATAACAGCAGCAGATTCAATTCAATCCATGATACACAGTTACAATGTTTGTCCTTATTGCTAGGTCTATAACTTTATTATCCAATTTAAGAAAGGGATAGATCTCAGCCTTATTTCAGCCATTACATTCATTCAGCAGTGTCCTTATAAAACAGGCATTAAGTAGCCTCTCCTCTTTGTTACTAGTCATTTAGTCATGTAGCTACTTCCTTAAAAAGACTTTGCTTTGGAGAAACTAGAAACCTGATATAGCATAGTAGAAAGAAAATAAAGAATAACCTGTGGAAACATCCTTATTTAGAATTCTGATTATAATTGTACTATTGTTTGTTCTTTTCCATGAATCGTATGCATTTGCCAAAACTCTCTGTTCAAACACTCTTAAAAGTGCCTTTAGATCACACATTACTCATTTATATGGCAAAATTACCCTGCCACACACCTACGAGGAGGCTCTTCAAAATTTCTTTGCAACCTGGACCTCTTTCTCCTTCTGCATTCACCCTTCCACCACCACCCCCCCATTTCATCCTATTTTTTCAGCATTCTCTTATTAGACAGCTATTCTTTTATCCAAACTGAAGGAAATCTATCTTCAATTTCTAATTGCTCATTTCATCCTGCTTCCAAGTTTACTGTAGGATCACAGTTACATATAAAGTTACATATGTCATTAAGTTTCAGTATCAGCTCTTTACGATACACACAGTTCTTCTGTCTAGCACCACTTTTGTCTGGTTTCAGCAGAATATTTGTATATGTAGACATATGCTACACAGGTATACACTATGATGGGAGAGTTTAATAGACTAAGCCAATTTTAAACTTTAATACAAGATTAGAGTGACATTTGTCAGCACCACGCTTTTTCTTGATGACCGTTTCTTGCACATTATACCCACCATTATCCATCAGCATGCAATGCAGTGAACTGGTGACATGCAGTTAGCTTTGGTGGCTAGAGTCCATACTCACCGAGGGCAAGGTGGTCAGCCCAGAGAATTATATGGCAAACTGTCCTGAAGGGTCAAACTCCAAAACACACCCTAACCCAGACAACAGGTTAAACACCAGCAAATGTGCAAACCTGGACACTTCCTGGGATTGAGATGGTCCAGGCAAAAGTATAGCAGATGTAATTAACCTTTGTAAGTATCTGTGAATGTGCAAACCTGAACACTTCATGGGGTCCAGATGGTCCAGATAAATGCATAACATGTGCAATCAACTTTGTAATACATCTGTGAATTCTGTGTGCCCCTGGCCATATTTGGCTATGCCCCATCCTATAGGTTCAGTTAGCAGGTTTCTCTGTTACCAAAGGGCATAAATTGTCTTGGGACAGTATTTAAACCAGCCAAGAAGGTAGGCAATTTTCCTTATTCTCACCCAGACATCGATAAGAGCCAAATGCTGCTGGAGTAGCAGCCGAAGAGCCTCCTCTAGCAGGGCAACTACACCTGGGTCTTGTTCTCATCAAGAAGCAACAAGAGCCAGATGTTGCCAGAGTAGCAGCAGAAGAGCTTGTCCTAACAGGCAACAAACTACACCTGGGCCTTGCACCTGGACCAAGGGAGAAAGGGGAAAAGCTCCAAGAGAATTGAATCCCAGAAGAGCCATGGAAAGGCGACAGCGTGGCAACGAAGCACACGAGAGAGAGAGAGAGAGAGAGAGAGAGAGAGAGAGAGAGAGAGAGAGAGAGAGAGAGAGAGAGAGAGGCCCCTAGCCCTCTCTAAGCCAAGAGCCATTCAAATTATAGTCACAGCATCTGGGAAGATACCAGACAGCAGAGCAAGCTGTGAGTCCCCAGCTAATCTGCCACAGAATACCCCTTGTGGAAAACTGCAGATCACAGAACCTTTATTTCCAATTTCAATCACTGTATTGGAAATTCTTAGATCTGTGCTTAAATTGTTCAACTCTCTTCATATGTGGAACGTAATACCCATGACCAAATAATAGAACCTGCAAATATACTTTGTAAATAAGTCAAAACAGTGTTTGAAGATACCACTGCCCAAAATATTAAATAGTAAAATATATAATTTTTTATTACACAAGCCTACCCTACCACACACCTTGGAGGAGGTTCTTGAATATTCCTTACATCCTGGAACTCTCCTCCCTTTCTTCATTCACCCCTTTTCCCCCACTTCCATTCCATTGGGGTTTTCTGTTTGTTTGTTTGTTTTGTTTTGTTTTTCAGCATTCTCTTGATTGGAAAGCTATTCTTTTACCCAAACTGAAGAAAATCTGTCTTTAGTTTCTGCTTGCTGATTTCATTCTACTTGTGACATTCTACTCTGACCGTTTAGAGATCATAAAGGAAGCTAGAACTGAAGTAAGCTTGTTGTCTTTCTTCAGCACAGTTTTTCATGCATCCATGGTATTTTATGTTACTTGTTCCATTTCTGAGAGGAAGATGTTGTTTGGTCCAAAGATGCATGCCTTAATTGTTTATTTGTTTGTTCATTAATTTTACCAGTCATGTTTCTCTTTTAGGCAGAACCCCCTTCTTAATTGCAATCCATCACTATCTTGATTTTTGTTCTTTAGTTTTCATCACGGAAATTTCATTACTTGGGTTGCTATTTCCTTATTTTCCTGTGGCTCTTAATAGCAAACCCATAATTCTTTATTTTCCACTTTGGTGACCACATTGCTGACATACCCACGTGAAATGGTAGACAAATTCATTGTGTCTAGCTTTGCCATCATACTGTTAAAAAAGGTTTATATGCTGTTGTTGAATACATTATTTTAGTAGGTATATATTCAGGTTCAAGATGAATTAATAATGTCAGGTTGTTACTATAATTTTTAGGTGTCACAGTCTTCACTTTGGCTGAGGGCTCACCTCTGTTGTCCAAACATTTGAAAGAAATAAGTTTGTAAATGTCTTTAAATAGAATTCTTTAACGTTTTATCAGAAAATAATCTTGTGTTGTTCTTTGTACATATATATGATCTGAAAGTCAATTTATTAGTCATGGTTTGATTAATTTTTGTTTCTCTTCAGTCAAGCAGTCTAAAACACTCTATGTTGTCCTGCACATGGCTATTCTTCTTCATCTTATCCTGAAGAGGCAAGCCCCAAAACATGCCCTAACCCAGATAATGAGCTAAGCACCTGTGAATGTGCAGACCTGGACATTTCCTGGGGTCCATATGGTCCAGATAAATGTGTAGCACATGTAATTAACCTTGTAACACACCTGTCAACTGTGTGTGCCCCTGGCCATGTTTGGATATGACCCATTCTGTAGGTTCAGCTGTGAGGTTTCTCTGTTACTGATCTGATAGGGGATGAATTAGCAAGGCAGGAATTATACAAATACAGTTATCTTTATTATTCCTGATAACCCCGCCCCCCAAATTAGTTATAAAACTTATTTGATTATTTACAGGTTCTATTCAGTTGCAAATTCTACCAGGACGCTTATGGGCAACTTTAGTACAGTTTAGAGAATTGAGAAAATGGAAAAGGCTAAACCACAAAATAGCTTCACCCAACTTATAATCAGAGGCAAGCCAGGAACCCTAGGGAAAGCCAATGCGAACTCCAGGTGGTACTCATGAGAACAGAGCAGAAATTTGGTGATGGTCCCTAGATCTCGTCAGTGGAAGGCTCCAGGAACTGCAGGTTTTATAATCTAATTGTGGATAAGGAGGTCCAGGGAGGTGGTTGAGGCCCCGTCCCTTGAGGTGTTTAGGACCAGGCTGGACGAGGCTCTGTCCAGCCTGATCTAGGGTAGAGTGTCCCTGCCCATGGCAGGGGGGTTGGAACTAGATAATCCTTGTGGTCCCTTCCAACCCTAACTGAAACTATGAAACTATGAAACTATAAGGCAGCACGATCCAAAGGAAAAGGACCCACCAGAATCAAAGTTTCTGTAGACGCTTCTGCTACAAGGTAAAACTCATGAGCAGCAGCACTGACAGTGCAAGAAAGCCGCAGATTTCATGGCAGACAGGTCCACTCCGCAGCAGGCAGGTCTGAGGAGAAGCCAGGTCCGAGTGAAGTGAGCAAGATGAAGGCAGGAGCCAGAGCAGGAGAGTGAGACCGAGGGCAGGAGCAGGAGCTAAATGATGTTGAGAGCCCCGATCACTTTCTGGTCACTCTATTTAAGGCATTTCTAGACAATGTATCCAAAGGAAAATGTATAATGGGTGCAAAGCATTCTACTTAATCATAGCTCCCAAACCCAGCAGACTTCCCCCACAGGGAAGGAATCTTTGCCCTCTTTGGAAGAATGAATGTTAATAACTTCTCCCCAGGCAATTTCATACCTTGGAAGGCAATTTCATGCCTTTGTCTTTTCCCATTCAAACCTCAGCTGATGGAGATGGGGCAAAGGGGGTTTAGAGCACATGTTAACCCAAAGGGCATTAAATTCTCTTCAGACAGTATTTAAATCAGCCGAGAAGGTAGGCAATTTGCCTTGTTCTCACTCAGAAAGCAACAAGATCCAGATGCTGCTGGATTGCAGCTGAAGAGGTTGTCCTAGCAGGCAAACCACATCTGGCCTTTGCACCTGGACCAAGGCAACCAACACCCCAAGAGCCCTGAGCCAGGGGCAGAAAGGGGGGAAAAAAAACAAGAAAACCAAATCCCACAAGAGCCACAGAAAGGCTACAGCCTGGCGACAGAGTACATGACAGAGGTAGGCCCCTTAGCCCTCTCTGAGCCAAGGAAAAGCTCCAAACCATGAACTGGGCATGAGAAGAGAGAGGCCCCTTGTTCCTTTCCATGCCAAGAGACACTTTAATTCTCATTACAATGTCTGGGAAGATACCAGACAAAGGAGTGACCCGCGAGTCCCTGGCTAATCTGCTACAGAATTCCCCTTGTGGGAAACTGCAGATTTTGGCACCTTTCTTGCCAATTTAAATGGCTTATTGGAAATTCTCAGATTTGTACTTGCATCATTTAACTGTCTTCATATGTGGAATGCAATACCCAGAACCAAATAACACTTGTAAATATACTTTGTAAATAAGTTACTATGTTGTCTGAAGATACCATCACCAGTAATATTTTATTACAGATGTATTCTATATAGAGGTTTTGCAGTTGCTACTATTGTCCACTTTGGTATGTATGAGGCTTGTTCTGAAAACTGATGAAGACAGTTTAAAAAGAATTCTTTATAATTCACTATTGACCCAAATGTTAGTCTTGAAAGTGAAGGGGCCCAGAACTGCACTCAGTTCTCAAGGTGAGGCCTCACCAGTGCCGAGTACAGGGGAAGAATTCCATCCCTAGTCCTCCTGGCCACACTATTCCTGATACAGGCCAATATGCCATTGGCCTTCTGTGACACCAGGACACACTGCTGGCTCATGTTCAGCTGGCTGCCAGGCAGAACTCCCAGGTCCAGCTCTGCCAGGCTGCTCTCCAACAACTCATCCCCCATTCTGCAGCTCTGCCTGGGGTTATTGTGGCCAAAGTGTAGGACCCTACACTTCACCTTGTTAAGCCTCATACCGTTGGCTTCAGCCCAGCCAGTCCAGGTCTCTCTAAAGTGTCCTCCTACCTTCCAGCAGATAGACGTTCCCCCCAACTTGGTGTTACCTGCAGATTTACTAATGGTAGACTCATCCAAGTCATCAATCAACATATTCAACAGAACTGTGCCAGTACCGATCCCTGGGGGACACCACTGGACAACAGCTGGATGCTTCACCATTCGCAACCACTCTCTGTGCCTGATCATCCAGCCAGTCTTTAACCCAGCAAAGGGTGCACCTGTGCAAGCCATAGGCTGCCAGCTTTTCCAGGAGGATGCTGTAGGAGAGTGTGTCAAAGGCTTTGCTGAACTCTAGGTAGACCAAATCTACAGCCCTCCCCTCATGTACCAGGTGGGTCACCCAGTCATAGAATGGGATCGATCAGATTGGTTAGACAGGAACATGCTTTCCTAAACCCATATTAGCTGGTCCTGATTCCCTGGTTTTCTCATGCATGCTGCTTGATGGCACTAAGGATGATCTGCTCCATAACCTTGCCAGTCACAAAGGTCAGGCTGACAGTCTTATAGCTCCCCATACCATATCCTCTTTACAGCCCTTCATGTGGATGGGAATCACATTGGCCAACCTCCAGTCACCTGGAATCTCCCTATTTAGCCAGGACCAGTGATGGAAAGCCAATGATGGAGAACATCTTAGCCAGCTCTTGTGCCAGCTCCCTGAGCACCCTAGGATGAATCCCATCTGGACCCATAGACTTGTTAGGGTCTAAGTGCATCACTAACTAGTCACTAACTAGTTCCTTCTGGGTTACAGGAGGGATATTTGCTCCCCATCCCTGTCTACCAACTCAGGAACCTAGTTGCCCTGAGGATGTTTAATCTTTTTGTTAAAGACTGAGGCAAATAAACTGTTAAATACCTCAGCTTTTTCCTTCTCTTCTGTTACTCTGTTCCCAATAAGGAATGGAGATTTTCCCTGGCCTTCCTTTTGTTATTAATGTATTTATAAAAGCACTTTTTATTATCATTAACAGAATTTCTGTGACATGTAAATTATACTTTGCATATATTTATGGATAACAAGAAAGTAAATGAGGTGTTCATTAAAATGAACTTAATGGGATACCCTGAGTCTGAATTCATCACTGCATATTAAAATACAATTTAAACTTGTTCTTTTAAGTTTAGATTGGATATTTTATATATATATATATACTTCAGAACTTGTTTGCTGTAAGCTGCTGATATAATAAATTACTACGTTTTCTGGTTTTCTATTAAGGTCATGGAAATAATCTTTCCATAAATAAAGCACCACTTTCACTTTTGGAATATTTGCCAAACCATCTTACAAATTCTTCACTCACATTTCCCCTAGAAAACTTCTCTGATGTGTTTTTATCTGAAAGAAAAATTTACTTTGAAAAACCTTGTTGAAAAACAAAAAAGTTACAGTTCTACAGGCATGAGACATATCTTCCATCTTGTAAGGCAAAATGAAACTGTCAAATGTTCAAATGGGCATGCAGAATCTATAAGGGTTGTTTGGTTGGGTTTTATTGTGTAGAGGTAGCACCTCTGGTCACAGAATTGTTCTATAACAACGAGTGTGGAAAGAGATTTAAAGTTTTTATGTAAAGGTGTTTAGAATTTTCCCTGAAGTATCAACATAAAGCTACAAGATAAAGAGAATAGCCACACATTAATAACTTGCAAGTTTTGTTCTGTGGATTATGACAAAGTTATTTTTATATATTTATGAAAATATATTACTCTAGTGACTACGTTATATTCAGTATTACTCAGAAATGAAGATATTTGCTATTGGACACAATATTGAAAAAAAAATAATAAAAAAAACCCTTTCTGTACTTTATGACCTTATGTACTTTATGGGACCATAACAGACATTATATTAGAACATAGGTGTCTAAATTCAGTGCAGTAGTCAACAAAATTTTCTGCTGAACTATTTTGGCATTCAAGTCCATTTTCAGTCTTTTTATACAATACAATGCAATACAATACAATGCAATACAATACATTACAATACAATACAATACACCAGGTTGAAAGAGACCTTCAAGATCATCGCGTCCAACCCATCAACCAATCCAACCCACCTAAACAACTAAACCATGCAGCCAAGCACCCCATCAAGTCTCCTCCTGAACACCTCCAATGATGGTGACTCCACCACCTCCACAGGTAGCCGATTCCAATGGGCAATCACTCTCTCGGTATAGAACTTCCTCCTAACATCCAGCCTAAACCTGCCCTGGCACAGCCTGAGACTGTCCTCTTGTTCTGGTGTTGCCTGCCTGGGAGAAGAGACCAACCTCTGCCTGGCTACAACCTCCCTTCAGGTAGTTGTAGAGAGCAATAAGGTCACCCCTCAGTCTCCTCTTCTCCAGGCTAAGCAATCCCAGCTCCCTCAGCCTCTCCTCATAGGGCTTGTCTTCCAAACCCCTCACCAACTTCGTTGCCCTCTCTGGACACGTTCCAGCAAGACAACATTCTTCCTAAACTGAGGGGCCCAGAACTGGACACAGTACTCAAGGTACAGCCTAACCAGTGCAGTGTACAGGGGCAGAATGATCTCCCTGCTCCTGCTGGCCACACTGTTCCTGATGCAGGCCAGGATGCCATTGGCCTTCTTGGCAGCCTGGGCACACTGCAGGCTCAAGTTCAGCCTACAATCAACCAGCACCCCCAGGTCCCTCTCTGCCTGGCCGCTCTCCAGCCACTCTGACCCCAGCCTGTAGCACTGCATGGGGTTGCTGTGGCCAATGTGCAGAACCCAAAACTTGGATGTGTTAAATCTCATGCCGTTGGATTCTGCCCATCTGTCCAGCCTGTCGAGGTCCCTCTGCAAAGCCTCTCTGCCCTCCAGCAGATTAACTCCTGCCCCCAGCTTGGTGTCGTTCGCAAATTTACTGAGGATGGACTCAATGCCCTCATCCAGATCATCAATAAAGATGTTGAAGAGCATTGGGCCCAGCACTGATCCTTGGGGCACACCACTAGTGACTGGCCGCCAGCTGGATGTGGCACCATTCACCACCACTCTCTGGGCTCGGCCCTCCAGCCAGTTCCTAACCCAACACAGTGTGCTCCTGTCCAAGCCATGGGCTAACAGCTTGGCCAGGAGTTTGCTGTGGGGGACGGTGTCAAAGGCCTTGCTGAGGTCCAGGTAGAGCACATCCACAGGCCTCCCCACATCCACCAGGCGGGTCACCTGATCATAGAAGGAGATCAGGTTGGTCAGGCAGGACCTGTCCTTCCTAAATCCATGCTGGCTGGGCCTTATCCCTTGGCCATCCTGTAAGTGCTGTGTGATCATACTCAAGATGAGCTGTTCCATAATCTTGCCTGGCACTGAGGTCAGGCTGACAGGCCTGTAATTCCCTGGCTCGTCCAACCGGCCCTTCTGGTGGATGGGCACCACGTTGGCCAGCTTCCAGTCTTCTGGGACCTCTCCAGTGAGCCAGGACTGTTGAAAAAAAATGATGGAGAGCGGCTTGGCCAGCTCATCTGCCAGCTCTCTCAGCACCCTAGGGTGGATCCCATCCGGTCCCATGGCCTTGTGGGGGTCCAAGCGGCTGGTAAGATCTCTAACTACCTCCTGGAGCAGCGGGAAACTATGCAGCTCTCTGGCTCCTTCTGAATGTTATGTAACATACATGCTGAGACATGTTACCATCTGAATATAAACCCACTTAAATTCGTCATCCGTAGACTGGACAATTATAGACATACAAACTCTGGTGAATAATCTACTACCTATTCACAGCAGGGACATAAAACAGAGCTAGCAATATCAGTGTTTTTTATATAATAAATTACGCACTGTGTCTCATAAAGTCACCTGTCCTTAATCCTTCTTTTATCTTAAACTTGAAAGATACTCCATACATTAGATTCACTCAGGTGGGAAGCAAATATTAACAAGTCTCTATTTTCCTGCTCAAAACAGGGCAGAACATGTTGTTGTCCATCTGAGTCTTGACAGCTCTCAAGGACAGAAATGATACAGTTTGTCTGGCAAACATTCTACACAACATGATGGTCTTCAAGACCTAAAGCCCTAACCCTTCAGCCACTCCTCACAGGGCAAGCTCTGAACATACTAGTGACCCTTTGATGAACTCTCATGAGTTTACTACTGCCTATCCTGCACTAAGGAACACCACACCAGATGCAATAATATTGCTGTAATCTAAGAAGTGTTGAGTAGAGGAAAGGATAATCACTTCTCAGCATCTGCTGCTTATGTTGCTGTTAAAACAGTACAATGCTGTTGGCCATTTCTACTAGTGCATGCTACTTGCTCAAGCTTAGTTCACTGTCATCAGGGACTTTTCCCTAGAGTTGCTCCCCAATTTTGTCTTGGTCCAGAGGGGGAAAGACACTTGGTTCTTTTTGGACATTCTCATGTTATGAAATTAGAGGCACAAATGAGGTCAAAATATCAACAGCAAGGCTATTTATTGGGAGAGAGAGAGGGAAAAAATGGAGGGAGAGAGAGAAAGAGGAAAGGAATTATATACCACACCCCACAAAATGGTTTAGGTCTGTGGAAGAAGGGTGCTGCTGCTTTGGCTTGGAGGAGATGTCATCCTTGTTGGCTTGTGCTGTCAACCCTGGAGGAAGGGAGGGAGAGATTCTAAAGTCCAAGTCCACTGAGCAGCCTCCGATATGTGGCCTCTTCAGTAAAGATGTCTTTTCCCTTCTCCATGAGTTACAGCAGACAGAACTTAGGGCACAGTACACACAGTACATTAGAGGTTGGAAGGGACCTCAAGAGATCATAGGGTCCAATCCCCCTGCTAAAGCAGGATCACTTAGGGCAGCCTGCACAGGAATGCATTCGGCTGGGTTTTGAAAGTCTCCAGAGAAGGAGACTCTACAACCTCCCTGGGCAGCCTGTTCCAGTGCTCCGACACCCTTGGTACAAAGAAATTTCTCCTCTTGTTGAGGTGCAATCTTCTATGTTCAAGCTTGAACCTGTTGTTTCTTGTCTCATTACTGTGCACTCCGAAGAGAGCTTGGCCTTCTCCACTTGACACCCACCCAGCAGATGTTTGACAAAGATTTTAAACAAGATACATTGATATGCTCAGAAACACTGCTAGAGCTGTGTTACTTTTCTAAAATCTTTTGTAAATATATAAAACTACTTTGTTTAAAGAAATCATTTTGCATAAACTGATGTCTAAAATATATGTTTTAATAGAAATTTCCTAATATAATTTAATGAATCATAACATTTTTATTTGAACCATGAAAATCTAAGTAGCTTAATTGAAACTAAGAAAAATAGGAAAAACATTCTAAGCATTCCTAAGAGATGTTCAGAGTTTAATGATGCACCATTCAGACAAGTCAACATTAAAGCTAAAGTCTTTGAAATAAATATCATAGAATCATAGAATCAATAAGTTTGGGAAAGACCTCAAAGATCATCAAGTCCAAATTATTACCTAATACCTAACACCTCAGGACAACTCAACCATGGCTTCGAGTGCCATGTTCAATCCCTTTTGAACACCTCCAGGGACAGTGACTCCACCACCTCCCTGGGCAGCACATTCCAAAGGCTAACAACTCTCTCTGTGAAGAACTTTCTCCTCACCTCAAGCCTAAACTTCCCCTGGCACTGCTTGAGACTGTGTCCTCTTGTTCTGTTGGTGGTTGCCTGGGGAAGAGACCAACCCCCACCTGTGTACAACCTCCTTTCAGGTAGTTTTAGAGAGCAATGAGGTCTCCCCTGAGCCTCCTCTTCTCCAGGCTAAACAATTCCAGCTCCCTTAGTCTCCCCTCATACTGCTTGCGCTTGAGACCTCTAACCAGCCTCATTGCCCTTCTCTGGACATGTTCCAGCATCTCAATGTTCTTCTGAAACTGAGGGGCCCAGAACTGGACACAGGACTCAAGGTGTGGCCTAAGCAGTGCTGAGTACAGGGGCACAATGACTTCCCTGCTCCTGCTGGCCACACTATTCCTGATACAGGCCAGGATGACATTGGCCTTCTTGGCCACCTGGGCACACTACAGCTCATGTTCAGCCTACTATCAACCAGTACCCCCAAGACCCTTTCTGCCCGGCTACTCTGAAGCCACGCTGACTCCAGCCTGTAGTATTGTATGGGGTAGTTGTGGCCAAAGTGCAGGACCCAGCACTTAGATGTGTTAAATGCCATCATGTTGCACTCTGCCCATCTATCCAGCCTCTCAAGGTCCCTCTGCAGACCCCTCGTACCCTCTAACAGATCAACACCTGCTCCCAGCCTGGTGTCATCTGCAAATTTACTGATGATGGACTCAATGCCCTCATCCAGATCATCAATAAAGATATTGAACAGGATTGGGCCCAACACTGATCCCTGGGGCACACCACTAGTGACTGGCTGCCAGCTGGATGTGGCACCATTGACCACCACTCTCTGGGCACAGCCCTCCAGCCAGTTCCTAACCCAGTGCAGAGTGCTGCTAAGCCACAAGCTGACAGCTTGGCCAGGAGTTTGCTGTGGGGAACGGTGTCAAAGGCCTTGCTGAAGACCAGGTAGACTACATCCACAGCCTTCCCCACATCCACCAGGTGGGTCACCTGATCATAGAAGGAGATCAGGTTGATGAGACAGGACCTGCCCTTCCTAAATCCATGCTGGCTGGACCTGATCCCTTGGGCATCCTGCAGGTCTGCTGTGATTGCATCCAAGATGATCTGCTCCATAATCTTCCTGGCACTGAGGTCAGACTGACAGGCCTGTAGTTTGCAGGTTCCTCCATCTGGCTCTTCTTGTGGATGGGCATCATACTGGCCAGTTTCCAGTCATCTGGGACCCCTCTGGTGAGCCAGGACTGGTGGTAAATGATGGAAAGTGGGTTGGCCAGCTCATCTGCCAGCTCTTTCTGCAACCTACGATGGATACCATCTGGTCCTATGGACCTGTGAGTATCCAAGTGACTCAGCAAATCCCTAACTACTTTCTCATGGATTTCACGGGACCTGAACGGCTCCCTGACTCCATCTACCTGTTTGGGAGGCCAGTTATCTTGAAGTGCTCCTGCCTTACTGCTGAAAATGAAGGTTAAGAAGGCCTTTAGTATCTGGAAAAGCTTTTTCATTCATTCATTTCAACAGATTCTTTAGATATTAAGCAACTGTTGTAATTTTGTAATTTCCCAGTTTTGTGGACAATAAGTTGTGTTGGAATGAAGATTGCTCTTAAAAAAACCCCAAAAGCAGAAAGAAGAGGATAAAACATAAATAAAATACGTCTGCAGTTTAATCCAAACATTAACTGGTATTCTTACCCTCTGCCACCCTCTAAACATACTTTGAAACTTTGGCAGCCTGATCTCCTGAGGTGTATAATCACCTCTCATCACATAGATTGGCATTGGCAACTGACCAATGTTGGGTGTTGGTTGGTGGTTTGTGGGTTTTGTTTTGTTTTGGTTTGGTTTGGTTTGTTTGTTTGTTTGTTTGTCTTCTTTCCAGATGGAAATTATGTTTTGCTTGGTAATTTTTCTTCATTTACATCTGACACTTCAGCTTCTGTAAATTATTCTTTGAATGTCTGAGCATATTTTGTTGATGTAGCTAATGTCAATCAACATATTCTTACTGCATCCTGTTTTCCCGAAGTAATTTATTTCAGGAGGTGACAAAGGTCTAAATAGATTGCAGTTCTACAAAAAATTCCTAAATTATTTAAGTTTTTTGTTTTGTTTGTTTTGTTTTGAATATGGAATGAAAAGAGAAAAATCCTCAATAACTGTGCATCTGTCCACTAATGCTTTTATCTCATCTTCCGGACATGAAACTGGCCACTCGCATATTCACAAACCAGCAGCATTGCTCCTTCTCCCCAGCATGGGGGTTGTCCATCTGGCATGACTGGTTAGCCCAATGGCCCCTAAATCTGGTATGTGGGACTGGGAGGGAAGGTGGGTTTTGTGCTGCTGTGGGAATACACATGCTTCTGCCCAGCTGTGCTTTCACACTACAACCCCACAGGGACTATATGATCTGACCAGGACATTTTTCTTCTGGTTTCTATAAGGAGCTATACAAATGCAGTTCACTCCAAGACAGACTTCACAAGGCAACACTTATGGTTTTATGCTAGGTATAAAGAATGGTCAGGAGCATTGTCTCTGCAGCAGCTGAGCGATGTGCAAGAAGTCCCAGGCCATTTTACAGCCAAAGGTTTGCAGGTAGTAGATGAAAGCTACTTGAGATAAACTGTATTGCCCCCAAAATGGAACTGAACAATAGTTGCCAACCATTACTTTGTTTGATTTGTTTATTCTACACCCACCAAACAGTGCATTTCAATGCACTTAAAATTCCTTTAATGAAATCTTTCTCTCACCTCTAAAGTTATCTTTAGTCTGCAACATCTTCAGGTCCAGGACTATGTCATTGTATTGGGAAACTTTTAACACAATGAGCATCCTTTAGAAATTATGTCTTTAGTGAGTAATAATAATGCTGCCCAAATCTGTAAAATTAAACTTTACTGGAAAGATGGCAGCAGAAGAAAAATGATGGATGAAACTTTCTCTGATGAATAGCATCAATACAGAAAATCATCAGAGTAATCGTAGTGGCTAAGTTCTGCTGGCTGCTGTGTACTGTAATGAAGTCAGTGCCTGCTGTGGCCAGATAAATGAAATACCACTTCATAGTATGCAGCTGGACTTTTTAGCCAGATTACTCACAAAAGTTCTATTCCCAACAGGGCCATTATGAACAACACATTCAAAAAAATAAGTAAACAGTATACTAATGTAATCTTGAAATTATTTACCAGCATGCAAAATGTGCTCAGTTGCCATCATAGGCAGAAGAACATTTAATGAGGGCCACAACATAATGGTCTAGTAATCTTTTTACTTCAGTTACTTAAGGTTAGGTTTCAGTGATCTTTATCAACAAACTCTATTCCACTTGAAAAATTTAACCATAGAAAGAATATAATAAGTGCTTGTTGTGATTTTGTTGTTTCAGTTATTTGTTGTTTTCTTTTAAGGAAGATGATTTTTTCCCTTTTTCTTATGAGAAATGTGTATATGTTGCTTTATCAAAAGTCTAGTAAATCAGCTGTAAAAAATTCCATTGAAACCAATGGGGTTTAGATTAGATAATATTCTCTTTTAAAAAATACCTATTTTAGGTATTTATTTCTTTGGGTATAAAATCTCTTTAATCAAGTAAGCATGTACTCACATGGGGTGTAACTGATATGTAAAATTTAACCAAGCATGAAAAGAAAATGTCATCTGTGCTTTTACAGTTATGAGAATTCACCAGGCATCTAGGAGATCAGATGATTTAGAGCATGCTCTTGCTCTCTTCTCGCCCTTGCACCTGTCATCTTTTTGACTTTGACTAGTTGTTCTTCAGTTGGTTATTATTTGGGGTTTCCCCTCTTGTGGCTTAACTTTTGGAGTTTTTTGTTTGTTTAGATGTGAAGTGTGTTTTCTGTGAAAAAACTTTATAAATTACACTATCCATCAGCCTGTCCGTCTGTCAATATTACTTGTGACTCCATCAGTCATTTGCAGACAAATTTCACACAAAGGCTGCAAGTCTAAAAGATATAGTATTCCTACTAGTTTTGTGACAAAGGCACCTGAAAGATGGTGTTTCCAATACACTCAGTAAAGAGGTAGTTTTATTTCAGTTTCTTACTAGACAGGAAGCAATCAGAAGGCCAGGTAACACTTTCTTCCTGCTTTTAAAATGGTAAATACATTTCTCCATACTTCAGAACATATATTGCTGTTTGTTCAAGAGGGGAATACAAAAAAAGGAAATATTTTGTGGTTTCTGGGTTTTTTTTTGGTTTGGGTTTTGTGTGGGTTGTTTTTTTGGTGGGGTTTTTTTTTTGTGGTTTTTTTTTTTTTTTTTTTTTGGTGTGGTTTTGTTTGTTTGGGGTTTTTTTGTGGGTTTTAGGTTTTTTTAAGTGAAATATTTTTCAATGTGTAAGCCAGAATTCATAGTTTCATAGTTTCATAGTTTCAGTTAGGGTTGGAAGGGACCACAAGGATCATCTAGTTCCAACCCCCCTGCCATGGGCAGGGACACTCTACACTAGATCAGGCTGGCCAGAGCCTCATCCAGCCTGGGCTTAAACACCTCCAGGGACGGGGCCTCAACCACCTCCCTGGACAACCCATTCTAGGGCTTCACCACCCTCATGGTGAAGAACTTCCTCCTCACATCTAGCCTGAATCTCCCCACCTCCAGCTTCATTCCATTCCCCTAGTCCTATCACTACCCAATAGCCTGAAAAGTCCCTCCCCAGCCTTCTTGGACGCCCCCTTCAGATACTGGAAGGCCACAATGAGGTCACCTCGGAGCCTTCTCTTCTCCAGACTGAACAGCCCCAACTCCTTCAGTCTGTCCTCATAGGAGAGGTGCTCCAGCCCTCTGATCATCCTCGTGGCCCTTCTCTGGACACGTTCCAGGACCTCCAGATCCCTCTGGAATTAAGATCCCTCTGGAATTAAGGGTCTGTTGTACTGAACCCTACACAGAACACTGTTACCAATCCCATAAGCATGCTCTTATAGATAACCTCATTAATATCACAGTATCACAGCATCACTAAGGTTGGAAGAGACCTCGAAGATCATTGAGTCCAACCTGTAACCACAGACCTCATGACTAGACCATGGCACCAAGTGGTTTGTACACAATATGGTTTGTATGGAGTTTATAGTTTGAAGTTTTGTGAAATGATAGAGATCTAAACCTTTGTAACTAAAGAGGATCTAAAGAAAAGATGGTAGTATAGTATAGGACACTCCTCTTTCACTATCAACCCACTTCTGAATGTTTATATTTTATCAGAGTCAGGATGATTTTTGGATTCAGAATTGGAAGTGCAGAAGTAAGAGTTAAAAGTAGGTCATTAAGAAGTAAGAATTAGTAGAATACTAAGAAGAAAATAGGCCAGTAAGAAGTAAGAAGGTCAAAGCTGTCAAGAGAAAGATACAGGACATATGGATTGCTGTGAAGGTGCCAGGGACTACTATCAATTGGTGGAAGGAGCTGTAGAGAGGATATTAAAAAAAAAATATAAGAACCACTATTGTTATGGAGTAGTTACCATTTTCACAGAGCTCAGCAAAGTGCTGGAGACAATGTGCTGGACACAAAGTTTGTCACAGTTCCTGAGTAAAGAGCACTTACAAATAACAAGTTTAGAGCTTGGAGTGTTTTTCCTAACTTTTCAGAAAACAATCTTCATTAGATTTGAAGTTTGTTTGGAAAGAAATTTCCCAGAGAAATTGTGAAACATCTCAAATATCACTTCTTTCAGCAATGTGTTTGAGGTTGTTATCTTTGACTTTGTCTCTGCAATTTACATTGCCATCTCCACTGTGCACAACAACAGATGACAAAGTTCATATCTTCCTATAAACTTCCAAAAGCAATACCTCTAAACAACCACATTGTAAACATATCCAAGAATGAGATGACAGAACTTGCACAGCACAGATGTTACTCCTGCCTCTAATGTGCTGCTGCTCAGATGCAACAGCAATGAGCACCATATAAAACTTCGTACAGTATGGAGTTAGAATATTTGCAGGTGGAGTGCAATCCCGTTCAAAAATGCAAAACAAAATACATGCTTCATTAAACCTCCAGTAACACCCTTAGAATACAACTGAAGTGGAACTTGAATGATATACATGAAAGTGTTTTGGCTTTCTATAGTAGAATAAATTTTACCCATGGTGAAACATTGAGAGTTCTAGTCTGCTGTCCTTCGTAGTGAAGCAGATAATGATTTCTTCATCGTGCTTCCATTTTGAAATTGAAGTGCCCTTCACTCACAACTGTAAATAACACATCATGATGAAGTCATGTGTTTCCACACAAAGAATATACATTTTCTCTTGACTATTTTCTGCTTTATTTTACATTTGTAAAGAAAAACTATATCATATACAACATTGCCATGACCACTTAATATATTTTCATTAGATGATTTTCATTGCGTTTTTCACTCTGGTTCCTACTGAAAAATTATTCTAAAAGGAAAAAAAAAAGGTGGGGGTTGGGTATCATGAGAATAATGCATCATAATGCATCTATAGTTCTGGTTCTGGAGTTTTTACAACCTTGACAACTCACAATGGGAGTTTAACTATCATGCTGAAGTTCACACAAGGAATATGGAAGAAATATAACCTGAATAAACCTGATTATATAAAGAATAAACCTGTTTATTTCTTTGCTATTTCACAGCAAAATATTAAGGACTATATACAAAAATAAGTGTTCAAAAACATTTTTTCAGTGCACCCCTTTTCCCCTCTTTTCTTAGGCTTTTACTGAAAGAAAGAGAATGAGGTGCTGGAGCATGTCCAAAGAAAAGCAACCAAGTTGGTGCAGAGTCTAGAGAACAAGCCTTTGAGCAGCTGCTGAGGAAACTGGGGTGCTTAGCCTGGGGACAAGAAAGCTGAGGGGAGATCTTACTGGTTTCTACAACTACCTGAAAGAGCTTGTAGCAATGTAGGTGTTGGCATCTTCTCCCATATAAGACAAAAGGAAATATCTTTAAGTTGCATCAGGAGAGGTTTATGTTGGATATCAGGAAAAGTTTCTTCATGGAAAAGGTTGTCAAGCACTGGAGCAGGTTGCCCAAGGAAGTGATTGACTCAACCTTTTTGGAAGTATTTAAAAGGCATGTACATGTGGCACTTAGGGACATGGTTTAGTATGGAATTTGCCAGTGCTAGGTCAATGGCTATTTCCAAGCTATTCTATTATTTTTCCCACCCATTTTTGGACTTTCTGATGCTTGTTAATGGAAGGGTCTCTAAACAGAATAAGAAACCTTAAAAATACCAATTCAACTTTTAAATCATTGTCCCATTTTTAGCAACAATCACACTGAACAAATGGAAATGGGCTGACTTGGGGAAAAAAAATGGGGGAAAAAAATGGAAATAGTTGATATTCTTCAACCAAGGTTTTGTTATTCTTATATTAAATATCTGTTCCTCATTTTAAGCATCAAAACAGATCTCTCAAACTCCCCTAGCATAATCAATACTTTTTACAACTAAAGATATCAATGCCATAGTGATTTTTCAGAAGAACCATATCAAGAACAGTGTCTTTGTATCTGAACAAGCATTGTACAAGGTTGTTACACAGAAGCTGCTCATGACAGTTTGCTTCAGCAAAAATTTTCAGCACGCACTGTCTTATTTTTCACTCAAAGATCCAAAGAGTAATTTTTCATATTCATTTTTGCTTGGACCTTTTACCTATTTTTCTTCTATTGCCACATTATTTTTAAATACTTAGAAATTATTATTGCTGTTGTCACTATTAAACAAAAAAAAACCCCAACAACCCAAAAAAAACCCAAGAACCAAAACATACGCAAAAAAACCCACCACAAACCAAAAAAAACCCAAACCAAACCAACCACCATCCAAACATAAGAAATCAGGAGTGAAGGTTTTGGCTTAGACCCTCAAATTATTTTTAAATGTGGAGGATATCCAGCACTCATTTTAATTGCCCATGTAGAAATTTGAGGTAGCTGGAATTTGCTCCCCTAGAATCTTCTCAGAGAAGCCACCCCTGATTCCAAACCCTTGTCCCACGAAACCTGTACAAATGCCTTCTGCCTTCCTTTCAGTTTTAGTTTGTTTTTTTTTTAAAGCTCTATAGTTTCAAATTCCAAAGTGGTAAAAAGGACCTGGGTGAGAGGAAACAATGTTAATGACAGTGCTACTGCTGCCATATATAAATCTGTGAATAAAAGTAAAATTATTGCTACCATCATTAAGCACAAAATAGTGCTAAACATATTGTTTCCATTTACTCACCAGAGATTAAGACACAATGATAATGATTGGTGTGCATCCATCTCAGTGACTGCAGTTGAATTCCTTTTTATTTAACATCCAATATTCTTTTATTATTCCAGGTAGCTACTGGGAAAATTCCAGTGTCTCCATTTTTACAACTTCCATCTGACAGGAATCCAGTATACTGTTTGTAGCTAAAAATATTCTTTTTTTTTTCCCAGTGATGATATTTTAGATATAAAAATATTTTTGTTCAAAATACTTCCACCTGGGATATATAGCTACTAACTCTAATGAGCTTAGCTTCTTTTGTCCTGAAAGAAGCATTAACAAACCAGTTAAACATGTTAAGCCACTACCCTCTCTCCTCCCTCCCCCACTGAAGGGTCCAGGCTGTGGTCGAGGAGCCGATAGGCCTGCAACATTGAGGCTGCCTGGGGGAGGTGGAAGCTGAACCCTCTCTCTCACATTTCAGATACCCTCTGACATGTGCAGTTGCCTATTCGAGAATGTGTGTGGACTTTGCCTGCCATACAGCATTTTGAACTGATTGGCCAGACTTGAATAGGTAATTTGCCACTGGGCCATCCAGTTTTCAAAAAGGGAATTTATATAGGATGATTTGAAAGCCACCACCCTGTTCATTAACGGGACTGAGGTGGCGACAAGCACTTGTATTGTGTTTCTGTCTAGGGCTACTGGCTTCTTTTGTTCTAGCAGCAGCGTGTTTGAGTCGCATATTTTCACAACAGCAGCACATTCTCTCTCTCATACTTCCTCTAATTTGGGATTTACCTTTTGGATTATCCCTGCCTTTTGGATTACAAATCACAACTCCCAGGTATCGCTGCACCCAGCAAAGGTTTCGAAGATTAGCAGTCCAGCGGTTCATGAGTAACGTAAACTAATTTGCCTGGTTATTTCTAAAGTTTATAGCCTGTTTACCTGTTGCTCAACTCCGTTGCAAAGCTGAGGGGTCCATCTCATGACTCAACTCTCCACTGCCATTTGTTTTCATGCTATAAGAGTTTCCAGTTTGTTCCTCTGTATTCCAAGTTTCTAAGTTTCCTAGACTGCTATTCTACTGTTTATTAGCATCCTATTGTGTGTAATCAACCTATCATCAACCGGGCCAACGAACCTGAGAATGTGAAAATCAGTGCTTTCACAATTATGGTGACAATTACATTATCAATCATGTGTCACTGCAATCATGAAGTTAAAATGGTTTTAAAATATGTTGAGTGCTTTTTGTGTGAAGTCATAACTGCAGAAAAGTTTTGTGACAGTTACAGACTGTGCTGTGTGTGAGACACATTGGTGCATATCCATAGTTAGCTGTCTTACAGGTATTATCAATCCCTAACACTTTGCCTGATGGAATCGGTGGAAACTCTCAGATACCTAAACCTTTTGTCTTAAGTCTGCTCATTCCTGACAGCATATAGACCTCAGCAAAATTCACAATTTATCTACACTCTTCCTAGACTCCCTGTGGGTCACACTCAAGCAAAAAAGAAAGAGAAAATTATTTTCTCACTATTTCCCCTGCCCTGTTCACTAATACTTAATAGTATGAGATGAGATGAGTGTGAATAGTAATAGTAATAGTAATAATAATAATAATAATAATAATAATAATTTTTTAAAAAAGTTTAAAACTAAATTTTACTTTCCTCAAGAGTGGCCAACCACTAGCTTCAGGTGTGCAAGTTCTTTTCAGAGCTTGTCCATATCTTAAAGTAATTAAATATTTGTTGGAGCAGAGATTAGAGATAGTAGGGAAATACAGATCTGTGATTGGATTGGTCCCTTTACTAATAAATGTTTATTAAAGCTAATTAATTCACTGGAATTTCCTTTCATTGTGCTGTTGGTTAGAGAATTAGTGGCATTTCTCTGTTCTTCAAATATAGTGCAATTAATAAGCAAATTCCCTGGGGGAAAAAAAATAATTCTAGCTGAAACACTGTTTAAAAGCCAGTACCAGAACAAGAGGACACAGTCTCAGGCTGCGCCTGGGCAGGTTTGGACTGGATGTTAGGAGGAAGTTCTATACTGAGAGAGCGATTGCCCACTGGAATCAGCTGCCTGTGGAAGTGGTGGAGTCACCTTCATTGGAGGTGTTCAAGAAGAGGCTTGATGGGGTGCTTGGTGCCAGGGTTTAGTTTTTCTGTTGTTAGGTGGTTGTATGTACTGTATTGTACTGTATTGTACTGTTTTGTACTGTATTGTACTGTATGGTACTGTATTGTATTTAGGTGGGTTGGATTGGTTGATGGGTTGGACGTGATGATCTTGAAGGTCTCTTCCAACCTGTTGTATTGTATTATTGTATTACTGTATTATAAAACCAATCCAAACATTTATTTTTTGTACTAACTTGGTGCTCTAACACCTGATGACCCCTTCCTAGCAGAGAAAGGAAGGATTGTGTAAAGAAGACCTGTGGATTTAAATGAAAACAGAATTAATGAAGTAGTAAAATAGATACCAATGCCTATATAAAGTTATATTCATCCCAGCAAAGGTACAACTGCCATACTAAACAGGAAAGCAATTCTTGAAAGCAAGAAAAAGTAGATGAGTAGATGGTCAAGAGAAGCCAAAGTAGGAATCCCAAGCAGGAAGCTCTACCAGGATGCAACTTCCCCCTTTATACTGAGTGTGATGGTCATGGTAGGGGATACACTTGTAATCCAACTCAATTCATCTGTCCAGGTTGACTCAAAACTGCTGCAGCCCATGGCTGGCCTGTGATACTGTCCCAGTAAAACCAGAACACAAGTGAAATATCAAACTTCATGAGCATATATGCTCAGAAAGTGAGAAATTAAATAGAATACAGGGTTAGGTCTTGAAAAAGAATATCTTAATGAAAAAAAAACACTTAATTAAATTAAATAACAGGCTTGTTTAAAAAGCAGCTAGAGTGGCTTTTTAAATGCCACACAGGACTTCATAAGACCACCTCTTATATTTGAAAAGAGCTTTTTTCAACGTCATTTCCTAAGAGAATGTTAACAGACTGTAAATTATAAAAGATAGTTTATGACCATCTACAAAATTTATTATGCAGAAGATTTATTACTGAGCATAATTTCACAATTTAGGCAGAGGATTGCTTTCGATATTTAAAATAAAAAGGGGGAGGGGGAATTTTAATTTCCTATGTTGGAATTTACTGTAGCAGAAACTTTGCATTATGTGTACTAAAAGGAAAATGCATAAAAGTGTAATCAAAGTCTTTATGCAAGATGAAATGATCCATGTCCAATAAAACTAAGGGCTCAAACATTTTCTTTGTAAAATATTTCAGCGACAAATATTTTTTCATTGGATTAAGAAAATGGAATGTGTTGGCAGTAAGTACACCCTCTCTGAAATATGAATGCAATCATTTATTCTTTTATTTCAAATATAAAAGATATAATATATTATCACAGTTTCGAATTTGAAAACTAATTTAGTAACTGTGACTTAATTGCAGAGTTAATTCTGAGTGAAGATATAGTCAATAAACATATAAAATTATTGTTGCACCAATATTTACATATACCTACAAATATACACAGAGGGTTTGTAATCAGAGTAAGAAAACATATGAATAATGTTGAAAAGTAAAGAAATCAGAACCTATGAAGTATTGTAAGGCTAATTTGACTCTGCTGACCAAAAATTAGTCTACAAACATGACATTTTGTCTTATTGGTGATTGACTTTTTGCACAGTGAAATTCTGTTCATCTCTGCACTATACTGGTATACTCTTTTGCTATATTTGCCTTTTACACTTCATAATTATTTTCTGGTTACTGACATCCTTTCCTCATCCATTAAGGCAACTCTGAGATGACACAATTTTTCACTTGTCCTCTGGATGTAGTTCTTTTCTGGAATAGTTATTATATATTCATTTATGAAACTTAAGGGAAGTAGACAACACAGAGACTGTTGCAACCACAAAGTAAGTTGCAACCATTAGGTAAGATATTAAAATATTTGCCTTTGACCAAGGCATAGGTGTATTAAAAATAATTGTAAGACAGCTACCAACCTAGTTATTACATGAGAATATGTAAGTATTTGTGAGGAATATAAGCATAAAGAAGTAAATATAGCAAAGGGGCAATGAAGACTTGTGATGCAGTTGTACAAATAGAAGTATAGGAAAATGTGCAAGTAGGGAGATCTATTAGATCAGAGTAATGAGTGTAGAAGAGCCAGGAGAGGTAGCTGTCGATCCAAAATTGACAAGGTGCCTGGTGAAACCAGAAAATTCTTGCTCACCACTCTATTTTGGGAAAGAGATGACAAACATAAAACATCACTGACAAAGGAAGGGCCCAGTGAAATAAATAGCCTGTGAAAGAAAGGGCCTAACTGATTCCAACTTCCCCCCTGTCAAATTGCTCTCAGGTACTGTCAACTTGACCTCAGCAACCATCATGGACCGTAGCCATGAGAATAACTGAACCGGATGAGCCCAAGCAGGGCAGACAAGGAAGGCTAAATAAGCACTCTGCAAGGCACAGAATTTCCCCTCTTCTTGGAAGTGGAAAATTTGCCACTTAAGATTTTGAAGATGAAGGTTTCATCTCATGTATAAAATATTGGTTTATGAATCTCTCATTTAACTTGACAACAAATCAACCCATCATCACAGAAATGGCTGAGAACACTCTTATTATAACTGTCTGTATAACTTACAAGCTGGTCCATGTTCCTCATGCTGCAAAAAATTCTGAAGAAATGTATTAGCAGGCACATGGTTAACATGGAGGCACTATTGATTGTAACAGAGGACAATCTCTGTGGTTAAATAACAGCAGACCTTAAGATTTTTCAGGATTTTCCTAGACTTTCATTTGCCTGGTTTAATCTCTGTTTTAGTTTATAAAACCATCATAGAAACTGCCAAGCAACAGATTCACTCTCACTGAATTTGAATCAGTTTCTACAGTTGTACAAGGTAATGCTCACTGGCACATACTGTCATGAGCTGATCACAGTAGCCAGCTGAGCCCCACACAGCCACTCACTCACTCACTCACTCACTCACTCACTCACTCACTCACTCACTCACTCACTCACTCACTCACTCACTCTTTTATAGGAATATAGGGGAGAGAATCAGAAGGGTAAAGATGAAAAAAGTCATGTGTGGAGATGAAGACAGTTTACTAAGTGAAGCAAATGAGCTACTATGAAGACAATTTACCAAACCAGCAAACCCATACACACACATGTGTTATGTATATTGTCTATACATATACACACACATATATGTGTGTGTATATACACACATATATGTGTATATACATATACACACACATATATATACACACACACACACACTACTACCTAGCTATAGTGAAAATAGTTGATTGTTGCCTTTTGTCTTATATCACTCTAAGAAGTGATTAAAGGACCAAATGTGATGAAATCACTTGGTTACTGGATATGATTATTACTGCTTTAATAATTGCCTACTTCTATAAATAGAACATGAACTTCTGGAAAATATTTAATTGATAAGAGTTTCTATAATTCTTTCAAATCATAGCTATGATGAGGAGAAGAAACTAATTGAAAGAGAGGAAGTAATGTGTATGCCTATACCTAAATCTAAAACCATGGCAGTAGAAGAAACATTGTGAAGGCAGTGAATCATCTATAGGTCAAAGCTGTAATGCTTAGGTATCTGGTTTAGACAGAAAACTAAGATGTGAACATTCAAGTAAGGATATCAAGCCAACTGTATTTTCACATGGCTGTATTTTTCCTGAACAGAGTAACTCATTAATTCCTTGTTACTAAAAGTCTGCAACACTCCAGCCTCCCAGTCATTTTCATATCCTTCCTCTGGACCAAGTCTACAAGTCCAAGTTCTTTTGCTGTGGGTCCCAGAGTTGAACACAGTACTCCAGATGAGGTCTCACCAGAGCAGAGTGACAGAATCCCTTGACTTGCTGGCCACACTTCTTCTCACTGCAGTCCAGGATACAGTTAGTTTTCTGGGCTGCAACCACACACTGACACAACATGTCCAGCTCTTCATCCACCAGAATCCCCAAGTTATTCTTCATAGGGCTGCTCTCAATCCACTCATTGCCCAGACTGTATCCGTGTTTGGGACTGACAGAGTCCAGGTGCAGGACTTTAGACTTGACCTTGTTGAACTTCATGAGGTTCACATAGGCTCACCTCTCTAATTTGACCCTCTAGATGACACCCTTTCCTTCTAGAGTATCAGCCATGCTTGGTGTCCTCAGTAAACTTGCTGAGGGTGAACTCAAACCCAGTAATATTTACTATTATGTTTTATAAGTATTAGTACATAGCATTTAGAAATTGTGTTCCTGTCTATGAAAAATGTCTTTATACTCAATTAGAAAGAACTCATATTACAGTAGATTTGAGTTTGAAAAATACATTATATGGTAATCAAGTAAAAATTCCCATGTCTGTTCTACTAAAGACATGAAAGCCAAGGAACTGATCAAGTTGTCTATGTCTCCAAGGCTTCCAGAAATTATTTCTAAAATGGATTTTCTGAAAGAGAATTAATTGGCTTGGTCATAGCTAATGTACTTGTTTCTGATGATGCTGTAAGTAAATACTGGCTTCCCATTAGGATGTGAAAATGTGTCACTTGAGAGAAGGCAGATCAAAAACTTATACTTGTAATGCAAATTTCAATTTTGGTTGTTTGGTTGTTGTTTTTTTTTTAAGTATTTCATAATTTACATTAACTTTTATGAAGCAATATTTCATTGGATGTCCATTAAAGTTATCTGGAAAAGAGACCTTCTGCCAGTTCTGCTTAAGACCATATGAACACTGATGCTGATCACAACTTCTAACTAGTCTTTTGACATATATTATTGAGTGACAGTCACTCTGTTTAAAATGTGCCTTTCAAAAACTGTCACTTACTTGTGGTTGAAATTAAGCTTTTAATGGCTTCTTTTGTCCTTGTCCTTAAAAGGAAAGATTCAAGCATGAGTTTAAGTAAATCTTCGCCTTGAAGGTCTGCTGTGGATATTGCTGTATGCATAAGAATTAACTCATTAGCTGTGGTTTATAACACTGGCAGAGTTATGCTACCCTGCCACCACTTTTAGATACACTGCAAAGGCTGTGTATAGCAAGTTACACAGACCAAAAATATAGATACATACATGTGTATTTATAAATTTATACCTGTATATACATGAAGGATAATTCCGTGTAAAGAAATTAGATTTAACTTGACAGTTAAGCACAAACGCAGCTAAAATTACTCCCATCTACTTGATGTGTAATATTCAAACTGAATACTTGTGATTCCAGTGATTGTGAAATAGTCTTAAAAATAATTCATTTATTTTAGTACGTTTCATTGGTTTGTCATAGCTTGTTACAGTAATACCATTCAGGACAGTTCATAACATGACACAATGTGACATATTCTGACCAAAGCAACATGCTTTCATACTGAATGTCAGAAATTTACATTAAACACATGATTTGTTTTGAACTATCAATATGAATTTTGAGTACGAAGTATGATTTCAGGTTATATAAAAGCTAGAAATTCCAACTCTGTGCTGCTCTACTGGGGACTTTAGAATATCTCAACTAATCAAAAATTACAGAGACTTTTAGCAATGATTTATACATGGAGCTTCATGTAAACCATATCTACACATCCCCATACAATTTTACTGCAAAATTAGTTAAAATGTTAAAGTAAAAATTCAGGCATCATTCCCCTTAAATGATAAATTGATACATTCAGCTTTCTTCATAACCTCCTAAACCATGAAAATATGTTTCTGTATCCTTGTAATTACTGTTTTCAGATTTTTATCTTTCAGTGCTGTCTGCAGAGGACAACTTTAATTGCTTTCACTTCTCATTTCACTGAAGACTTTAGGGAGTGGTTTATTAATCATCAAATTATTTTACTGTAATTTCTGTTATAACTATGTGGTGGGTTGACAGAAACTAAATAAGAAAAAAAAACCAAACAAAGAAACAAACAACCCCACAACATTATAAACATTATGAGCAATGGTTTTTCTGCCCAGTTTTTATAATCAAATTGCTATTCTGTAGCTACTTTATTAAAATCTGATTCATAAGATATTTGAAGGATTAAACTATAGCTTCAGAGAAATTTACATTAAATTCAGGGAATAAAGAATCATATTCCATGAAAAGAAATCATTCTTCCTACAACAATTATTTCTTAGAATCATGACTGCACTGAAAAGAGTTGCAGTCAATGGTTCAACGTCTGGTGGAGACCACTGATGAATGATGTCCCTCAGGGATCCATATTGGGACCATTATTATTTAGTATCTTTGCAGGGGACATGGACATCAGAGTTGATTGCACCCTCAGCAAGTTTGCTGACGACACCAACTTGAGTGGCATGGTTGATACTCCAGAGGGAAGGGATGCCATCCAGAGGGACACTCTAGAGAGGTGAGGCTGTGTGAACCTCATGAAATTCAACAAGGCCAAGTCTAAAGTCCTGCACTTGGACTGTGTCAATGCCGAAGAAGGATACAGTCTGGGCAATGCGTGGATTGAGAGCAGCCCTATGAAGAATGACATAGCGATTCTGCTGGATGTGAGGTGTCAGTGTGTGGTTGCAGCCCAGAAAGCCAAATATATGCTTGACTGCACCTAAAGAAGTGTCAACAGCAGGTCGAGGCAGGTGATTCTGACACACTACTCTGCTGTGGTGATAACCCTAGATGATATGTAAGGTTGTTTCTAACTCAAATCATTTTGTGACTACATGAATAGGTAAAACTTGTGTATTGTACCTGTGCTTTGTCTCTGAGCAACACTGTTTATATTTGTTCCATTTGTAAGATATACTACATGTAAATATACAACATATATGAGATAAAAAATAAACTATAAATCTAGATTCAAAGGCAGATTTTTTTTCCTGTTGACATGTCTGCATACAGGGATTCTATTTAGCTCTTGATCTTAGTGACATCTCCAGAAATCTTGAATTTAGCTGGTGAAGACAAACATTCAGTCATCAAATATAAACAATAGACAATATTGTACCACTATTGGGCAAATTCTTTCTTGGAGCTAAACACTGACTTACATAATGTGCAGGGTCTTGGGAATCAGGTCCGTGCTGATCTTGAGTCAGAAGTTCTCTACATAAAATTTGTGATTTTCATCAGATCAGCATCATGGGTTTTGCTTTAATACATGTAAGAAGTTTTATATGACTTAATATAGAGTATTTTCTTAGCTTCCTGTAAAATGTAATAGAAGATAAAACAGCTACAAAATTCTACACAAGAAGTGAAATCTTATGAAAGAAAGGCAATTGTCATTCAGTTCCCTAGATATAAATTCCACCTAATGCCAGGAGGAGAAGGGGGAGCAGTCTCGGACCTGGCCAGCCTGAGACTAGCCTGGCAGTGGGGGAGGGGGAAGAAAGCCCTGGGGATTTTGGGTGCACCCTCAGGTGGGGAAAAGGGAAGCACTGGGAGGCCTTTGGGTGTGCTATAGGGTACTCTGTATGCTTTGGGATTCTTTTGTCACTATGCTTGTAGCTTCTGTAAAACACTTGCGGCTTTTCCATTTAAACTTTCCATCACTTTTGCAGTCTGTTTGTGCGAGTGTCATTCTTTTGCCCCTTTCAGGGGCAAGAGAGGATCTGTCTAGCCTCAAACCAGGACATTTTCCTGAAGAATTATTTTCTTATATTATGTGTTATACTTTCTATTAGCACATATTCTGACTTGTTCTGTTATTTATGAGCGTATAATTGATATTTTAATGTCAAAAGTAAATTTCATAGTTTCATAGTTTCATAGTTTCAGTTAGGGTTGGAAGGGACCACAAGGATCATCTAGTTCCAACCCCCCTGCCATGGGCAGGGACACTCTACCCTAGATCAGGCTGGACAGAGCCTCGTCCAGCCTGGTCTTAAACACCTCAAGGGACGGGGCCTCAACCACCTTATTCATAATATTATTTTAAATCTTATATAGGAAAACAATATAAATATGCTTGGATTTTAAATATCTTTATATATTCTGACATCTATGTAGTGAAATTATAACAAATTATGAAACTGCTTTGAAGTGTAACCTCCAACACATTTACATTTTGGACTTCATTATTTACTTAATGTGTGTATTATATGTTTGAGGCATATATTTTATTCAAATAACTATGAAATTATGGTAATCCTAATGCATTAGGTTTCTAAAATATAATCTTAAAATAGACTAACTATATTATTTTGAAAACACCATGTAAATATATCACACTTCATAGACTCACTATCATTTTTGTGTAAATTTCTTCTAAAATTTTTGTTGAAAAATTATGCTACCTCAGTTGCTATCCAGTACTTAATACTCAATTCATTTTCTCTGCAGTATTTATAAGCCTGTTTTGCAGGTTTTTAGAGAATATTTTATTAGGAAACCTATTGGCTTGTTGTTATAACTTATTAAAGAATCTAACTGATTTTCATATCAATACAGCAGCTGAATGCAACTTGTCAAGTAGTATCATGGAACTTCATATGTTTGTAAGAGAATAAATGCTTGTCTCATGCATACCAATTAATTTTTTTTTTTTAACTTAAATTCAAGAGAATTTGAAAAAAAAATATAATTCTTAATAGACTTACAAATAGCATTATAATTAGATGTATTATAAGTAGATGTATCTCAGCACTTCCAATAGTTGGTAATTTCTTTAATGTTTTCAGAGCTTTAAACTGATGTCTTTCTAATGAAACGAAATAGAAAAAATTCCACCACCAATCAAAAAAATCCCCACCACCTACTTTTTGCAATAAATAATCACAAGCTGGCTTTCAAATGCTATTTTACTTTTTAAAAAAATTATTATTATTATTTTTACATGGAATTGGAGTTTCATGATAAATTAAGATGTGTGTGCTGCTGGCATACTAAGCTAATCATGTCAAAGGTTGTTCTGGGTAAACCTGGAGAACAGGATCTTTCTGTTGTGCAGTCCCTAAGTCTTGGTTCCCTGTACACATCCTGCTTAGATTGCATAATGTCAGCAGATATGGTTGACATTATCCTAGGTACTTTCCATTTTCAAAATAAATCCAGAGTAGAAAAGGAGCTGTAATTCTTTGCAGTAGCAGTATGTTTAGGGAATTGTTGTCAAGTACATTGGCCCTGCAGCTCAACTCTGTCATTAGTGATAAAAGACTAGAAAGGGAGCTTTCTGTAGTTTATCTGATAAGCTTGGCAATAAATCCTAGAGTCCCTTGCCTTAAGCAATATAACATATAAGGGCCAATTGGAAAAAAATGGGTGTTCTCTTTGAGTAGATAGGCAGACCCCAGAGAAAAACAAACCATCAAGTAAGCAAACACATAATACAAAAGGCCAAATTCTGGACAGATCTTAAAGCTTGCCCATTTTAATATTGACCACACTGTGCTGACAGACAGCAGTGGTATCAAATTAAGAATCGTAAATAGAAGACTGTGCTTTCAGAGACATTGAAGTTTTTATTTATAAGCCAATATTATTTTCTATTTTCTTTAAAATGTCTGCAGAATTACCTTGCACAGAGCTCTGGTCATCAGGAAAATGTCTAAACTGGTATTTTGGCCATAATGCATCTCTGTTCATGTGATATTAGTAGTTGGCAAGGTGAAGAGAGAAAATTCAGACATGGGATCTAGGATCTGTAACTGAGAATTCAAAGGAGAGGAATCAAAGTCAGTTTACCATGAATGTTTTAAATGGAGTTATCATCTTTTGATTCCTTTTGTAGCAGTTACCCTCAAGAGTATATGAAAAAAAAGTGTATCAGGAGCCTTGAAGATACACACAGATGTTGATATTAAAGGATTCAAGGATACAGAAATGTTTTATAACTGGTCATTAAAGAAATGAAGCTTTGGGATTGTGCAGAATCAGTTTCAGAATTTTTACATGTCCTGAAATGACAAACTGCAAAAAACAAGTTAAGCATCTGTGAATGCGCAAACCTGGACACTTCCTAGGATCCAGATTGTCCAGATAAATGCGTAACACATGTAATTAACCTTGTAGCACACCTGTGAACTGTGTGTGCCCCTGGCCATGTTTGGATATGCCCCATCCTATAGGTTCAGTTAGCAGGTTTCTCTGTCACCGAAGGGCATTAATTGTCTTGGGACAGTATTTAAACCAGCTGAGAAGGTAGGCAACAAGACAGCAACAACAGCCAAATGCTGCTGGAGTTGCAGCTGAAGAGCTTGTCCTAACAGGCAAACCACACCTGGGCCTTGCAGCTGGACCAAGGCAACCAACACTCCTAAAACCTGTTGACAGAGGACTTGGGCCTCTCTGAGCCAAGGAAAAGCTCCAGACCATGAACTAGGCAAGAGAAGAGAAAGGCCCCTTAGCCCTCTCTGAGCCAAGTGCCACTTGAGTTACAGTTACAGCATTTGGGAAGGTATGAGCAAAGAAAGGTGTGAGTACCTGCTAATTTGCTACAGAATCCTCCTTGTGGGAAATGTATATTGTGGCACCTTTATTTCCCATTTAAATAGCTGTATTGGAAAGTCCCACATTTGTGCTTAAATCGTTTAACTGTCTTCACATATGGAATGCATTACTCTCAACCAAGTAACAGAATCTGCAAATATACTTTGTAAATAAGGTACGGCAGTGTTTGAAGATACCGGAACCAAAAATATCAAATAATAAAATATATTAAAATATACATTTTATCATGGTATGCTTACAGAATTCTGGAAGAATCTGCTTCAGCTTCCCATGATTGAAATCACGGACATACATAGCCTTACATTTGCACCTTATACTGGAACAGAATTCAGCAAGCAGAACGAGTTGGTAGGAAATGTCGTATTGTTTTTGTATCATTAAACAGAAATATACAACTATGCTTTGAGTCTTCATCTCTAAAAGGACAGTAGAGATGCATGACTACAAAAAATAATACAAGGATGGGAGAAATTGCACAGGTAGTGGAACCAAGAGCATGTCATTTGGGAAGAACATAGGAACATTGCCTGGATATGTATGTATGGACTCAAAAAAGCTAAGGCACAGGTGGAATTGATTTTGTCAAGGGATGCAAAGAACAACAATGGCTGCTACAAGTATGTTGGATGGAAAAGGAACATTTTTTTAAAAATGTACCCTCATAGAATCATGACAAATAAGACATGAGAACTAATGACAACCTGTATGGAGAAGATTGAGGTACTCAAATTATTTTCAACCTTGATTTTGGCTGGTGATCATTCTTACCACATTTCTCAAACCAGTGTAAATTTTCTCCTATCAAAGGAGAAGTTCAGCCTCAAGGCTACCTGAAGAACCTGAACACGTACAAGCACAAAGGACCTGACAAGGTGCATCCCAGGGTCCTGGGGAAACTGGCTAATACAGTTATTAAGCTACTCTCCATCATGACCATGGCCTTTCAGTACTTGAGGGAGGTTGTAAAGAAAGTTGGAGAGGGACTTTTTACTAAGACCTATAGTGATGGGACAAGAGGCAGGAGTTTTAAACTGAAAGAGAATAGATTTAGATTGAACTTTTTATCATTATGTTGGAACAGGTTGACCAGAAAAAATGTGTATATCCCATTATTGAAATTTTCAAGGCTAGGCTGGATGGGGCTTTGAGCAACCCGATCTAGTGGCAGGTGGCTTTGCCTATGGCAGAGGTTTGGATTAGAAGATCTTTAATGGTCCATTCCAACACAAGCTGTTCTACAATTCTGCATTGTGTCTGTTGCCTAATGGTGAAAAAGTGCTTTGAGTTTGTCAGGTGACTGTTAAGTACCAAGGTCTATAGGAAATGTAACTTACATTTTTATAGCTTTTCATCCTCTTAATAAGGCATAACATACAGCATAGTATACATGCCTTCTCACTTCTTTCACCACTGAGTTACATATATGTGTAGCTGGAGACTCAGAAATAGCATTACAACCCACATCAGTAGCAGACAAATTTCCCATTTTCAGCTACCTGGAGCTAAAGTTGCTATCATATTCCATAATGTTGACTGTTCTACTAGGCAAAAAAACATTACAAAAGATATCATTGCAACAGACATTAAGGTATAGAATAGAGGTAGCTAACGCTAAGATAAGCAAACTCCCAGAGAAACAAAAATGTTTCACGTGGAACAACGTCTGTTTCAGTAGTGTGATTTAAGTGGCATGTTTTCTTATATAATGTCCAGAAAATGTAGCATTGCAATTACTATGTTCTATTTTATTTAAAGGAGCTGTGGTGTGCTGTTCCAGAAACTTAAATTTCATTCGTATAAAACTTCAGATGATGTATGTGGAATCTGTACATAATTTGACCTTGAACGTACCTTAAATAATCCCTGCTATGCCATGTATAAGATCCTTACTGAAAACAAAACAAAACAAAAACCAACAACCCACATCCATCTCCATTTGGGGGAAGAAAAATAAAAAGAAAAAAAAAAGCCCTCCTCCCTAAAATCTGGTATTCTAAGATCAGAATTATAAAAAGGAGGAAATAGTAGGCTGATTGTCAGATCACAGTAAGGCTACACAGATGTGATTGTATATAACTGGCCTACTAAATTTTATGAGCAGAATTTGTAGTCATTTTGTTGGAGTTGAGTCAGAAAGAGCCATTTCAGTGTATTCAAGAGATGGGAAGAGAAATCTCCATCAACCCAAAGGCGAGCAGAAATTTTTCTTCAGGGAAAATGAATCCAATTCTCGTGTACCCCATTTTAGTATTCAGTTTAGTGCACATCATGTATTTGGCTTCTGCCTATGCTTTTCTTTCCCAGCATAAATTTTGCAACAGATTTGCCCTGCAGCATTAACTACCCTTGATAGTTTTCTCTCTTACTGTGTGATTACTTGCTTAGCATAATGATTTTTCTCCTTTTTGAAATTAGTGTGGTGTCACAGGAATTACTGCCTAAAAAGTTGACTTTAACACAGTATCGTAATATCAGTAATGGAAAACCATATAGAAAGTTAATGCAACTACATGTCAGATGTCCTTAGTAAACCTTTTAGCATTTCCATGTTTTATTTTGGATTGTTAAATTTTGAAAAGGCATTCCAAACTATAATGTGAAAATAAGAAGAAATTACCTGTGTTCTTCTAATAGTAACCTGATTTATTTGATAAAATGTATCAGCTGTACTCCAATATGCATTATATTTCAGTAAAATTACTCTTACAGACTTCATTATGGTTGTATTATAAATATGCATAATTTAGCACAATTTAAAAATAGAGTTATTTGATATTTTCAGAATACAATGTTTTTAAATAAAAATCTGAACTTTGTTCACTTTAATAGGATTTTTTTGTTTTAAAGATTCTACTTTTTATCCAAATACAGGATACTCTTTTTTATCTGAGATTTGAATTGCCCACAGTCCCAATTGCTGATCCATTATGTCACATAGTACCACAATGATGACATTTTCTATTACTGTATTTTTTGTTTGGTTGGTTGATTTAGATTTTGTGTTGTTATTATTGTTATTGTTATTATTATTATTATTTATTATGTTCATAAGCTAAGACTGTACAAGAATTCTGAAACATGGATGATTTTTGAATCAATAATCACAGCTGATAGTGAAATTTCCCTGTCTGCAGTTGTTACTCTGAGCAGTGATAAGTTTAACCAATGTGACAATAAAAATTAACCAAGATGAAATTTCCTGCTTTTCCACTTATCCATGTTAAAAACTAATGCTGTGAGAAAATTACCAAAAGACAGAAAGACAGTCTTTTTTTTTTAAAAACCCCCAACCAAACCCAAACAAATGCAAATCTCCATATAAATACAGAAACAAATGCAGTTGTGAACATTTTTGTTTCATTTTCTTGTCAGTAGGAATGATTTCCTACATACATTTAATGTAAGAACAGTCCTTCTCATAAACAAGTCACTGAAATTCTGTTTCTTCGAATTATAAAACTGGATTAGTTCTGTTCTGTTGAGCCCTCAAGCCCAGGGAAATGCAGATGCGTATGTGGGTGACTAGATAACACGCTAAAGTTAACTATATTGAAGAGGTCATATAAATGCTGCATTAAAATATCATCAGTTTTCACAATGTAATACCATATTATGCATGTAAATGCTGATACGCTGACATGAGTGTTTCCTTAATATAAGAAATGGTACAAACACATTTCTTTATATTAGTCACAATACTTCAGTGTTAAAGCAGTTAATGTAGTTCAGCTTTAATGAGATTATCACTAACTTTCAAGTATAGGGAATGATTAATAAGGTAATCATAAGAAAGCCTTGAAAGAAATTTGAAAAGCCCGTAATCTCAAGGAAAAATAAAATCCACTGCTCAAATAGCTAAATTGAACAACATTTTAACACTTAGCAAGGATAATGAAATTTTCAGTGGATATACTATCTACTTTATCAAATATGTGACATTTTGGGGTTTATTAAAAAATAAACTGGAATGTAATTAAAATACAATAACTGAGAACAAATATAAATGTTTCTGAAAATCTGAGATTAATAATGTTGGCATGAGTTAATCTTTATGTGGGATGTATTGGTACATTTTTCACATACAGCTTTGCCACTGCAATTCATTTCTGATCTGCAAGACCTCTTCTATTCAGCACTTGTATCTCAGCCAATTAATCAGTGAATTTATGAACAATTTCAACTAAGTATTTAAGGCATTAAGCAAATATAATTGAACTCATTTTTAATTACTGAATATCTTGACCCAGGAATTGTGAGACAATGACATAGTGTTCTTGGAGTTTTTGCTCTCTTTTTGTCAACAAACAAGCAGAGCCACTTGAATGGTGATCATTATCTTTTCCATGGGTCTGGATGATTTATACAAATACACTCCTGTATTTTTCACATCTTCCATTCTGCTAACTGATTTGAATATTTTTCTTTAATCTATAAATCTTCCTGATGAAACATTTACACTTCTACATACCTCATGAAAATTCTTCAATTATTTTTCGCAGTGTAACATCTTCAAACCTCCATCACTTCTCAGTGTCTGGATCTACATTTCAGTATCTACTATTTTAAGCAGATTTGACTTACTGGCCTTATTTAATTTGCAATGAAAATACGTTAAAATTATCTCCATGAGGAGATTTGCTATAATATATGCATTTGCTCTTCTACCCTCTGGAAACAAAAACCAACCAAACAAAAAACCCCACAAACAAACAAAACTACATAGGTGATGAAGTGTTAACACAGCTCCACACTACACTAATCTAAGACTGAGGCAAAACAGATTTAGTGCCTGAACTGAAGGATGAATTGCAGGGCATGATCACTTCATAGGTACATCCTTTTACTCTATAATATATATTGGATAGTCTTAAAGCATACTCTTGCTACTATTTTTTCATGTGCCAGGTCCTCATGGATTATAACTTTATTGACAAATTAATTGTGTTTGAGTCATGAGGTAAACACATAAAATGACAAAATTCATAAAACCCTCAAAGCAGGAAAAAAAAAATAATCCTAAGGCTGAATTCTCTTAATTTCCAAAGAATGGAAATATCTAGCATGAATTGCCTCTGCTCAGTGCTAATGCTCAAATGATGATTTGGGATTTCCTGAGAGACAACCAGCTAGCACAGGTTAAACTGCCATTTCTTTCTGCTAGGGATCATTCCAACAATTTAACAAGACTGTTGACCATGTTCCAGTGCCTGGGAACTTTCCCTGTTGCTGTATAATTTTCTAATAGAAATATAGCTACAATGTATTTTCATCATTATTGCTTTTTAAGAGAATTATGGTACATATTTAGGGTTTGTCTATACTTAAGCTGCCCTATGGCACATTCAGCACCTGTTTTAAGAGCTGGGCAAAAAAGTGTATCTGAGACACATGTCTCAGCAACAAATGGAAAACAGCCTATATTAATTAACAAGATTTCTCACACTTCAGTCTGTCAGGCAGTTCATTAACCTACCATCCAGGCACATCAAGAGAGACTGCTCAGAAGCTGCCCACCACACTCAGGTGAAGTGGACACAGAGAGGAGAAGGAAAGCAAGTGGACAACTCTGTGTCAGGTATCATTTTCTGTCTGGTATCTTTTTCTGAGTAATTCACAATCTATGGACAATGATCTAACTTCATAAATTTTCAAACCAGAGAAAAATAAATAGACTGGGTTTCAGCTATCTCCCCCTTTTCTTCATGGAGATTTAAATCAATAGATAGTTCACACAACTATAGGTAGGGGTCAAGTCCCCAGCCTCTTATAATTGCTTGTATTAACCCCACCTAGCTGAAGCTATGTTGCTGATCATGCCAAATTTATGATTCCTGTATAAGAGTTTAACTTTTCCAAAGAATGACTAAAATATCTGTTAAAATGGTCTAGCTATGCTTGAACTGAAACATGCCAATATCTTTCTATCGTTTTCAAAATATCCCAAGTGACTAAGTTAAGTAATTTAGGTAGATAGAGTATAAAGGATAAATTAAGGACAGCAGTCCTAAAATGCGGTTCATCATACTGTGTAGAAAGATCACATTTCTACAACCTTGCAAATATATGTCCAAAAAATGTGAGTGCTGGTTAGCTGCAATATACAACTGAATATTTGAAAAATGGTGGATTCTAAATTTACAGACAAAAGACTTAAGAATTTCTCAATCTAACCCAGCTCCCTTCATACTGGAGAGATTTGAATGTTTTACAAATACTGTATAATAGTCTGTGAGAGGATTTTGAATGATTTCTCCATTTTTTTGATCTTTTATTTCTTTAGAGAGAAAGGGGAAAATAGAAAAAAATGATTCCATAGGAACTAATTTGTAATTAGGGATTAAACCCTTTTTAATAACCAGCCATGAATAACTGATGCACTGTATCATTATTCTGAGAGAGATATAATTAAAAATAATGTTAAAAAAGGAGTTTGAAGTCATACAAATAAACATGTAGACAAGAGAATTTCTTCATTTCATGCAGTCATTTGAACTGCTAATTATCTGGGAAAGAACATCTCTTTAATTTTATTACTCTTTGGTAAAGTTCTACTAAGGAAGGTATAATGATATGCACCAAATCCAGTCACAAATTATAATGCAGAAACAGAGGGAGACAGCAAAAAACAGGTGTTTGATCCCACATAGCTGCTTCCACTAGGAGGAGAAGAAACTTAATTTGAATGACTGTCAAGCCATTTGAACTATATTCAAAAATTTACCACTACTTTCTGTCCTCTATTTAGGACTTAACAATGGACTCATACTTTAAGGTTCAAATACCTGGTGTTACCTCTACTAAGGATTTCACCCTTTTAATGAATGTTTTGCCTCTTATTGGGCAACAAATAGATAATATACATAAAACAGTCAATACATAAGTATATAGTAGAAATTTATATACACACATATTTATATATGTATATTCATTCAATATTCTGTGATTTCAGTCATGCTATGTTAATTAGTAGCATCAATTAATTTTGTTTGTTGAACATGCTCTGCATTCAGGATGCCTTGTAAGTATCAATAATAATACCTAACATTTCTGGGAAAGTATTAAAGTACTATTAATAAGTCACTTTCAAAATTCCAGGTTGTACACCATGTGTCCACATCAACAAATTAATTTATGTGAGAGTATGTAGGAAGAGATTTTACTTCACAGAATTATAACTATGATGGTCTAGATAGGCTGGATCAATGGGCTGAGGTCAGTCATATGTTTAACAAAGCCAAGTGCTGGATCCTGCGCTTGGGTTACATCAACCCCAGACAATGCTTGGACATTGGGCAGTGACTGGAAAACTGTACATCAGGAAAACACCTGGAAGTGCTGGTTGACAGTTGTCCGAACATGAACCAGCAGCGTGCCCAGGTAGCCAAAATGGCAAGCAGCATCCTGGTCTCTATCATTGTGTGGCCAGCTGGAGTAGGAAAGTGATCAACCTCCTGTATTCATCACTGGTGAGGCCTTACCTTGAATACTGTGTTCAGTTTTGGGCCCCTCACTGCAAAAAAGACATACAGTTGCTGGACTGTGTCCAGAGAAGGGCAACAAAGGTGCTGAAAGTCTAGAGAACAAGTTTTATGAGGACGGGCTGAGAGAACTGGGCTTGCATCCAGCCTGGAGTAAAGGAGGCTAAAGGGAAACCTTATTACTTTCTACAACTACATGAAAGGAGGTTGTAGTGAGATGGATGTGGGCTCTTCTCCCTAGTATCAAATGATAGAACAGCTGGCGTCCAAAGATGACTCTATCCATTCTGCCTTCAACACCAATCCATTTGTTCATAAATCCAAAACCCAGTTCCTGAATCCAGCTCCCATCTGCTGCTGAGTCCAAGTCTCTTTCCATTATTCCCTTTATCTTCCCCTTTGTGAAGGGAGGAGTTAATAGCACCTGTCACTCATTTATTGTCCAGCCCAGCCTTAACCCTTGACAATCTCTTATGCTGGTAGCTTGGGAAAGGAGAACTGGTGTGCTGTGTGGAGTTTGTCAACAAAGCCAGCTCACATCAGATTACTGCTGCACTCGCACTGCTTCACTACTTCCCATTTATGCACTTCCTTTAAATATTTTGTAAGCCAAAAGAGAGACAATCTTTAAGGTATTTTTTCAAGTATCAGATCTATCAGATGCCAACTAGACCACACTTCAATGCTACACACTTACAGGTAAAAGTTGTTTACCTAACTTTTTCATAATATTTTTAAAAACTGTGAAATTATCTGGCCTTCCTTAACTCTTTATTTCCTCCTTAGAATAACTAATTAAAAAAAAACCCCAAACTTCAAGCATTTACATTTTCAATTTTAAAACACATATTTTCTTTGGTTTTATGTTTAATATCTTTATGAAAGTAGAGTAAATCTTTTTCCTCAGCAAAAGTATGTTACAGAGAATATTGCAAAATCATAAGAGAAGTTCTTTTCACAAAACTTCTATCAAAAATAACTTATTCAAGGAATGCAAAATCATCCTAAGACATAGAAAAGATGTCTGATTGTAGTCGGGAATAGTATCTTCTACATTTTTTATTCCTAAAATATAAAACTTGTAGGTTGTTTTAATTATCCACTCATGGGCACTTGAAACAGAATTATGCATATAGAATTTAATTATTGATTTTTTTTGAACACATTAATCCTTTTCCATTTCTTTCTTTGAAATCGCTGTTTCCTTTAAAATTAAATTCTTTAGATTTATCTTTGATAATTTTGGCAGCAGTGTCCTGGGTTAGGCCTCTGGCTTAACATAGAATGTAGAATTTACCCCAAAGGACTAAACCAAAACACTTGCGCAGAATTGGAAGTTAAATAAAAATAATATTCATGAAAGTAAACAGAGTACAAAAGGCATTGAGGGAAAAGGACAACTACAATCATAATCAGCAACGGCCTAGGAAGGCCAGGCCTCAAAGGTAGGTCTCATTATGCAGCAAGAAATAATGCTCCCACCAGCAAAACCTCCCCCACATTGCAAGTGAAAGCAAAAGCCACCTGCCTGGAGCAGAGAGAGAAAACTACAGAAGCACTGTCTCTTGAATAGATACAGGAAAAGGGAATGGAATAACATATTACGATGTCCTGTGCCTCCCTGTGGGGACTTTCCATCCCTCTGGAGATTCCATCGCTACAGTATAACAGTTAACCCTACACCTACAACAAACAGTATTTAATTCCTGATATTCATTAATCTTGCAATCAGTATGTTTTTATTCACACAGACATTTAATTATTGGATATCTGATAGCTTGCAAGTGTTTGTATCTGTGTATATGAGTACATGCATTTGTGTAAAAGGCATACTTATTAAGATGATATAGTGTAAAGATAATAATGAGAGGAATTAAATACAAACCAAAGCCAAAGCCAAAACCCAAGTTCTTCTGTGGCTATATTCAAGCCCACAGCCCCCAGGGTTGGAGTACAGGACACTCATGTCCTCCTCGTGGTATGGAGCTTGACCATAACTAAAGCATGCATACACTTTCTGAAAAGGGAGTACCCTCTTTCAGATGTAGCTTTAAAATCCACTAAGGATGTGGAAATCACCAGTATATTTTGCATATAAGGCACAAGCAATGAGTGGTAGAAAAAGCAAAATAAACAAAAGCAAGCAGAGAGCCTTGCCTTTGGAGCTGGGTTACTCATGTGTAAATTAAGCATATGCATAAATGAGAGTTTTCGAGCCTAGGCCCTAGGCTACCATTTGTGATGTCTGATTTGCAAGAAAATGACTTTCTTCATTGTACCAATTACTTTCTGCTCAACTTACAATAGCTTCCAAATATATCATTGACCAAATAACAATTACCTTGGGCAAAAAATACCTCTTAAAAATGCCCAAACTATTTGGTTGATGGAACCAGTGCTACTCAACAAATCAAACTGCAGCTTTAAAAAAGGTTTTTAACAAGAGACTTACATTTTTAAGTAATTCCAAATGCAGGTTTTTTTCCAGTGCAATTTTTCGTTCCAGGCATTTAATTCCATTATTAGTAAAATGAGATTTGCATTAGTGTGCAATCATCTGGTTTGGAAAAATCTGATATCCTGTAAACTTAATGTTCCAACTGATAGCTACCTGCAGTTTTATTTTAATAATAACATTAATTATAAGCCAAGAAAAGTACTAAACCCTCATAATTTCAAATTAAAAAAAAAAAAGGCAGAACTGCTGACTAGTTCTGACTACACACCTGCCACATTCATTTAAATGTATGAATATTTTACCATTCCTTTATAGATGTTATTATATATGATGATGCTAGAAGTGTAAATAGCTACAAATGCTAATAAAGAATGGCAAGGGAAAACTCAAGTCAAAGCTTAGAAATTAATATATAGCTTCTAGATGAAAATATTTTTTTCCATAGTCCTTATCAAGAGCAGGGCAAATTCTTTCTCTATTACAACTACAGATGCTTTTCTGCTGAGTACATTGAAGATTAAAATTAGTCTAACTTTCTCATAAACAGAGACAGGAACAAGCTGCTGAATCACTTTGATCCTTTATTATTGTAACATGCTAAAGAATGTAGATTTATGTTTAAGGAGTCAATGCCTCTAGACTTAAACCACTGACTTTAGTGCCCTTAGGATGGATAGAAAATTAGTTCTTTTTGATTTGAGAATATGGACCTTAAAAAAACACATAAATTAGTTATATGTTAATTCAAAATTAAGAAGGAGAAGTCATACGCTGCCCTCTACCTCAGATATAGGAGTTCTTTGATAGAGATTCTGGAAAATAAATCCCTGAACTCTTCATATTGCCCAGGCTAGTATGGAAGGCAGGGAAATATTTCTCCAATAATTATCAGCCTGACTTTCTGAGTAGCTCCTGGCCCTCATGCCCTGACAGATTACGGTATGAGTTTATGAAGTGGCACCCTCAGGCAAAGGGAAAAAGCATATGCATTCTTCTCCTGAGGATCTGTCAGCCTGAAATACTTTCAGTACAAGGCATTAAGAAAATCCACTGTATGCCACTTCCATTCAGATGCATTTAGGGTGTGCTTAACTTACAAAGAGGGAAGGATGGAGGTTGTGAATTGTATTTATGAAGACTGTAGTTTCTTGGGAAGAGAGACAGCATTATACAACTGCAACATGTTGAGGCTCAGATTTCATTTATTCAAATCTTAAAGGAAACAGACACTTTGGACTGACTGTAAAAGCAGCTCCATGGAGAAAGACCTTGGAGTCCTAGTGGACAGCAAGTTATCCATGGGTCAGCAATGTGCCCTTGTGACAGAGAGGGCCAACGACATTCTGGGGTGCATCAAGAAAAATGTGTCCAGCAGGTCTGATGGAGCAGCACTGTTTTGCCCTCTCCTTATGTCCTCTATATGTCTTTACAACAAAGTATGTTTCACAGTAACTAGTAGGAAAGATTTCTAAGGGTAATTCTAAGGGAAAAAAATTATATGATAAAATTCTATTTCTGACTGGTGTTATGGAAGGGATTTCCTCATGTTTTGAAGACTATGTCTTCTCATTCTTTTATTAAAATATTTTTTCTTAAAAACTTTAGGAATATTATATTCAAATATCAAAGCTAAGCCAATAAATTTAATAGAGTCTAGAAAAATGTTCATCTTAACAGTCATTTTTCCATTATTGTCTTCAAAGGGAATTTCAATTTGTATTGCACTGCAGTTACTGGCTTATAGAGTTCTGAATTTATATTTTTTAACCTGGATCCCCAGATAAATTCAGAATCATTACCAGTAGGTATTTCATAATAGAAACTAGACAAATATGCATAAACCTCTCAGAGTTGTACATCAGTTCCAACAACTGACAGAAAACCAATAGAAAAGTTTCTTTTGCTACTCAGTTAAAATGTAGCTACAAGAGGAAAATCAAACACTAAAGTATCAACAGTTTACAAAATTTTCTTCAGTAATTGGACTAATAAATGTATACTAATTTTTACAATCTCCTTATCCAAATATAGATATTATGCAACAGTCTGAAGATGATACAGCAGTTTTAAGATAGTCTGCTTTTGTTGGGTTTTTAATTTCACAGACTTCAGACTCTTTCTACCCTCATATTTTCATGCATAAAACCAGTGTAATACCTCTTGCACTGTGTTCCTGTCATTTTCCTACCATACTTTTGTTTTGACTGCTGTCTTAGTACATTGGTTGATCATGGAATTTGTGCTACATTTCTAATCTTCTAAAAGTGTATTTCTTTTCCTGCTTCTGAGGCATTTAACAAGGTTTCCTTACCCTTTCAGGTTCAATGAACTTGTGAAAAATGCAGCAATGTCAGTTTCCAATCTTATGCTTTGAGAAGCAGAGGGAATTGAGGTGGTTAGGGGCTGCTGGACAGCAGTCAGCTATTACAATATAAAAAGTAAGAATAGCCTTGGCTCATTAAAGAGGGTAGCAAGAGAACCTAGCTCACAACAGAGCAAAATATTGACTCTGTGAAAGTAAACAGTATATATAAACCACAGAACCTTTCTCAAAGTAGTACAGAGATTAGCTCAAACATCAATTAATTTACTACAAACCAAATAAATTAACTATAAGACATTATTTGTTTCCTGGACAATTTCAGATTATTGGTCTGTAGGATACTAGAGCGTGGACAGTTTGACAAGTCTTTGCTCGTTGACACCCTTTCATTATGTTACCTTTGAAACCTGCACATTGTAATTAAAAAGTTAAATCATACACCATCTAAGAACAGCTGCATAACTGAGAGACTGCATTTACCCAGCATCACAAAGATAAGCAATTTTATAAAACTGGGGAAAGACACTATCAGCAAAATATTTTGGGATTGAATTAATCATGAAGTCACAGAGAGAAGGTCTGAAAAGGAAAAAAATCCTCACAATCTTTATGAACTATTTTATATATTTGGAGCATGTAGATTTTTTTATACAAAAATCAACAAGAATTCACTGCCTTTGTTATCAATTTGTAGAAATAGTCACTGCATCAGAATGAAGAGACATCACTTACTATGAAGGTATGCAACAATGCTGTGCAGAGTAATAGTTTCATCCTGTAGAACTCTAACACAACCCTACAGTTAGGCACCTAGTGTTGTTTTTGTACTAGCAAAGATACCTTGACCTTTATGAAGAACTGCATCAGTCAGTAACTAAAAATTATACATATTTCTTAATATTTTTCCTGCTTACATTATTGTGAAAAAAACCCAACTGTTTTCAATAGTAAACACAGAAATGACTGCCTACCAAAAACAAACAAACAAAACCAAACACCACCCCCCCAAAAAAAAACACCTAAGAGAATGACTTTTTAAAATGTGAAAAAGTGGAACTTTTCAGAATGTGTTTCAAATGGTAAGATTTCGATCTCTCCATAATACAGTATAACATGTGATAATGATATGAAAAAATTTTCCCCCTGCACAGAAATCTATGGCTGAAAATGGCATCTAAACACGATAGCTTTTATTTAATATTTGCTTGATATTTCTGTAGATTCTACCAAAGAAGGTTTTAGATTTCAGTAGCCTCAGCTGCTCAGCATTGGCTTTCCAGAGACACTGCTCACTGTCTCACAAGACATATAAAAGAAAGTATACTGAGTATTGCAAATAGGAACCTAAATAGTGACTACTGAGTAAATCTCTCTCTTTTCTCAAACATTTATCAGTACCTCTTCTTCCTAAATGTAAGGCAGTGTTCCTATATCCACTGTGTTGAACGCATGTGTGAGGCTTCTTCATTTGTGGTAATACACAGTGTGAGCATCTTACTTAATTTAATAGGAGTGTAGCGGTAAAGATGATCTTCCTGCCTTCTGATTTCCCTTTATCTTTGCTTGTCTGTTGCTTGCCCTTGATAAAAGGTTTTGTTTGTTTGTTTTGACTTTTTCTTTTTTTTTTCTTTTTTTCCCTTCTTCTTTCTCTCTCAAGGAGACCTGATAGCTGCCTTCCAGTACCTGAAGCAAACACTGGAAGAGACCTTTTACAAGGGCTTGTAGAGTTAGGACAAGAGGGAATGGCTTTAAGCTTGGGGAGAAGAGATTTAGACTAGATATGAAGAAGAAATTATTTACAGAAATTCTTTTCATTGGAAATTTTACATAAACTGTGTAACATTCGAGATCCTCACTATCCTCTTGGTTTTTGGGGAAGTCTGATTTCCTTCCCCCCCCCAGTGTTTTCAAAACTGACTGTTCGGTGTAGCAAATGCGACACAAAACAAGAACTCTTGTTAAAAGAACTCTTGCAAAGCACAAAGTCCTGATCCTGCTCTCCTTTAGGGTTAAGGGGAAAAGGAAAAAAATTTCTTATGAGAGGAGTTAGTGTGGTGATGTAGTGACAGTAAGATTTTTACAGTATGAACACAGTGTTGGATCTTAGACATTGATTTCATTTCTACTGCCTTTTTGTTACATTTTACTGTTATTTCAAAATACCTGCTTGTTTTCTGTATCATCTGTAGACTGCTCTGCTGCAGTCTAATACTTCTTTCAATGCATGCAGCTTGAAGTGTGAGAGGCTATGGTAAATACGTATTCCTTGCTTAAAAGATTTAGGCTTGAATACATAACTGCATGTTGAGACCAGGTATTACCTAGACAAGAGCCAGAGAGATGACAAATTTCCAGGTTTCATTTTCTCCTCCTTCTCCTAATGGCAGACAAATAAATTCCATGTACTTGTCTTCTTTACTTCCTCATTCTACTCTTTTTGACACATACTTCTATATAATATATGAGCACACATTTTAAACAACACTTTCATGTCTATGTGAAAGTATAACTACTATTTTCTTCTATGCACTGCAACAGAATCTCATGATAATTAGTAAGTGCACAACATTTTTATACAACATCCACAGTTAAAAAGGTGTCATATTCTTTCTTTATCTTTTTAAAATAATACATTTGAACTCTTTGTAGCTCCTAACTGATGAGATTCCAGACAAGATGCTCCTTAACAGATTTTCATTTAATATACTAAGCAATGCACTCTTATATTTTTTCTTTGCAGCATGTCAAATATACCTTCTGTTACCAATGTAATTCTGCATTAGTTTTTTTTATTTAGATTTGACTTACTCCCTCCTGTCCTATCATCTTTTCTTCTGTCTTTGTGCAATATGGTTTGACTGCTTCTTGCCTACCCTATTATTCTTCCCCTGTCACCTCAGGTCTTTGTTTTATAATTTTTCTCCTACACTTCATGCTTCCACTTTCATCTTCTATTTCTCCTTTCTAGAGGAATATTCCCCCACTTTGTACTGTTGCCTGCACCTTTCATTTTATCCCCAAACAAAAAGTCTACACACTGGCTCTATATTCACAAAAGCCTTTTGTCATTTACCTCTCTCTTCTATTGCTCTTCACATTTTTCTACTTATTGTCCTTCCGTACTAATAATTTAGACTATATTTGTAAACATAGATTATTATATGCATTTTATAATTTAAAAAAAAAATATTTCTGTCAAGGACATTCATGTAGTCAATTTTAAACTTCTACAGTATTGATGTCTACACATTTTTGGTCACTTTGTAGTTAGAAGATGCTGCTATAAAAATATTCTATGGTAGACAAGCCAGGTTGAAATATCCACAATTAGTCTTACTTTTCTCTAGGTGTGAATCTTTGTTCCTGCATCAGGAACAGTGTGGCCAGCAGGAGCAGGGAGGTCATTCTGCCCCTGTACACTGCACTGGTTAGGCCACACTTTGAGTCCTGTGTCCAGTTCTGGGCCCCTCAGTTTAGGAAGGATGTTGACTTGCTGGAACAGGTCCAGAGAAGGGTAACAAAGCTGGTGAGGAGTTTGGAACACAAGCCCTATGAGGAGAGGCTGAGGGAGCTGGGGTTGCTTAGCCTGGAGAAGAGGAGACTCAGGGGTGACCTTATTGCTCTCTACAACTACCTGAAGGGAGGTTGTAGACAGGCGGAGGTTGGTCTCTTCTCCCAGGCAACCAGCACCACAAGAGGACACAGTCTCAGGCTGCGCCAGGGGAGGTTTAGGCTGGATATTAGGAAGAAGTTCTACACAGAGAGAGTGATTGGCCATTGGAACGGGCTGCCCAGGGAGATGGTGGAGTCACCATCACTGGAGGTGTTCAGGAGGAGACTTGATGGGGTGCTTGGTGCCATGGTTTAGTTGATTAGGTGGGTTGGATGATAGGTTGGACGCGATGATCTTGAAGGTCTCTTCCAACCTGGTCTGGTCTATTCTATTCTACTCTACTCTACTCTACTCTACTCTACTCTACTCTACTCTACTCTACTCTACTCTACTCTACTCTATTCTATCTCCCTTGGTGTATAGTTAAAATGGCATATTTACTGGCTTACTTCATACCTACAACTCTTAGAAAGAGGAAAAAAAGCTGTTATTTTCTATTTCCCTGATGTTCTGAAGTGCATGCATTTAGAAGTTCATGCAAGTGTCACACATATATGCATATTTAAGCATTATTAATAGCAAGCAACCTGAGGTTCTTAACTGAATAGTCTAACTTGCAAAGCAGAACACATTTATTCTGGACTGCTGAGGCTCAGGAAATAGGTAAATAAATGTCTCAGTGTAGTTGAAATATAGCAAGAATCTAGAATTCTTCATTAACTAATGTTCATTTCTAAGTCAATACTGGGATACTCTTAGTATCATAGTATCAGTCAGGGTTGGAAGGGACCACAGGGATCATCTAGTTCCAACCCCCCTGCCATGGGCAGGGACACCCCACACTAGATCAGGCTGGCCAAAGCCTCATCCAGCCTGGTCTTAAACACCTCCAGGCATGGGGCCTCAACCACCTCCCTGGACAACCCATTCTAGGGCTTCACCACTCTCATGGTGAAGAACCTCCTCCTCACGTCCAGCCTGAATCTCCCCACCTCCAGCTTCATTCCATTCCCCCTACTCCTATCACTACCTGATAGCCTGAGAAGTCCCTCCCCAGCCTTCCTGTAGGCCCCCTTCAGATACTGGAAGGCCACAATGAGGTCACCTTGGAGCCTTCTCTTCTCCAGACTGAACAGCTCCAACTCTTTCCTCTGTCCTCATAGGAGAGGTGCTCCAGCCCTCTGATCATCCTCGTGGCCCTTCTCTGGACACCTTCCAGCACCTCCAGATCCCTTTTGTAATAGAGGCTCCAGAACTGGACGCAGTACTCCAGGTGGGGTCCCACCAGAGCTGAGTAGACGGGGAGAATCACCTCCCTTGACCTGCTGGCCACACTTCTCCTGATGCATCCCAGGGTTTGATTGGCTTTCCGGGCTGCAAGTGCTCATTGAGAGCTCATGTTGAGCTTCTCGTCCACCAGCACCCCCAAGTCTCTCCCGTCCGGGCTGCTTTCCAGCCAGTCACTGCCCACCCTGTATTTGTGCCTAGGATTGCCTCGACCCAGATGCAGGACCCTGCACTTGGTCTTGTTGAACCTCATAAAAAAGAAAACATTTTAGTTTTGTAATAGATAACATATCTTTCTAAAAGAGTGTAAACAGCAAAAAAAGATGACATCCTAAGCTGAGTTACAAAGAAGTATTGACTTAACTAAGACAGTAGAGAGAACACAAACTAGTAAGCAGAAGGTTGAGTATCCCTGTTGACATGTCATAGTGTATTCTATCTGCAACAGACAGGTACAGAGATTGGAAGTGATATATTACAGTGGTTTTATGTATCCAGAGTTGAAATGAATGTCAGTACTTGTAATAAAATGAAGAAAGCCATTAGGAGTATTTTGACTTAATGCTAGTCAACAGGCTTATTTTAAAATCTATGATGCAGCTGCTTGATTTTAAGGCAGTGATAAAAAAGAGAGCAACTACAAGCTGTCAATCATATCTGAAAAAGAAAACACAACAGAACCTTTAAAATTAGAAGTTATCGATATTCTAAGGTCACATAAATCTTTATACTCTGCTAGGCCATGGTCATTCAGGAAACTGAGAGCTTGGAGTCAATTTGCAATACAAAATACACTTTGTTTATTATCCACAAAATCTTTCTTTGCAAGTGACAGATCAGTTAAAAAATAAAACTGGCAACCACTGTCCACATTACATGGCACTTTGTCAGTTTTTCAAGATTATTTACCTTTTATTATTTATTTGAGTGCTTAAGGAACAGTTACTGAAAAGGCTGCCAGTGTGTTCCTTGTCATAAGAACTGCACATTTAGGGAGAAATTAGGTCACACTGAAGCTGACATTAATGGCTGCATAGTATATGCAGAGAATATACAATAGAGATAAAGGTGTGTTATTTAGTGTTGGTAAATAAAATAATTTCTTTAAGATCCCATTTTAAGATTGTGCATCCTTATCACATTGAGATGTTTATGCAGAACAAAGATACCACTTAGAGCTTCTTCTGGCAAATATATAATTTTTACTGTTACCTTTATTTTTAAGTAAGTTTTACATGGATTTATAAATATATATATATGTGTGTGTTCAAAAAAAGGTTAATGGGATTTTAAATTGTACATTATAAGAAATTATATTTTCCCAAGAGAAAATATAGCAACCAGCACCAGAACAAGGGGACACAGTCTCAAGCTGCGCCAGGGGAAGTTTAGGCTGGAGGCAAGGAGAAAGTTCTTCACCACCACTCTCTGGGCTCGGCCCTCCAGCCAGTTCCTAACCCAACGCAGTGTGCTCCCATCCAAGCCATGGGCTGCCAGCTTGGCCAGGAGTTTGCTGTGGGGGACAGTGTCAAAGGCCTTGCTGAGGTCCAGGCAGACCACATCCACAAGTCTCCCCACATCCACCAGGTGGGTCACCTGATCATAGAAGGAGATCAGGTTGGTCAGGCAGGACCTGCCTTTCCTAAGCTCTGCTCTGCTCTGCTCTGCTCTTCTCTTCTCTTCTCTTCTCTTCTCTTCTCTTCTCTTCTCTTCTCTTCTCTTCTCTTCTCTTCTCTTCTCTCTTTCTCTTCTCTTTCTCTTTTCTTCTCTTTCTTCTCTTCTCTTCTCTTCTCTTCTCTTCTCTTCTCTTTCTCTTCTCTTCTCTTCTTTCTCTTCTCTTTCTTCTTTCTCTTCTCTCCTTTCCTCTTTCTCTTCTCTTCTCTCTTTCTTTCTCTTCTCTTCTCTTCTCTTCTCTGGGCATTTCTCCTCTGGTCAAGTTTGGTGTTAAAATATTTAAAAAGTTGATGTTATGATTGGGAGAGATTAGGGTATCAGAAAATCTGATTAATTTTATATTCAGCTTTTGCATGATAGCTCAAATATATTATTTTGTGTATTTCACTGATCAATTGCTGGTGAAAGTACTGGTTTTACTGTTTTCTTATTTATAATTTAATGGCTTTGCTCTTTCACACACCATTTTTTGATGTAAGTTTTTGGCTTGGTTTGTTTTTGGTTTGGTTTTGTGGTTTTTTTTGTGGGTTTTTTTTTCAGCAACAAGAAGATGCTTTTGGCGTAAAGTGAATTATTTCTCTTGTCCAATATAAAGTGCAATCTACAGTAGTGGCAGGTGAATGTGCTCCTTAACATGCATATTAAAAAGTCTGGCCAAAGAGCCCTGAAGTTCCTCCTGAGCTCCAGTACTTGGGTTCTCTTGCAGGAAACAACATGTGGGGCAGGTATGCTGAGCATGGCCTCCTGGGTTTGGGCTGATTCTGGTTATAGCATGTAGTTCCTCTACTTACACCATGGAGACTAGGAGTGTTCTCCCAAGTATAGTGGTTTAGACATACAACTGGGATCATGCTGTTGTCAAGCTCTTAAAGAATCCCTTATTCCAGTGGTATGAATATCCTTTATGTAAGTTTGAGAAGTAATCCAATGGCATAAGACATTGTTTTATGATCAGGAAGGATTGTCTTTGTAGCTGGTTGTAGTTCATTGTGTAGTTTGATTAGAATAAGACAAGGGGAAGTCACACACTGAACTGAGTGATGACTTGTTTATGTTGTACTGTTGCATTAATTTGTGTATTCGCAATTGAGGAGAAAGATTCTGTCAGCTACAGCTACAAGTGTTGCCCTGTGACAGGAAACAATGAAGTTTGGAAGATATAAAGTGTCATTCTGCCATAACCCAGAATGTCAGCAGAAATGATGAATTTGAACTACCAGGAAAGTGAAATCTCACACTTTTCCTGTAGCAGCAGTTTACTAATTGATTGTGGTGAAAATTCAACATCACAGTTATCAGAATGAAATGGAAGAAGTTCAGTAAGTGTCTTTGTGCTATTCTTTCTGCATTTGGTAATAACATTAACAACAATCTTCCCTTGTAATGTATCAATAAGTAGAAGTATTTGTCTCCTTCAAGGACAACATATTTTCCCGGAATAGATGTAAAACCGTCAGTCATGTCTTCACTTGTGTAAGCATTTTATGTAAGACTTGAAGGCAGTAAACAATTGAAAAAGGTCATTGCTTAAGAATAAAATTGCTGTATACTTCAGGATGTGTTAGGTGGTTGAGGCCCTATCCCTGGAGATATTCAAGGTATGACTTGATAGGGCTCTAGTGGAGGACATTCTTGCTGATTGCAGGGGGGTTGGACTAGATGACCTTTGGAGGTTCCTTCCAAGCCAAACCATTCTATGATTCTATGATCATATGTTTTTCACCAGACGAATGATAGATATGTATACATCATCCCCATGGCCATTGTTGTCTTTATCCAGACCCTAGGGATGTCTGGTATTTAACTGTCATTAGAATTGGAAACTAAGCTCTAAAACTTGGCTGGGAATTTGAACATAACTGCAAGTTAGCATGTAATGGTTAGCAATGCTTTGTCTACTTCTGCCATATATGATGTACAGAGAAATTTGTTACGTCTTAAGAAACAAGATTATAATAGCATATACTACAATATATTGTAGGCAGACTAAAAATACAGCACTAATCACTTGTGTAAAACTTGAACTCATTCGATAATCACTGGCTGAAGGATACATTCTAATCCAAACCATCTGGCACTCTTGAGACTTTATGCTGATGTTGTAATTTTATATATAATTCTGGGGTAGAAGCAGGTGATGAATATTCCCTAATCATCTTTAGTCTGATAATATAGTTTTATTATTCATTACAGTGCTTCATAATAAATTTATGCAGTGCCCCAAAGGAGTCATTGGCAGATCAAGCAAAGTGGTACCTCTCACCAAACTTTAATAAGATACCTTATAAAAGGAAGTTCCTTGAGGCACCGATTTACAGAAGTGGTTCTTAATGCTAAAAAAATTGTAAAGCAGAACATTTTCTGTAACATGGTGAAGTAAATGTCTTTTGTTATTCCAAAACAGTTCTTTTCATTATGTACTGTCTGTGACCATTTACTCCTACAAAAAGCATTCCTGCAAAACATTCTTTTGAAGCTTATTACTCCAGGCAATGAACTCTTTAGCTTCCACACCTAAATAGAGAGGTTTAGGTATGCTTGAACAGTGTTACTAGAAATCCAGTAGGCAGTATTATTTTAAATTTGTAACAAACTCTGAGGAAATACACCTATCTATTCTATTTCTTGTTTCTTGTGGCAGTTTAGGCTGGGTGCTTCCTAAGCTGCCACATAGTTACATCTCCAGTGTCTGCCCAGTACATGGACACAGGAAATAGCGTATTTCTACCCATTAGCCCTGCACCCTATAAATACAGCTGCAAAGTCATATTCTTTCTCTTTCTTCCCTCTCTGCTCCCATGGGAGATGCTCCCTATCAGGTAAATGATGGGGCAGTATTTCAGGCCTCTTAGGCCTGTCTAGGCCTAATGCCAGGATAAGAAGCAGGAAGCAGGCTCCAGCCTGGCCAGCCTGAGAGCAGTCTAGCAGTGGTGGGGAGAAGAGTGAGCCCTGGGGGTTTGGGTGCACCCTCAGGTGGGGAGAAGGGAGGCCTGGGAATTTTGGGTGTGGTGTAAGGGAAATCTGTATGTTTGGGATATGCTTACTACTATGTTTTGTAGTTTCTATAGAATATCAGTTACTTTTCCATTTAAAGTTTCCATCACTATCCAATCTATTTCTATGAGCACAATTCTTTTGCCCCCTCTTGGGGCAATAGAGCATCTGTCCCATTTTAAACCAGGACATTTCTCAACTATTTTTAAAATACAAATAACAACATTTTGTGCATGCATGTGCATTTACTTTTTAGAGCATGACAATGTTCCCAGAAAAAAAAAAAAAAAAAAAAAAACAAAAAAAAAACCAAAAAAAACAAAACCACAAACTTTTTACCATCTATTTTTACTTTTCCTTTCTTTCACTATGAACACCATTCTGTCTCCTGATTGTTGTCTAGGATTATTTCTCAAAAAGGTAGTGATAACTCTGATTTCACTTTAGTTCAAATCAAAGGTAAATGACACGAGAGATCTCATTTTAGACATACATGAAAATGCTTTGGTCTTGATGTGGCTGAAAAATGTGACACACATCATGCCTACAAATTAAAACCAAATATTGTTGTAACTTTTTTGACTGAATGGATTCAGTGTGGTAGACTTCCTCTATCAATATTCTACATATTCCTAACGACCATATGCCACAGAAAGCATAAAGGTGGTCAACTGTTTATTTTCAGTCATGCAGAATGGTTGAAATAATTTATTCCCAGAGCCTGTCTACTTCTAGTTCTCACCATTAAGTATCAATCAATTTAATAGCTGCCTGTTTCCAAGTGGGTAAGCATATGAAACATTCTATGAACAAAGAATGCAAAAAATCCAATCAGGCCTCCTGAACTGGGCCCCTTGTGGGAAGAAAGTTAGAACAGCTGAAGAGAAAGAGCCATTTGAAATCAATTCAGTAGTCAGCTGCTTGATTTCTGATTCAGTCATATAAAGTATAAAAAAAGAAGTCTTTACTTTCCTCTGCTTCAGGGGAAAGAATGAAGCCTTGTTCTCCTACATACTAGAGAAGAATTTTAACTACTCAACAATAAGAGGTGGGAACAAGAGAACAAAATAATTTCTGACCATGTTGTATATTAGGGGGAGATGGAAGTTCCACTTTCCTTTGGTTAGAGCAAGTGGTTGGTTTTCTGGGCACTGGATCTCAAATTCATTCTCTGAATGAATTACATATTTGTGGAGATTTGAAGGAGACTTACTGTCATCCATCCTTCCTCCATTTCTGGCTTTGTATAGCATCTCAGCAAGAACACTGACAGTTGGATTTAATTCTGAAGTTTGACACAAATGTCTCATGGTATTTTATAACAGGAGTCTAAAGTCTACCATTGAAATCTAAACTCCATCCTAGGGAAAATATTATTGCAGAATTTGTTATTACTTGCACCTGAGAACCAAATTTGTGGGTAGGGTTGAATAATCTCTTTTAATATTTGCATTCAACAAATGGAAATATGCTTGAACCATGGTGGTGTTCCAATCTGCACTGGTGCTATCCCAACATATATAGTCTGATTTTGGTAACAAACACGCATAGTGCCTTAGGCTTGATCTGGACATGAAGAAATGGTGGCAAAGCAATTAATCAATGTAAACATTTAGAAGCATAGATCCATTAAATTACCTTTCTGGATAAGAGCAGATTTCAAGAAAACTCAACATTCTGATTTTTCATGGTCAGAAGAGGGAGCTCTTAAACTGTGTCAGAGTGTTTCTGATTGATTCAGAAGAGTATACCTTCATTCCCTGTGTTATTAAAACTAAATTCTTGAATGATTGCAATTTGGTTTTAAGTAGCTCATTCAGTCAAAATGGTGCACCCACAATATTAATGGTGTATGTTGAATAAATTATAAAACATATAAGAGAAAGGGGCAAGAGCTGCAAAACCGGAAATAAGAAGCAAAAGCAGAGAAAGCTTGTACCTTCAATTAAATAAAAATCATAAATATGTGGTCACTCTAAGAGAAAATAGTATTTTGTTTAAAGCTTCTGTAAGACATTGCTGAAGAAGGTTACTGTGTACGCAATGATCAAACCCTCAAAGCTTATCACAGTGTAATTTCACATTATTTACCTATAAATAAATCCAGCAATAAATATCTATATGAATAAATATTGGTCAGCTATTTAGATCTAAATAATTATCAACATAAACAAAATCATAACACAAACAACATTTTATATTCTACCGTCATTGTCAGGAAAATTTTTCAAATCCATAGACAGGACTTAGCTAATGCTAGTGAGAAATGTAGGTCACTTGAGATGGGATTTATTTTACCTGCCCTAGCCATCTAGGAGTTAGTTATCTTGCTGTTGAAGCCCTTCTTACTGACAGTGTAATGAAATCAGTACTATTAATGAACGAATGACTTACCCATCCTGACACATATCTCTGAGACATGGAATACCTTTTTCTGAACTTAATTGTTTTAATTCTTTGGGCAGCTATCTCTAAATACCTCCATTTTAGAATAATTGTTAGACTGGTAAATCTAGCTGCATACAATGACTTTTTGTCACTGATTACACAGGAGTTCATCCTTATGTTATCCAGGCCATCTACACAGGGCTGTAGTACATCATAAAACATAAGTGGTGTGGTTTACATACTGAAGGACAAGATGCCATTCAGGAGGACCTGGAAAAACTTGAAAACTAGAGCTGTGTGAGCCTTGTGAGGTTCAACACCACCAAGTGCAAGGTCCTCCACCAGGGTCAGGGATATCTCTGATACCAATACAGGCTAGGGGATGAATGGATTGAGAGCAGAGATGAGAAAGCAGAGAAGGTCTATAGGGTACTGATGGATGAAAAGATGGATATGAGCTATTAATGTGAATTTACAGTTTGGAAGGCTAGCTGTATCCTGGGCTACTGTCCTGGTTTGAGGCCAGGCAGATCCTCTCTTGCCCCTGAGAGGGACAAAATAATGACACACGCAAATGGATTGCAAAAGTGATGGAAAGTTTAAATGGAAAAGCAGCAAGTGTTTTACAGAAGCTACAAAGCATAGTGACAAAAGAATCCCAAATTATACAGTCTCTTCCAGCACACCCAAAGGGCTCCCAGCACTTCCCTTTTCCCCATCTGAGGGTATACCCAAAATCTCCAGGGCTCTTTCTTACCCCCCCACTGGTAGGCTGGTCTCAAGACTGGCCAGATCTGAGACTGCCCTTACCCCCTTCTCCTCCTGGCATTAGACCTAGACAGGCCTAAGAGGCCTTGGATAACTCCCCCGCTGTTACCCGATAGGGAGCATCTCCCATGAGAGCAGAGAGGGAAGAAAGAGTAAGAGAATGACTTTGCAGATGGATTTATAGGGTGCAGGATATTATGGGTACGAAATACACAGTTTCCTGTGTCCACCTACTGGGTTGGACCCTCTGGACACAGACGGTAGAGCTTATGTGGCAGGAACAGGAGGCACCCAGCCTAAACTGCCACAGCTACATCAAAAGAAGCATGACCATAAGGGCAAAGTAAGTAATTCTGACCTGCTGGTCTGTTCTGGTGAGACCCCACATGGAGTCCTGTGTTCAGCTCCAGAGTCCTCATTACAGGAAAGGTATGTACCTGAATGGAGATTTAGACTAGATATAAGGAAGACATTTTTTACAGTGAAGATGGTGAAACACTGGACCAGGTTGCCCTGAGAGATGGTAGATATGTAAATTTAAAGTCAGGTTGGATGGGATTCTGAGCAACCTTTAGCCTGATGTGGTTGAAGACACACCTGCTTGAGGCAAAGGACTAGATGATCTCTAAAGGTCACTTCTTAGACAAAAACATTCTATAAGTCAATGATTCTTTGATGAGAATTATGTTCTGGATGATGGAGACAGATCTCAGGTCTGGGGTATATCAAATACCATCAGACACCTCTGTTACTGAATTGTACACCTGAATTTGGTTGAGTCAGGAATGATGTGTCAGCATCAACTTATGGTAAGGTTGAAAACACAATCTGCATTTATCAATACAGAAAAACCACTTTCACAAAGAATATTTCACCCTTATCTGTAATTCCACTTACTGGAGAATAATCAGAAGAAATCATTCAAAGTGATAAAGTATTTAGTACAGCAGCAATGAAGGCTAATCCTGTAAAAGCCTTCACTAGCAATAGGGTCCCCAGCGGGTCAAGCAATTTATTATTCCCTTCTGTTCAGCACCTGTGAGATACCATGTGGATTATTTGGTTCAGCTTTTGGTCAAATAGCTCTATAATGATGCTGGCATACTGACAAAAGTCCAGAGGAGGATCACCAAAATAATTAGGAGGTAGCACATAACATACAAGGAGATACTCAGAGCTTAACCGGGCAGGGTACTAGGCCATTTAATCTACTTCTGAATTTTGACCTTGCTTTGAGCTCCAGAGATCCTTCCAATTACTTTATATTTTTATGATTTTATATAGACCTTGAGGGTCTATTAGAAATCTCGGAGGATAGTCATAGTGTATCTAAGTGTCTGCATGGCTTCTTTGATTTTTGCTAGTCGGAATGCTGAAAATAAGGGTTGGAAGAATATCTGCCCTGAATGTCTAAGTACATAGACTTGAGAACTTGCCAGATGGGGATGTTTTCATATTTGTAAATGCATGAGAATGGCAGGGATGAATAAGACTTACTATAAGAGAGGACTGATTCCCCAGTCAGTTAAAGTCATCATGTATTTCTGCAAGACCTATTTACATTATAGCTCTTTTTGTGTCTGAGACAGGATGAGGACAACACACAAAAATTTCAGTATATGATTTAATTATTACTGGATATGAAACAGACATATTTTCATGAAGAATAGAATAGAATAGAATAGAATAGAATAGAATAGAATAGAATAGAATAGAATAGAATAGAATAGAATAGAATAGAATAGAATAGACCAAGTTGGAAAAGATCTTTGAGATCATTGAGTCCAACCTATCATCCAACACTATCTAATCAATTAAACCGTGGCACCAAAAGCCCCATACAGTCTCCTCCTAAACACTTCCAGTGATGGTGACTCCAGCACCTCCCTGGGCAGACCATTCCAATGGCCAATCACTCTTTCTATGAAGAACCTTCCCTGGTGAAGCTTGACACTGTGTCCTCTTGTTCTGGTGCTGGTTGCCTGGGAGAAGAGACCAACCCCCACCTGGCTACAACCACCCTTCAGGCAGTTGTAGATGGCAATAAGGTCTCCCCTGAGCTTCCTCTTCTCCAGGCTAAGCAACCCCAGCTCCCTCAGCCTCTCCTCATAGGGCTTGTGCTCCAAACCCCTCACCAGCTTTGTTGCCCTTCTCTGGACATATTCCAGCAATTCTACATCATTCCTAAACTGAGGGGCCCAGAACTGGACACAGGACTCAAGGTGTGGCCTAACCAGTGCTGAGGACAGGGGCACAGTGACTTCCCTGCTCCTGCTGGCCACACTATTCCTGATACAGACCAGGATGCCATTGGCCTTTTGGCCACCTAGGCACACTGCTGGCTCATGTTCAGCCTACTCTCGACGAGTACCCCCAGGCCCCTTTCTGCCTGGCTGCTCTCCAGCCACTCCAACCCCAGCCTGTAGCACTGCATGGGGATGTTGTGGCCAATGTGTAGAACCCAGCACTTAGATGTTTTAAATCTCATGCCCTTGGACTCTGCTCATCTGTCCAGCCTGTCAAGGTCCCTCTGCAGAGCTCTTCTACACTCTAACAGAGCAACACCTGCACACAGCTTGGTGTCATCTGGAAATTTACTGATGATGGACTCAATACCCTTGTCCAGATCATCAATAAACATATTAAAGAGCATGGAGGCCAGCACTGATCCCTGAGGGCACCACTAGTGACTGGCTGACAGCTGGATGTGGCACCATTCACCACCACTCTCTGGGCTTGGCCCTCCAGCCAGTTCCTAACCCAGCACAGAGTGCTTCTGTCCAAGCCACAAGCTGACAGCTTGGCCAGGAGTTTGCTGTGGGGGACGGTATCAAAAGCCTTGCTGAGGTCCAGATAGACTACATCCAGAGGCCTCCCCACATCCACCAGGTGGGTCACTTGATCACAGAAGGAGATCAGGTTGGTCAGGCAGGACCTGCCCTTCCTAAAGCCATGCTGGCTGGGCCTGATCCCTTGGCCATCCTGTAAGTGCTGTGGGATTACACTCAAGATGACCTGTTGCATAACCATGCCTGGTACTGAAGTCAGGCTGACAGGTCTGTAATTCCCTGGCTCATCCAACCGGCCCTTCTTGTGGATGGGCACCACGTTGGCCAGCTTCCAGTCATCTGGAACCTCTCCAGGAAGCCATGACTGTTGAAAAATGATAGAGAGTGGCTTGGCCAGCTCATCTGCCAGCTCTCTCAGCACCCTAGGATAGATCCCATCTGGTCCCATGGACTTGTGGGGATCCAAGTGGCTAAGAAGGTCTCTAACTACTTCCTCCTGGATCGCAGGGGAACTATAGTGCTCGCTGAATCCATCTGCCAGCTCGAGGCCAGTTGTCAGGAAGACAACTTACCCTGCTATTAATTGAGGCAATGAATGTGTTAACTACCTCTGTCTTTTCCTCATCTTTTGTTACTATGTTGCTCTAAGTGTCCACCAAAGACTGGAAGTTGTCCTTGCCCCTCCTCTTGCTATTTATGTATTTATAAAAGGATTTTTTATTGTGGCCAGTATAAACTCTAAATGGGTTTTTGACTCTCTAATTTGTTTCCTACATGACCTAGCAACATCCTTAAACATTCTATGGGTTGCCTCACCTTCCTTCCAAAGATTATACATCCTCTTTTTTTCCCTTAATTCATCCATAAGTTCATTACCCATCCAGGCTGTCCATCTACCCTGGCAGCCCATTACATTTGTACAGCCTGTTCCCGCACCTTCAAGATTACTTCCTTGAAGTAGGTCCAGCCCTTCTGGACCTCTTTGTTTTTAAGGGCTGTTGCCCAAAGTACCTTCTGAGTTAGTTCCTTGAGTAACATGAAGTCTGTCCTCCAGAATACCAGAGTGGAGGTTTTGTTGCTGCCCCTCTTAGCTTGACTGCATATTGAAAACTCAATTATCTCATGGTCACTGGAGCCCAGACAGCCTCCAACCACCACATCGCCCACCAGCCCTTCTCTGTTTGTAGAAAGGTCACACAAAGCCTTACCCCTGGTAGGATTGTGAAGGATGGCATAAGAAACTATCCTACATACACCCTAAGAACCTTCTAGACTGCCTCCTCCCTGCTGTGTTAATTTCCCAGCAGATATCAGGCAGGTTAAAATCACCCATTAGAAAAAGGTCTGGTGAGCTTGAGAGAGTCCCTAGCTGCCTATAAAATAATTCATCAGCATCTTCATCCTGGTTGGGTGGTCTATAACAGACTCCAACCAGGATGTCTGCCTTGTTGGTCTTCCCTCTAATTCTCACCCACAGACACTCAACCTGAGCATCCTTGATCTCTAGTTCCATGGCATCTAGTGCTTCCCTGACGTACAAGGCCACCCCTCCACCCCTTCTCCCTCCCCTGTCTCTCCTGAAGAGCCTGTAGCCATCAATTACAGTGCTCCAGTCATGTGAGTCATCCCACCAGGTTTCTGTGATGGCAACTACATCATAACTTTCCTGATCTAACAAGGCTTCCAGCTCCTCCTCTTTGTTGCCCTTGCTGTGTGCATTAGTGTACATGCACTTTGGATGGGCTGCTGATTTCACCCCTGACTCCAGCTTACCACCCTCAGTTTCTGGTCTGGGGGAACTGGTTTCAGCCCCTTCCCCCTTCAAATCTAGTTTAAAGCCCTGACAATGAGACCTGCCAACTCCCTTCCTAGAACCTTTTTCCCTTTTGGGCACAGGCCATTCTCATGCACTAAGATCTTTCTCCCCTTCTGGGGCAGATGCATTCCATCTGTTGCTGGCTGACCTGCTGCCATAGAAAGTTCCCCAAGATCAAAATACCCCAAATTCTTTTGGTAGCACCGGCCTTCGAGCCACTTGTTAATTACAGCTGCTGACCTGTTCCTTTCAGTATGCCTTCCCGCTACTAAGGGTACTGATGAATAAACTACCTGTACCCCTGACCCCTCAACCAGTTTTCCCAGATCCTTGAAGTCCTTTTTCATTGCCTTTAGACCTCTGGTTTCAACATCATCACTCCCCACCTGCATAACTATCAAGGGATAGGAATCAGAGAACAGTAGCAGACTAGGCAGCCTCCTGTTAACATCTCTGAGCCATCCCCAGGGAGGAAGCAGACTTCCCTGTGTGAAGGATCTGGCCAACATATGGGGCCTTCTGTTCCCCTCAGGAGGGAATCACCAATAACAATTACAGCTGCTGACCAGTTCCTTTCAGTATTCCTTCCTGCAACTAAGGGTATTCATGAATAAATAGAATAGAATAGAATAGAATAGAATAGAATAGAATAGAATAGAATAGAATAGAATAGACCAGACCAGGTTGGAAGAGACCTTCAAGATCATCGCTTCCAACCTATCATCCAACCCACCTAATCAACTAAACTATGCAACCAAGCACCCTATCAAGTCTTCTCCTGAACACCTCCAATGATGGTGACTTCACCACATCCCTGGGCAGCCCATTCCAATGGGCAATCATTCTCTCTGTGTAAAACTTCCTCCTAACCTCCAGCCTAAACCTCCCCTGGTGCAGCTTGAGACTGTGTCCTCTTGTTCTAGTGCTGGTTGCCTGGGAGAAGAGACCAACCCCTGCCCGTCTACAACCTCCCTTCAGGTCGTTGTAGATGTTAGCAGGATTAGTTACTCGTCTATTGACAATTTCAAGACTGCCTTTTAGTATACTTTATTAAGCTTGGTGTCAAGGTCAAAGTACTATGATTTCATGCTTGTTTAGTTACATAAATATTTTATAAATATATATTAAAAACATTAATGAATCTTTCCTGTAACATATATACAGTATTTGGAGAAATTGTTCTAAACAACACTAGATGTGCCATTCCTTTATCTGTTTTTCTTTCTGATTATTTTACTACAAAAGAGCTCTACCAAAAGCAGTTAATATTTACATATACGCTTCAGAACACATTCTCTTCCATCTCTCATATATACTCTTCATTATGTGCCACAGATGTGGAATATAACAGATGAACTAGAATAGTTTTGTGCTAAGTAAGTGACTTCCTACATGGCACTATCAATTCATAATAAGGGAAAGGAGCAGGACACTTCTGTCTTCCATAACTGGCTATTAGTGCACAACAGTAGATAATGATTGGTAAAACTCATCAGGATGGATAAAATAAGCTCTGTAAAACTGTAAGGTGGACATCCAGGAAACCACATTTGCATGTGCATATTAAGGACAAGCTTTAAATCAATTAAAGCTTCACAATTTTTTAAAATTACTTTTAATATGCTTAAGTAAGCCAAAAGGCTTAAGAAGCTTATTCATAATTTTTCTGGATTCACAAGACTTAATAGAATCTACAATCCACTTATTAGAATTTAGAATAAATGTCAAATAGAAGGTTTTGAGGAGGAGAAAAAAAAAAAAGAAAATTCTTACAGCTTTTTTTTTTTCATGGTCATGCACTAGGTTCAATTTTAAGTCTAGGTGTAAGGTGTTTTTAATGACACTTGTTAGTCTTCAGTGACTCAATGTCTCTATAGGGACTGTGCCCACATACTTTAGGAATCTTTGCTGAGCACACTGTTTTCAGAGTTCTATAGTAGACAGCTAAATCTAACTTAAATTTGGAGCTCCTATTAAATGAATGATACTAGAAGGCAATAAAATAGTACAGAAGACCTCAGGAAGATGATAAATAAGTAAACCAAAAAAGCTTTTATGTCTGTTGAACTGAATAAATTGCATCACTTAAGCTAATGATAAATTAATGGAAATTCAGTATAGCAGATTCATAGTACCTGTTATTACAGTTTTTATAGTATTATTATTTGTAAATTGAGAGTTTTCAAGTGAGTCAGACACTTCTCACTGCAGGCAAAGCCCTCAGCAAGTGTAAATTTTAAGAGAGGGTGGCTTTGAATGATGTGCCTTAATAGGTTAATAATACAGTTTTTCATGAACAGACAACTCAAGCAGCAACATCTGGAGCATTTTCCAATTTAATGAGCATAATCAAAATGACTTCTTGAAAATGTTCCTCAAGATAGGGAAAAGGCCTTCATTTTGGCAAAGAAATGGCAACGTTATAATTGTCAGCAAAACTTTTAGATGAAGACATAAATTTTTAAAGAAAATATCTGTATTGCTACAGAATTCATTTAAATGAGAAAAACAGATTGCCCATCATATTCATAAAAATGCAACATCACTTTTACTCAATAGGTCTTGCTGAGAAACATTTTTAGGTATTTCATTAGCAAGTGAAAACAATCTTTTTAGATTTGATATATTACAGATCAGTAATATGGAACAATTTCTTCAACTTGCGCTTGTATTCTATTCACCCATTAATTCTTTCATTATGATTATTGAAAAGGTAGTTTGGAGTGTTAATGAATAAGGTATTCATTACAATACTAAACCAACAAAGTCAGAAATACCTTTAAAAAAGAATCAGATAAGCACAAAATATTTTCATTGCCTCCCTCTCCCCTCCCCAAAAAGAGTAAATTTTGACTTTTGCAATAAAATAATAAAGAATATACATTGAAATGAATAACATGCCTAAATGTTATTTCGTATTTTATATGGCTTTTTGGTAATAGACTTGTCGTTTAGACTAATGTTACACAACAACTGTTCTAACTTCAAAATTATTCCTCTTGATGCTGGCTGATGTGAATAATGGAATATTTTTTTTTTTCAAATTCTTCACATGTCAAACAATCATCAGAATTATTTATGAGTATACAAAAATATTTTTGAAAGGAAAATTTTCATAAATCAAGCTGGGTGTTACTGAAGTCCTATTCTTCGGTGAGAAGATTAAAACTATGTGTGCTAATTATCTGGTCCATTATTCTTCTGAAACAGTCAGAAGAATAAATAAAATATTTTTCATGCATGCAAGGTAAGACAGTCTTGCAATGTAGGAGACCAGAAAGTAATAACAGCATAATAAAACCCACCTTTCTTTAGCTAGCAGAATATTTCCTACAGCAATACTCTTGGGAGAAAATTTGAATAATGATAAAATCAGTCTTGCAGTAAGATTTTTCAGTTTAACGGCTGGCATCAGTCATTTTGCTGTTCTACTTAATTCAGCAAAGAGTTAGTTTCTTGACCTACCCTAGCAGACAAACTTGTATTTTTCTTCTGGAGGAAAAAAAAAAAAAGAAAGTAAGAAATTGCCATAAATATGGATAATAACTACTATATACAGTAAGGTTATACACCATGTGTTATGGTTTTAGTGCTTTCCTCCCCCTTGCTCACCCCCCACCTTTCCTCCTTCTGCTGCCTCTCTCCCCTCTTACCAAGAGATAAGACAGGGAAAAAAAAAAAAAGGCAGGGAGAATTTTTCTACTTGATTTACAAAGAATATTTTCTCCTCCACTACAAAAGTATCAGATTTCATCAGACAGAAAGAAAGGAAAGGCCAGTTCTGGGCCCTTCAGTTTAGGAAGGATGTTGACTTGCTGGAACGTGTCCACAGAAGGGCAACAAAGTTGGTGAGAGGGTTGAAACACAAGCCCTATGAGGAGAGGCTGAGGGAGCTGGGGTTGCTTAGTCTGGAGGAGACTCAGGGGTGACCTTATTGCTCTCTACAACTACCTGAAGGGGGGTTGTGGACAAGTGGAGGTTGGTCTCTTCTCCCGGGCAGCCAGTACCAGAACAAGAGGACACAGTCTCAAGCTGTGCCAGGGGAGGTTTAGACTGGATGTTAGGAAGAAGTTCTATACAGAGAGAGTGAATGACCACTGGAATGGGCTGCCCGTGGAAGTGGTGGAGTCATCATCATTGGAGGTGTTCAGTAGGAGACTTGATGGGGGTGCTTGGTGTCATGGTCTAGTTGTTTGGGTGGCTTGGACTGGTTAATGGGTTGGACGTGATGATCTTGAAGGTCTCTTCCAACCTGGTTTATTGTGTTATTGTATTATCGTATTTTATGTACTGTCCAGAAATACTGAAAACAAGCAAAAACACCCACATGCTCATAACCTGGAAAGAGAGAGAACAACCCACAATCGTCTGTTCAGGTTGGTAATGACCTAAAGTTGTAAAAACGGCATAAACTAATGATTTCTGGTAGTGGGGAATAGCAGTCTCCTATTTTATCCAAACCACTACATGATGGTAAGACTGAATGAAGTGGGATTTTGAGCAGCTACTTCAAGGAGCATCTAAAAACTTTTATGAAAACATAGAACCATAAAAATGGCTTTGCCCCTATGATTCTCCAAGTTGAGATAAATAGATGAGATAAGGTGTTTTAATATGAAAGATGAGATACTACAATGCACAATTACCTCAGTCTGTTTGCAGAAAAAGATCAGCAAAATGCAGAAAGCAGAGGCCAGTGAACTAACTCCCCACTACTCCCTCTTCTGCTGCCATCTCACAGTAAAGAGTGACACCCCAAAATCAGAACCCCAAAGAATAACTGAAACAGGAATTTTCTCATGTTACAGTCTGAACTTTATGTCCCATAATACTTCGCTCCAGGCAGCACTTCCATTTTGAAGTAGGCATGAGGATGGGATGATTTTGAGTAACAGATGTAACTCAACCTGTGACAAGTACTTTAAGAATATAATCCCTTCACCTTCGTGTTTTGGGTTGTAATATTAAATATTAAGAAGCAATGAAGTTAAGTGGATGGGCATTATCAAAACTGTGAGAAGGCAGAGAAAATAATACTTTGCTAATGAAATAGAAATAAATTTTTAAAGGTTCAGAAGAAGTCTGAAGGTCAAAAAGAAAAAAACTTCATGACAATCATGAGTAGAATTATCAAGACAACTAGAAACAATATCTAGGAAGCAAATTTTGTTGGGTTTGGCTTGTTGATAGCTTGTTAAAAAAACAACACATAAGAGTAATAATAATAAAACAAATTTGTATTTGACAAGGTTTAGAACGAAGTGTCAAGTATGTGTCAAGTATGTGAGTCTGATGAGATGGAAGCTGAGGGGAAAGGCAGCTTCCTAGCCTTTAGATCTCTTTCCCACTTTTGATTCCAGCAGACAGATTACTGTGATGCTGCAATGGAAGAGGGGACAGCCATACTCAGTTTGAGCAAAGTAAACAATAATTCATCTCTTCCAAAGTAACTTTTTGTATACAAGCAAAATTCACCTTATGAAGAGTGGAATGGAATGGACCAGACCAGCTTGGAAAAGACCTTTGAGATCATTGAGTCCAACCTGTCATCCAACACTATGCAATCAACCACACCATGGCACCAAGCACCCCATCCAGTCTCTTCCTAAACACCTCCAGTGATGGTGACTCCACCACCTCTCTGGGCAGCCCATTCCAATGGCCAATCACTCTTTCTATGAAGAACTTCTTCCTAACATCCAGCCTAAACCTCCCGTGGTGCAGCTTGAGACTGTGTCCTCTTGTTCTGGTGCTAGTTGCCTGGGAGAAGAGACCAAGCCCCACCTGGCTACAACCTCCCTTCAGGTAGAGAGCAATAAGGTCTCCTCTGAGCCTCCTCTTCTCCAGGCTAAGCAACCCCAGCTCCCTCAGCCTCTCCTCACCCAGACTGGAGCTCAATGAAGGTGAGACCCATAGTCTGAAGCGTGCTTTAGCTTTTGTCTCTGCTAGTCAGATCATTTCAATCTATTCTCAAATCCACAATTTTTATTTTTCACAGAGATAGAAAAGATTAATCTAGTCAACAGCATTTGTTTAGTTGTGGTCTTATTTTCCTGTATAGATTTTTTAAATATCACCAGGTTAGGATAGTTTCATGGCCCTTGAATGTAAAATGTATTTTCGGTCACCAGAGTCACTGGTCAAGGGAACTTGCACATTTTTTCTTACGTGATGAAGCTAATTATAATAAAACATGTTCAACTAGTATTTCTATGCTAGCACTTTAAAATCAGAGAGTTATAACTTTGGAAAAGAACTGAAGTTTCTGGGTTTTGGTGGGGGTTGTTTTGTTGGTTTGTTTTTTCCTCCTTACTTCAGTTATGTATACTGCTACTCTTTCAAGTTGGTTTTATTGTATTAGAAGTTCACAAAAAATAAAATAGTTTCAGGGATTTTTTTCATAACTGCTCTTATGTGCTTGTGAGAGTCTTAAGCTTGTCTCTCCTGGTGTGACTCAACAAAGATAAAATCACTTGCTGCTTGCCCAGACAATAGCTGATGTGCGTTGGGCAGAGCCACTGGAAAGACTCTTGGAAGGTGCAAAGATAACATTGCTCACTGAACTGCAGCTGGTCTACAACAATGGTCCAAGGGCCCAGCCATCATGCCTTCAGGACAAGACCATTTCCAGCCATCAGATACCCCAGGAAAGGACAATGGATTCCCTGATGTGTAAAGGGTGTGTGGGTAGGTAGATGGAGCAGGAGGAGGTGGAGGCCTCCTCCCCCCTCCATCCGACGGCTGCCCAAACTCACTTGAGTACACAAAAAGATTTCCTGGGAAGATACTGGACACTTACCTAAGGATGATTTCCCAGAACGATATCCTGGGGAACAATGCCTGGACACTTGCCTGAGGACTAAAAAACTGTATAAAAGACTGGAGCAACTACTGGCTTTAAGAGAAGAAAATTGGTGAAGAAAAAAGGAGAAGAAAACTGGAGAAGCAAAATGCAGCACCACACGCTGGAAAGCTCACGGGGCCAACACAACGGACCTTGGACTCTGTAAACCCTCTCTCCGTGCCCTAAGTTCCGGCTGCTGCAACTCATGGAGCTGAAGAAGCTGCCCAGAGGACCACATCCCTTCTACAGCCAAAGCCTCAGCACCGTTCCTCTACAGACCCAACATCTCCTGCAGCACCGTTTACCTTTCCTCCACAGACTCAAACTGTCTTGGGGGGTGGTGAGGGGTGTGGTAATATAATTCCTTTCCTCTTCTCTCTTCTCTCTCTATTCTCTCTCTCTCTCCTTCTGATCCATCCACTTTATTTATGTCCATCCACTGTATTTATGTAATAAATAGTCTAGCTGTTGATATTTGGCCTCGTTTGTGCTCTAATTTCACAACACGGGAATATTCATTAAAAACCTGAATCTCTTTCCCTCTCCGGATCGAGACTTTAGACCTTTACAGTGCTATTGATCAAGGATTTATGTGTGGAATCATTGAACTTTAGTAACAAGTCCTAATTGTTGTAATTAAAGAGGTAGTCCTTCTTTTCAATGTTATCTTGAGTAGTAGCAAATTTGCTGTTGATACAAGTATTAAGCAAGATAATTCTTTTGCGGAATAGGTATGAGCACTGTGCACAAAATCCAGAGTACAGAAGGAAATTATATCAGTGCTTGTCACCCAAATAAACAGACCTCTTCACCAAAATGGATGTAATACCTTCCTTTGAATAATGCAGGAAATTCCAATGGCAAAAATGTAGTTTTTCAAGTGATGTGAAAGTTAGGACTGAATCTACTATTTACTGTAATAATATACAATACAATACACCAAACCAGGTTGGAAGAGACCTTCAAGATCATCATGTCCAACCTCTCAACCAATCCAACCCACCTAAACAACTAGATCATGGCACCAAGCACCCCACCAAGTCTCTTCCTGAACACCTCCAGTGATGGTATTGTATTTTCTGGTTAGACTAAGCATATACTTGTACCACCTGTACCATAGTTATATAGACTATTTACTATGTAGAGAGTATCCTTATATAAATTTAAAAAGTTCTTTTCATATTTTGGCATTTTTAAAAACTTTTTTCCCTGTGTGTCATGATTAGTTATGGCTATTAATTATGATTTATGAAAAATATTTATTAATATCAAGTATATTAATAACCTTCTGTCAAAATACATATGCCAATCCCAGTGCATGGTTGTGGAGATATCCCAGAAACTGGTACAGTATAACAATTTTGATCCAAATTAGCAAAATATAAAACAGTTATTTGATAACTGGGTGCAATTTTGCTGCTTGTCCACCAGATGACAACTTGACAAGATGCTTGGCAGCTTATACAGTGGTGGGGCTGTGTGTCAGGTACAATTTAAAAGGAACTTTTCAGAGACTTAAATCAATTTATGGTTACGAATTATGGCTCTGGGGCATAACCGGGGTGCTGCCTTATAAACTACAAGCTACAAAATGATGCAGGCTAAAGCATGGGAATTTTAACAGAACCAGAATTGGTGTTAAACATGTGAACACTGAAAAGACATAGTTTTACTTGACAAACTGCTTACTAAGTTACTGCTATGCTGTCTGCCAAGGCTTGTGGGGATCCAGCAGGGCCATAGCTGGTGACTGAAAAGACACAGAGGCTCTTGGGGACCCGGTGCTAGCTTCCCGGGGCAACGGAGACAGCTTTCTCCTGCTGCTGTGGGGGATGCAGTGCAGACTTCTACCAACAGGCAGGTTCACCTGGACAGGTTCTTTGATGCTTCCCATTGCTGGCAGTCCTGTGGAATCTGCAGAAGGCTGTTTGGGGGAGCAGTTTCCCTCCCAGAGCAGCTTGAGAGCATGGGTGGGGTTTGCGAGGAGTGGTGTAGCTTTTCCCTGGCTCGAGTGAGCATCCAGGACACTCATAGATGGTCCTGGCAGAGCATGGGCAGTGCTCTGAATCATGTAGAGCTTAACTCACAGGCCTGTGGAGTGGCAGGAGGTGGCTCTCGCTACTGTGGCTGAGCAGCCAAAACACAGAGGTTGCTAGGCATGGTCTTTGCTTTGTGAGTGGACACACAGAGTTTGGTTTGCAGGTCTGCAACCTCATGACTGCAGCAGACACTTTGACCTGCTGAAAGGATTGAGGTTAGGTCTCTCCCAGGTGGCTAGGTTTACCATCTGGGTCTCAGTTTACAATTTGGGTAATATTTATAAATGCTCAAGGCTTGGAATTAGCCAATAGTCAAGCTTGGTAAGCACCATTAACTAATGACAGAACATGTGGTCAGAATTATGCCCAAACTTGGAAGAAACACAACCATCCCACAAAGTAGGTGCATGACCTTGTTTATCCCAAAAAGGCAGGTTGGGTTGTTTACCCTGTCTTGGTTATGCCAGCCCCTTTGTTTACTCAGCTCTGGCTGAGTAGCCACTCTAGAAGGAAAGGTTTGATCAAAACATGTAGGGACAAATTTTGGCAATGTTTGGGACATAATTCTGGGTATATGCAGCCTTCACCACACTGTGTTTCATAAGAATACTTCAAAGGGTTTAAGAAAGGGGCATTATATCCCATACCTTGACTTCCCCATCAAAATATTAAGCCATTTCTATCTTATTCCACCTCACTGCCTTCTTACCCTCAATGGACGTGTATGTTTTTAGACCAAAGTTCACTGTAATTATTGTTTTGAGGAGTTAGAAGGGTCTGGGTAAATAAATAATTATCACAGGTGAAAGAAAAATCAAGGTTTTTTTCCCAGTATTTTTTGTCAGCTAAACCTGAAACTAATTAGTTTTCATAATATTTGGTTAAGCACATTCAGAACCAAGAAGTCTGTCTGTTGCAAAATGCTACAGATAGAAATTTAGGCACAGAATTCTTATACAGCTACACATCAGTCAAAAGCTAAGTGCGACTTCAGAAAATTAAATTGTTGGACTTAAGTACACTGTAGTCCATATGAGAGATAACCAAGGATCCTTCAACTAATCTGTTCTCCAAGTAGCATGTCTTGATTTGTAAAATACACATTTTTCAACATGGAAGGTTTGAAGTATTTCCTTTGAATAGGTAGCACTTAGAATATGTTAACATACAATTTTTTAATTATTAAATCCTTAAGCCTAAAGTATCTTTTATTCAGACTGTAACATATCCACTAAGCACAGTCTTTGAAGAGATATTCCTAGATGTAAAATTTTGTTTGAAACATCTCACATGAGGATATTTCACATGGTATATAAGTATGTAAATAGTTGCATGTGTGTGTATATAGTTATACATGAGTGTATATATATATTTTTATATATATGTACATACCTCTATGTAACTGTATATAGTCATATACTTATGTGTAAATAGCTTCTCATTTTTCTATCTAAAAAGGGGCAGGGGGCTCCCTTGAGTACAGAAAACACTACTAACAAAGTCAATTAAATTTTTTCAAGTCATATACTTTAATTGGTAACAGAAACAAACTGACACAAAATGTGAGTTACATAAAACAATCACCTTGAAGTGGCTGATTTGGAGTTGGAAGAAAAAACAAGAACCCCCCAAAACAACAGCAATAAAAAAAATCCCCCAAACATTTCATCTGATAGCTAAAAATATTTTTTTTACATATGTTGTTAAAACATGTTGAATTTGTGATACCTACTTACAGTTGTCCATATTAAATGATTGGAACAGCTTTGGAGTACCAATTAAAAAGTTCACCAACCAAGACCAAATGTTAATCAGAACAAAACGTTTAAAGTAGAAAGATGTGATCTGACTTTTCTTAAATCAAAAGAAAATATTTTGTCTGTAATGTCAAGAAGTAACTGTTTACTGAGTCAGCCTATTGATTGTATGTGTTTACCAAGAGATCATATATGCAGATGAAGAAAGGACCAGCTATAATTGGTCCTTACCTCAAGGGAGTTAGGAATGATTCTTGTCAGACTGGAATGACACAAATCTGGATCCTGACCAGCTGGAGCAGACTTTCCTCTTCCAATATGCCTATATTTCCCCGCTGAGAAGCCTTCTGCCAGAACAGACCCCTGTCAATTTCACAATGTGGCTTGTCTATCACCATCATGAATCAGCATTCTATTCTGTAACAGGTTAGCAATGAGAATTAGTTAGTTAGCTGCTTCCATCCCTAATGAAAATGTTATGAATAATCATTTAAAAACAAATTGGGTTCTAATTAGTTTGCTTAGGGAGCTTCAAAACAAGATTCTGTGTTTCTTAATACTTTGTCTTGCATATATTTTACAGCTACCTTCAAGTCTTTACGAAAGACAATGAAAAGCATTTTTATAAATGTATAATGCTAAAAAGAGGGGCAAGAAGAACCTCCACTCTTTATTGGATGTGGATATTGTACCAAAGATGAGGAAAAGGCTGAGGTACTGAATACCTTCCTTGCCTCCATTTTCTACAGTAAGGCAGGAGGACTTCAGGATAACTGGCCTCCTGAACAGGTAGATGGAGTCAGGGATAAGTATAGGTCCTGTGAAATCATGAGAAAGTAGTTAGGGACTTGCTGAGCCACTTGGATACTCACAAGTCCGTGGGACCAGATGGTATCCATCTGAGGGTGCAGAGAGAGCTGGCAGATGAGCTGGCCAACCCACTTTCCATCATTTACCACCAGTCCTGGCTCACTGGAGAGGTCCCAGATGACTAGAAGCTGGCCAACGTGATGCCCATCCACAAGAAGGGCCAGATGGAGGAACCTGGAAACTACAGGCCCGTCAGCCTGACCTCAGCACCAGGAAAGATTATGGAGCAGACCATCTTGGGGGTGATCACAGTGCACCTGCAGGACACCCAAGGGATCAGGCCTAGCCAACATGGATTTAAGAAGAGCAGGTCCTGTCTCACCAACCTGATCTCCTTCTACAATCACGTGACCCACCTGGTGGATGTGGGGAAGGCTGTGGATGTAATCTACCTGGACTTCAGCAAGGCCTTTGACACTGTCCCCCATAGCAAACTCCTGGCCAAACTGTCAGCCCATGGCTCGGACAGCAGCACACTGCACTGGGTTAGAAAGTGGCTGGAGAGCCAAGCCCAGAGAGTGGTGGTGAAAGGTGCCCACATGCAGCTGGCAACCAGTCACTTGCGGTGTCCCCCAGGAATCAGTGCTGGGCCCAATCCTATTCAACATCTTTATTGATGATCTAGATGAGGGTATTGAATACACCATTAGTAAGTTTGCAGATGACATCAAGCTGCGGACAGGTGTGGATCTGTTAGAGATTAGGAGGGCTCTGCAACAGGACCTTGAGAGGCTGGATAGATAGGCAGAGTCCAGCATGATGGCATTTAACAAGCCCAAGTGCTGGGTGCTGCACTTTGTTCACAACAACCCCATGCAGCGCTACAGGCTGGGGTCAGAGTGGCTGGAGTGCAGCCAGGCAGAAGGGGACCTGGGGGTACTGGTTGACAGGAGGTTGAACATAAGCCATTAGTGTGCCCAGGTGGCCAAGAAGGCAAATGGCATCCTGGCCTGCATCAGAATAGTGTGACCAGCAGGAACAGGGAGGTCATTCTGCCCCTGTACTCAGCACTGGTTAGACTTCACCTTGAGGACTAATCCAGTTCTGGGCCACTCAATTTAAGAAGGACATTGAGACACTTGAACATGTCCAGAGAAGGGCAACAAGGTTGGTGCATGTCTTGGGCACAAGCCCTATGAGGAGAGGCTGAGGGAGCAGGGGTTGCTTAGCCTGGAGAGAGGAGGCTCAGGGCAGACCTATTGTTCTCTTCAACTACCAGAAGGGAGGGTGTAGCAGGTAGGGGTTGGTCTCTTCTCCCAGACAATCAGCACCAGAACAAAAGGACACAGTCTCAAGATGTGCCAGGGGTAGTTTAGGCTGGAGGTGAGGAGAAAGTTCTTCACATAAAGAGTAATTGGCCATTGGAATGGGCTGCCCAGGGAGGTGGTGGTCACTGCCCTTGGAGGTGATCAAAAGAGGATTGGATGTGGCACTTGAAGCCATGAGATGTTGGGTGATAGGTTGGACTTGATGATCTCTGAGGTCTTTTCCAACCTTATTGGATCTATGATTCTAAGTCAGAATCTGAAAAGGACAGAGTATGCATTTTTCATATACAAAACTTGGTTATGTCAATAGAAAAGTATTCCAATATGAACAGAGATAAATGGGTTTGGGGCCTGTTCAAATTGTTCGGGACTTTAAGAACATTCTGTACAGGGCTGCAAGTGACAATGGTCTGTGACCGGTTTAGGCTGTGTCTTTAAGAAAGAGACAGTTGCTGAACACTCTGGCTGAATGATTTTGATATTTGAACAAAAACAAGATAGACTAAACTAATTTCATTGGTAGATTGTAGAGTGCAATTTTGAGTTTGGTTTCTGTTAGTTCGGTTGGTCTGGGTTCAGGCTGGGTGCAGTCTGTGCTCTCTGTCCTGTGGGCTGGACGGCTTCTCTCTTTCTGAAGCAGGAACGACCTTGAGTTAACAGCTAACCAGATAAGAAAACTAATTCTTGCATGTGCTTTTTGAGCTAACAGAATTTTTCTTCCTTAATTGCCTTTCTCTCTCGCTCTAACCCTTTTTGGGAAAAAGGGGAGGTAGGGAGGGAGAGGGGGGGGGTTCGGGGAACCCCCCTGGCCGGCTGGAGGGAAAAGGCTTTGTCTGCATTGTGTTCATTGTTGTGTATTTCTGTATATTGTAAATATTGTATTTGTGTACATATTCATTGCATTCCATTTCTGCCTGTAAATATAGCTTTCATCTGCTTTTCCAACTGAGCTAGCTGTGGTTTCTTTCCTTGTGTGTGGGGAGGGAACTTTCTCAACCCACCACACGGTCCAACCTGGTGCTTATGGCAGAGAGCTCCATGTGAGACACTTGAATGTCCACTTTGTTTCTGGAGTTGTGGCTACAGAGGCTCAGAGACAAACTATGCTCCAACTGAGAAAGATATTCTACCTGCTTATGAAGGAGTAAAAGCTGCTTCTAAAGTAATTGGAACTGACACTCAACTTCTTTTAGCTCCTGGATTGCCAGTTTTGAATTTGGATGTTCAAAGGCAAAGATTCTTCACCACATCATGCAACAGATGTCACATGGTCCAAGTGCTTCTCGTCCATCAGCACCTCTAAGTCATAGATTCATAGAATCAATAAGGTTGGAAAAGACCTCAGAGATCAAGTCCAACCTGTTACCCAACACCTCATGGCTAACTAAGCCATGGCTTCAAGTGCCACATCCAATCCCCTCTTCAACGTCTCCAGGGACTCCACCACCTCTCTTGGTAGGACATTCCAATAGCAAACAACTCTTTCTGTGAAGAATTTTCTCCTCACCTCTGGTGCTGGTTGCCTGGGAGAAGAGACCAATCTCCACCTGTCTACAACTTCCCTTGTGGATGACTCTGTTAACACAGACAGCTCAAACAGGAATTCTTCAGAGACCAGGTCTTGTGAAAGTGATCACAATTGCCCAGAAGGCACTGACTGTACAAAACCTCTAAAGGAGAGAGTAACTTGTGATGAGGAAGCTCCTCCTTACAGTGATCTTTCTGATGATGAAAAGAAATATACTTTGTTCACAGAAGGTTCCTGTTGTCTTATTGGAAACAAGCGGAGATGAAAGTCTGCAGTGTGGAGTCCAACACGCTGAGTTGCAGAGGCAAAAGATGGAGAAGGTGAATCAAGTCAATTTGCAGAAGTAAAAGCTGTCCAGCTAGCTCTTGACATAGCTGAATGTGAGAGATGGCCAAAGCTTTGTCACTACACTGATTCATGGATAGTAGCCAACACATTGTGGAGTTGGCTAGAGGACTGAAAAAGAATGGATGGCAGAGGAAAGGAAAGACTATTTGAGCTGCTGATCTGTGGCAAGTCATTGCTGCTCACTTTGAGAGAATTCCAGTGAAGGTGAGACGCATTGACACTCACATACCTAAGAGTAAAGCCACTGAGGAACAGCAACACAACTATCAGGCAGATTTAGCTGCAAAAATTACTCAAGTAGATGCCAACTGTTATCTCAGTCTTGACTGGATTGAGATCCAGTCAAGGAAACACCAAGGTGAACTCAATGTTATTCCATCACTTGATGGAATAACAATTCATCAGGACATCAAGGCAGAGATGAAACCTACCAGTGGGCTTGTGACAGATCAACTGACATTTCCATGGATGCTATCATCCATGACTGTGACATTTGTGCTGCTATTAAACAAGCAATGCGAATCGAGCCCTTGAGGTATGATGACCAATGGTCCAAGTACAAGTAGGGTGAGACCTGGCAGATTGATTACATCACTCTACCTCGTTCTCAATCTGGTAATCAATATGTGCTGACTATGGTAGAGTCAAGCACTGGATGGTTGGAAACTTATCCAGTTCCTCATGCAACTGCACATAACACCATTCTTGGTCTGGAGAGACAAATTCTGTGGAGACACATTAGTTCTATTGACTGATTCAATTCTCTCTGGAGTAATTTCAAACTCAATCTTGTACAAAACAGGGCCAAAGAGCACGGCATTGAGTGGGTATTCCATACTTCTTACTATGCACCAGCTGCATGGAAAATTGAACACTACAATGGTTTGCTGAAAAACACTGAAAGGCATGGAGGGGTAAATCTTTGAAAAGCTGGGAGAAACATCTAGCATAAGCAAGCTGGCTAGAAAATAGTAGAGGTTCTGTAAATAGAGGTGGACCTGCACAATCAGATTTGTTACAAAAGGTAGAAGGTGATAGAGTTCCTGTTATTTGAGAAAAGAATCTGTTGGGCAAAACCGTTGGGGTATTTTCTCCTGCAGGAGAGGCTAAACCAATCCAAGGGGTGGTTTCTGCTGAAGGCCTGGTCACACTTACTGGGTAATACAAGAGAATGGTGAAATTCAGTGTATTCCACAGAGAAATCCAGTTTTGGCTGAGAGAGTTAAATTCAGAAGGTATAGTACAGATACAACGTTGTGCCAAAAGGAAGAATCCATGAGGAATCTACAGTGCACAAACCCTGAAGGCTCTGAGTCACCTGACAGTCCCTGTTCATTTCTTTGTCTCATCTGCAAAGAGAGAAACTGTTTTCTTATTTCCCATTTTTGAACTTTTAAATTATCTACATCCGAGACAGACAGAATGGAAGATAAAATATGGACTATGAACTTTATTTACTCATTGTAGATATTGTTTTAGATTAGATGGATAGTATTAGCAACCAATGGAATTGCTTAGAAGGGGTGGATTGTGGTAGTTTTAGGTTATGCCTTTAAAATTTTTTCACATATCTTGAACAGAAAATGGTAGAATGTAAATAAATCACTATTGGGTGTGAAAAGGAGAATAACGATAGTTCTAAACAAATCCCATTAGAGAGTTATCTACCATAAGAATTAGTTTGGTACATAATCTCCCCTTTCACTTTGGCTCTGGCTGATGCTTCTCCTGGATTCACTGACCTTGGCCACACTGCTTTATTTTGACTTGTATTAACATAACTTTGCTCTGCTCTGTCTCTTGTCCCTTTGTGTACAAAGGGGTAGGGAGAAGAGCAGAGGGCAGGGAAAAGCTGTTGCAGCTCCCTTGGTCTTTGGCCAGGGGGATTCTCGTGCTGTTTATCAATTGTAAATACCTGTAAATATTGTATATTTTGTACATATTCACTGCATTTCTTTCTAGATTGTAGTTTTGCCTGTAAACACAGCTTTCATTTGCTTCCAACTGAGTTGGTCTGGAAAATTTAATGTTCAGCGGGAATTTTCAACCCACCCTGGATGTGTACCATTCAAATGAGCATTTTCTATTTAGATATTTGCTTACTTCAAGTCTTTCTTATTTCCAGATGTCCGAATAACTTAAGTTAAATTAACATAATAAATTTACCATCATTTTGTCTTGTTAAAGTTTTTTAATCACAATCCCTGATTTTATTTAACTTTATTATTAAAAAAAAAGAAAAAGTTTAAACTCCCACACATAGAACTAATGAGCATCAAGACATCCTTTATAAGGCAACAGAAAGATCTAATTAAATTTTATGTTGGCTTTTTTTTCCCTTTGACAGAACTTAATTTCTCTTCCCACATTAGAAATGAACGTTGTTACCTTCCTTCCTTTAACATTATTCAGATGCGATTGATATTGCAGTTCCCAAAGCAGTATGTGGTATTTTCACTTCATCAGATTTTCTTATCTTTTATTCTCTCTTTCATTTATTGTCTCTTTCAGATCATGCCTGTTCGTTTAAACATGCAGAGTTTTGCTTTCTCCAAAAATTTTTTAATTGCCTTAATTCTGTAGATGGTTAAAATAAACTGCTTGTGTCCTGTTTCCATAACATTTATAAGGAAGGATAAAGGGAGCTTAATTGGGTATTTTTCTCCCTTCATATTTCTCTCCTATTATCACACAGTATCTGATTCTACTATATGCTATACATCACTGGAGAGCTCCAGATCTTAATAGTCCCTCAAATGCATTCCTAATGTCACAGGGGAATTGTGGGTGGAGTTACTGCAACAACTGTGATATTTAATCTAACTCTTATTTACTAAGAAAAGTGATCAAAGAATGGGGAATCGTTTATAGTTTGAGATTTTCATTCCAACAGGTACACACAGTCTCCCTCATTCACCCTTCTTGCCCCTGAAGCTACTTTTCTAATGGTCTCCCCAGCTCCCTCCCTCTGGATTGGACTGCATCATGGATCCAGGGCAACTATTCCCAAACCCAATGCACAGCTTTTCCACATTGGGCTTTCTCTTCAAGGTGGAGTTGAAATCAAAGTATAGAGTTTCCACCACAAGGGGTAATTGTCTTCACTATCTATTGGACTGATGGCAGAAGTTGTGGAAGTTAAAGTCCCAGGACAATTTCTTTATCTAAGGCAAGTTGATGATTGTTACTGGGACTCCTGTCACTCTTTGATCTCCACATCCCAAATGTGCAATAAGTTTGTGTAGTTTACAGCAGTCACATAAAGTTCACTTGTGCTTTGTTTGAAAACAAATACTGGGTTAATTTAGTCAGGTCAGTGTAGTTGTAGAAAAGACCTCATTAGTGTCAGTGGTGCTTTCAGGAATGCATCATCCCATAGTATCTAGGTAGCATACTCATTGCTTATTCTGCTGCACATATCTTTCTAAGTTTCCAAACATTCCTTGAAAAAATGTATATACATAACATAGAGCCTAAGTCTGTTCCTGTTCTAAAAAAAATACCCTGTCATATATCTCTGCCTATAAAGGGACATTATCTTTGACAATATTGTGACTTTTCCAGTCCTTTTATTTCATTTTGACAGACTTTGCAATCACTTCTGATTTTTATTTGCATATATTTGTGAAAGAGGATGTTTATTCATTGACTGTTCAAATGCCAAATGTGATGCTGGGATTCGTTTAATTACATACATGCATTTCAGGTGGAAAAATGTATTAAATTACACAGCTAGAACATCAGTTCTTGAAAGTAGAACCCCTAGGAGGAATAGTGAACTGGCAAGCCATAGGGCATTTGTTTTGTTCTTTCACACAAAACTTGTCAAGTAAATGTAAATGTATTTGAAAGCAAGATCTTCATAACAGAAACATGAAGAATTAAAGAATCAATCGTATATGAGAGGGATTTTTCCAATTACAGCTAATCCATAATGATACTGATTCTAAGAATAGTAAACAGATTGAAATCATAGGTATAAATAAATATTTAGGATTTATTTGCCTTGCAGGGAAAAAAAATCTGTCTTTTGTTGGTGCTTTCTTGTCTCCATTTATTGAAAAGAAAATACTTAGTCTTAAAATACACATTTGGTCATCTTGGAGTCTCAGAAGGAAGACTTTACCCTAGCTTTTCTTGACTTCTCCATCTGCTGTATGGACTGGAGTTGTGTTATTCACCTGGTGGCTATAGAGCCAGAGCCCACCTTACTTTCTTGGGAACGTGTTGGTGTGGGGTCAGCACAGAATTTGTTCTCTGTGCTGTAAATAATAGCTATATTATTTCCAAAGCAAAGTCTTCTGCATAGTGCCTTGCATCCAGAAAGTATCTCACACCAGTCTAGAACCCCGATTTGGCTGCACTGGGATGGTTTCTGATTGAGCTGCGCTTAGTAAACTGTCTTTACAGTACTTGTGTATCTATAATGCAAATAATACAGGACTGAGAGCCAGCAGCTTGTTGAATATTAGTGTCTTAGACTTTTCTTTTTTTGGTTGCTAATGTCACTCAGTAACTTGGACTAACCTTCCACACGATGGCACTTCGAGTACCCTGATGGAATCTGTTCAGTACCTGCATTCAGAAAACCATACTGCATTATCCATCTGAATTTGTGATGTGCTGCCTTTGATTTGTCAGAGTTTTTGGACTGGCATCAGAATCTGTCCCCCCAGGTACAAAACCCTCTGAACACAGCCACACTAATCTCCTTCAGACTGTGCTGCTCAGCTTTTATGCATGTAAATTGTTTTCCCTGGAAATAGCTATCTAGATATGGCTATAAATTTCCATGGAAATCTCTATCTTGGTATGGATAAATATGGCTTGGTCTGTCCTGTTGTGAAGCTGCATGAGGTGAAAGCTTTAGGAGATGTGGCTGCAGGCCGCTTGGTATAGATATATGGCCAGAAGCCTTTGAGTGTGTCAGCTGGAGTTCCTGGGGACCTTTCTGAGTTTAGAGACAGGACAACGCAATACCACAGGAAGGGAGGCAGTATTTTTATAGAAAGCAATATGTCTTATTGATTCAATAAAAATGTAGCTGTATGTAACTTTAAAAGCCCTCAGGAAACCATGAATCTGTGGTGATCTTGAGGGTCTCTTCCAACCTGGTTTATTCTATTCTAATAGCTTCACAGGACACTGATTTTATGTGGCATATAGTATAAAAGAAACAGTGAGACTTCTACTAAATTTTATACATGTCCCATACCTAGAGTTGTTCACCCTGATGCATTTATAAGACTGTAATGCCAAACTTGCATAACAGAGAGTAGCACTACTCTTCTTCCTGACAGCATTAGGAGTTTAATGGGAAAGGCAACAAAAGGCCTGTTATTTTCTTTATCCCCTAACTATAGTTCTAAGGTAGAAATCACTCCCAAAAGTTGTTAGGTCAATACCTGTTCATAGCAAAAAAGGCTATGAATACAGAGGTGCTGTCCCTTATACAAATCAGATCTCCTAGGCCACAAAGCCTAGCCCAGAATATTTCCTGTGTAGAGAAGCCAATGTTGAGGCACCAGTGTAACTTTACATAGAATCATAAACTCAATAAGGTTGGAGGAGACCTCAGAGATCATCAGGTCCAGCCTGTCAACCAACACCTCATGACTACTAACCATGGCTTCAAGTGCCACATCCAATCTCTTTTTGATCCTCTTCTGAAAAGATCAAGAAGGTGATACTTTATTTCAACATGCTCTATTTCCACATCTTAGAAGACAATTGTAACCTGGCAATGTCTTTTATGCTAAAAGCCAATAGGTTTATCTTGCCAAGTATTTGCACCTGCAGCCCTTTTCCTTCTCTTTCTCATCCATTTAAAGAAAGGGAAAGGTTGAGGTTTGATCTGTAGATCAATGAAGTTACACAACTGGAATCAAGAAACAACAGCAGTAAAGGAAACTGTTGAAAGAAAGGAAAAGAAAAGAGAAAAAAAAGGAGAAAAGGATATGTCACCAGAATAGCTACCCCCAAGGATTAAAAATTTCAGCACTGGGAGAAAAGAAAACAAGCAAATCACTGGGCAGGAACAGCTGATAAGTGCATGTGGTTAGCCTGGCTGCTTCACCTACAGAGAAACCTCATTTTCACATTTTACACACCTTTCTTTGCATCTAAACTAAGCCAGTCTCTTTATCCACGGAGCTCTTTCCAATACTATTGAAGATTCTCTATGTATTTCAGTAATCTCTGCTAATAAATATCAGTGTAATTAGCATAATATCATGTAACTAAATAGCTCCTGCTCCACCACCACCATTTTTGCATCCATCCCAGAGCCAGGGACAAGACCCTCAGCAGCCAAGATACCACACAGAGAAGCTCACCCCCAGTAAAGAGGCCCAGCCAGCACCCATAGATGATACTGGTGGAATCATCAACCTTCTTCCTACCTAACCGGGGGGCCACCAGGCCCCCCGGCCTTTGTTGTCACCACCACCATCACCCAGTGTGCACCATGGGCACTCACCTGTGATAGGAGGAGGGTCCTCAGCCCAGATGGGCTCAGCTTGGGACTTCTGCCTTTCCTGGTGGGGATTAAAAGGGGAGTGGGTGGGGAGGGCCAAGTGGCCACACCTGGGGTGGGAGGAGACTCCAATAGAGCATACCGGGGGGGGGGGGGGGGGGGGGGGGGGGGAATGGGGCAGGTGAAGGACTTTTAAGATATCAGGTAATGGAAAAAATAATAGAAATGGGTAGATTCAGATTGGATGTTAGGAAGAAATTCTTCATCATGAGGATGGTGACGCACTCGAACAGCTTGTCCAGGGAAGTGGAAGAAGGTAGAAGTTTTTAGGGACAGGCTGGATGTGGCTCTGGGCAGCCTGATCTAGTGTGAGGTGTCCTTGCCCCTGGCAGGGGGCTGGAACTGGATGATCCTTGAGGTCCTCCCAACCCCAACAATTCCATGATTCTATGATTCTAAAACAATTCTGCAGTTTAGGCTGGATGTTAGGAAGAAGTTCACAGAAAGAAAGATTGGCTGTTGGAATGTGCTGCCCAGGGAGGTGCTGGACTCACCATCACTGGAAGTGTTTAAAATAAGACTGGATGAGGTACTTTATGCCATGGTTTAGTTGATTAGATGGTGTTGGGTGATAGGTTGGACTTGATGATCTAGAAGGCCTTTTCCAACCTGGTAATTCTGTGATTCTGTGATTTTTCTGGTACATTTCTGTGTCTACTTAAAGTAATTTTAGTGGACAAAAAATTCACAGATGTAGAGACGTGTGTAAGTAAGATTTAGAAATTTCCAAGTCAGGATGAAAAACACTGTAATAGAAAAATTATACAAAATTGAAACTGCCTCCTTCTCCTTAGAAAAAAATATCCACACATTTTAATGAAAACTTTATTATTCTGGTAACCTTAAAACTGTCACAGAAAAAAAAAATAATAATTGGACTGCAAATAAATGACAATGGTGATGAAAGATGTTTTATAATTTTATAAATAATAGAATGAAGAAAATTCAAAGAGAACCAAGGAGCTATCTAGAGTTGAACCTCTTGCTCAAAGCATGGTTGACTCTGAATTTGGACCAGTTGCCCAGGGCTTTATGCAGCACTTGTACTTCAATGAACAACCAAAGGATTAGAAGTGATAAAGCTTCAAAGACTGAATACCTTTCTCAAGATATTTATATATATATAAAAAAATAATATTATCTTATATATAAGTATATATACTTTTCCTAAGGTTTACATTTGGGTAATGTCCCAAATACATTTAATTCCAACTAAAAATATATCTTTTTTTTTTCCTATCAGAAGTTAAAGACATGCCAGTGACTCCTGCAATCTCCAGAAAGGGAAATGGGGAGGTCATCACAAATTACCTAATTTTTGAAATGCAGATGTGCCCATTTTTACTGATGTCATATAGTGGTCTTGTATATGTAGTTTCTTTATTCTCATTCCGTATATTGCTCTTCACTGTGTTCCCTTTTAGTGAGAGATATTTTTCAGTATATTGCTCTTTAATATCATGATGTGATAAGTAGTTTACTATGCTTTTATAGAGATAAAAATCAAAGACTGAAAAGCAAATATTAAAGTAAATTTTATGATGCAGTAAAGATTGCTGTTTTTATTTTATTTAAATGTTACGTACACTTAGTACAAATCCTGTAGTTTGTTATTTTCACGGGGTAATGTAAGTACCTTCTGCACTTCTGCTAAAGAGACGGCATCCCACTGTTTACATCTGTATCTGTTAAAAGAACAGGTGCAAGACAATTCTGTGCCAATAAGGTTCCTATGATACCTTCTGTCTGAATGTACAAATTGATAGAAGCTTTCCTGAATTGCAAGCAGCTTTTTGTCCAATATATTTTGGCAGGGGCCTAGCATCTTGTCACATAGTTGTGCCTCATCATGGTATACTATACAAAGTAATATTCTAGAAAAATGTGCACACATGGAAAATAAGTTTTTCTGAATTTAGGTAATGCTAAGAACCAGATCCCAGTGTTTGGCCTTGAGCATGCCATGTCACCCAAGTGCTTGTTACTTTGTGTTAAATTTTGCTTGATGCATTGCAGCTGCATCATGATGAGGTGATCAAGAAAGGCTGGGTGAGAAGGAACTGCAGCAACCTTTTCTAGCACTTCTCCCTACAGCTGGGAGCAGCATTTCCATGCAGGCAATCACTCTGGGATATGGCTGGAGTAAGGTTGCAGCTGTGCTTTGCTGATCCTGGTCTGGTCCCAGTCCTAGTCCTGGCCTTGGGCACAGTCTTCGGACACAGCCTTATGGCTGCCTAGTCACTGAGGATTTGTCAGGCCATCGGACATCTGGTTGCTATTCCTGTCTCACCCTTTCTCTTGGTAAGATACTGTGGGATTACATACCTTGGAGGGTTTCTGCTCTACTGGCCTCCCTCACCCTTGCCTTCCATTTCCTGCCTGATCTTGTCATTCTCTGATGTCTAAGATATTTGAAGGCAATGTCATTAAAAACTGAAAAAATAAAACTTCACAAAATTCTTAGTGTATAATCAAAGTTGAAGATTAGACTGATAAATAACTAATGATTTTACATTTCCATGCGACAAAACTCTGTAGTAATAATTTTCTTTTTAACTTACTGGAAAAGTAGTTTTATAATTAGAAAACACTGATGCAGAACCATTCAACTAATATCTCAAAATAATTTTATCTTGCCACATTAAGTAAGCTAAGTTTGCTCACGGAATAATGAAGAACAAAGGTGACTAAAAATTGTGTGCTTCTGATGTTTCTAGTCCAATGGAGACATATTTTTATAGTTTACTTAAATTAGTCCAGTAATTGTAAAGGGTACATGATACTATGGAAGTATGTAAAGGAAAAGTCATGGTAGTATTTACATTCTATGTCTCTCAAAAAATGCCAGATTATGTATTAGATGTTCACCTTTTACATTAATAGGTGAGAAGCATGTTAAAAGGTTAAAATGGGATTTTCTTTTAAATTATCAGTTCAAGAGGAAATTTAGGAATTTTTAGTGCACTAGCCACTGCCTTGTCTAGATTCTGAATGCTGATTGTTTAATAACTGTTCATAAAAATGTCTGGAATTCCTAGTTAAGAATGGAAGGGATGAAAAAGGGGAATAAATAAAGCATGTTGGGCCAATGGTAAAAAATTTAAATATTTAAAGAATTACTAAGATGGTTCAAGCAATGATGTTTATCAAAAGTTTTAGTTTTTTTTTTTTAATTAAAAAATAAATCACTGGAAGTATACCTGATAATCAATAGCATTTAATAGAGTTTTACACTAACCTAATGGCATTTTCATTTGATTAGCAATACCATTAATAAAAATAAAGATGCTGGTATAATAAACTTCTTCAATACTTCTGGAAGTATTTTCACACAACAATTTGACTTCAAAAATTAAAAACAAACAAACAAACAAAAACACCAAAACAACAGAAACAACCAACAACAACAACAAAAGGAAACCAATAGTGTATGTGTGTAAATTCAAATAGTAAACAGAATAAATGAGACCTTGCAGAACTCTGAAAGAAAGTAAGCAGTGTGTTTTTTTTCTCTGCAATTACTTTTTGAGGTCTATGTAAAGAATTTTTTAATTTTTTTTTAAAGAAAACATTGGGGGGTTGGATCTTACAAATATTAAGTGAATGATTAATAGTGAAACGATCCTGCCAATTCAAAAATGTTTCTATACACTGGGACAACACCAGTAGAGCCTATGTAACTGCAATCTTCTAAGAACAAAATATGTAAGAATTACAAGACACTGGATACTACTTTGAGAGGTGACTTTGAAAATTCACAGGTACAATAGTAAATTGGGAATCAGTGGAGCACCAGTAAACCAAAGACAATATGGTCATACTGACCTGAAGAAGTTACCCAATTAATATTTTTCTGGAAGCCTTACTAACATAATCTTGAACAATGGTATTTTATTTTTTTTTTTCATAGAATCAGTGAGGTTGGAAGAGACCTCAAAGATCATCAAATCCAACTGTCACCCAAGACCTCATGACTACTAAACCATAGCACCAAGTGCCATGTCCAATCCTTTCTTGAACACCTCCAGGGATGGTGACTCCACCACCTCTCTGGGCAGCCCATTCCAACAGCTAACAGTTTCAGTTTCTGATTCAGGAGTAGAGCACTGGAAGCTGAAATTATGCCTCTGAAAATCTCTCTCAGAAATATCTCCTTACAGTCCTTTCCCTAGGCAGTCCATGTTATTGCAGAATGTCTATTACATATCATCATTAGTTCACACTGAGTTTTGTTGTGTTGCACAGGTAAACAAGAAATATGGAGACAAACAATAGCAGAGGCAGAGAAATTCTCAGAGGCACCTTAATGGAAAAATGCCGTCTACCAACATTTGAAATGAATTGGAAGTCACTGAGGTAGAGAAAGGTGCAGAGTAGCCAGCTGCAGAAATGATTCTTTGTGTTAACCATGTCAATATTTTATTCAGTAACAGAAAGGCAATGAGCGGTTGATGAACAGGGGATACATAAAGCATCTATGTGGGCTTCAGTGTAGCATTCTGGAGTATTACTCCTGTTTGTGGCATTCAGGGGAATTATAGTATTTTTGAAGTGTCTACTATATAAAAACTCTATGTAGAATTGCAAATAGAAGAAAACTAACTTGTCATGGTTCTAATAGGAGCCAAAGGACTATGAAGAAAAACTCTCTGAGCTGAAAGTTAAACATATTCTGGAAAGTCGCACAAACTAACATTTTCTTGCTTGATGCCAACAGAAGGATCCATTTTCCACTGTGGAGCAGAATGGGGCGATGTCTGAGCTTGTAGCAAAGAGAACTGCAACTGGAGGAATAGTCAATGCCCTGGTACCATACAGAGGGAGAAAGTTCTGCCTGAGGAGGCACCACAGTGTGGCAGGCTGAACTGTGCATCTGCACTGAGGGGAAATGGTGGGTGATAGAGAAAACTACCAGCTGCTGTGGTGGAAACCTGCATCTGCATCTGCATACCGACTTTCTGTCTAGGATCATTTATTCCTTTATAGGCACTGGATAAATGGTGGTATGGAAGAAACTGCTGAGGCTGTCCAGCCTCAAACTGTTTTTCCATGCTGCTTATCCACTCAGACACAAATGAAATTATGAAGGGAGATCCTGAGAGTAACAGGGCGACTCTTTAATTACAAGACTTCTGAGCATTTTTGAAAATGGGTTATTCAGATGACTAGAAAGATCATTGGCAAAAGCATTAGCAAAAATGGGTTTAATATGGTGTTGTAAAAGTGCAACTTAATGAGTGCAGTGACAGAGTTCAGTCGATTACTGTACAGCACCATCATCATAGCAATGATTTAAAATAACCAAGGTACAAATCAAAGTTACCAATACAAAATCCAAGTTACCAAGATACAAACTGAAGTTATGAATAAAAAAAATCAAAATTACCAATGCACAAATTCAGGTTACCATATTACAAGGCTATGTGTGATATTGGTCACTTACCAAGGTCTGTCGTTGGTAAAAAATCTCTCTTTCTCAAGCAGTAACCTGGAAGGTGCTTCAGCTAAAGAAGAGATCAGTGCCATGCAGTCATGCTGCCTAGTAGGGAAAATTCAAAGAAGGCTTACATAGGCTGCCAATTTATTGGGTGAAGTAATTGGCTCATAGTGAAAAAAAACTTGTCATTTTGTTTGTTTTTCAGTGTGTGGCATACAAATCTAAATATGCCCTGCAAACATTCATGTGTATGACTAAAACATTTTCATGTTGTTAATGAAGTTCAATAATTCAAATACCTTTCACACCAGGACTAAGTAAAAATAATTAATTTTAATATTGAGGGAGAGGAAATGTAGAACCAAGCTTCATCTAATCCATAATTACTGCTCTGTATTCCCAGCTTTAACTTCCACATTCCTTAGTCCTTATTTAGGTACTTAAAAACATTATAGTTTCATAGTTTCAGTTAGGGTTGGAAGGGACACAAGGATCATCTAGTTCCAACCCCCTGCCATGGGCAGGGACACTCTACACTAGATCAGGCTGGCCAGAGCCTCATCCAGCTGGTCTTAAACACCTCAAGCGACAGGGCCTCAACCACCTCCCTCAACAACCGCAAGACAATTTCCGATAAGCAACAGAGAAGAAAAAACAGACTAGAACTGATGAAAACATTCACAGACAAATAGTATTTGCTTTCATCCTATGTTTTTGAGAACTACAGGCTTATTTTACACATTAAATCTCAGCGGGGTTAGGTTACTTCAGTGATGAATCCAAATGGAATAAATATGAGGTAACACATGTCCAAGTGACAGGATGAATTTACTTATATTCTACCAGTAGCACA